>CM076975.1:51597489-51801544 GCA_039105355.1 Benthosema pterotum | reverse complement strand
GCGGGGTGACGCACACACACGCAACCCCGGAACCCCGTGGCTGTCGACGTGGCACGGGGCGCCCGCACCGCAGCGGCCGCGACCGGGAATTGCAGCGGGGGAAAACGCGGCCACCGCGCGCCTCATTTTTTTTCTCAAAATTTCGACATTTTTCGAAAATGCTCAAAAAATGCTCAAAATGGTGAAAACAGCATGCTGAGCAAGACTGTATGGTTTTTTGAGCATTTTCGAAAAAATGTCGAAATTTCGAGAAAAAAAACGCAAGGCTATAGCCTTACGTTTTTTTTTTCAAGAAATTTCGACATTTTTTCGAAAATGCTAAAAATGCTCAAAATGGTGAAAAACAGCATGCTGAGCAAGACTGTAATGCTTTTTGAGCATTTTCGAAAAAATGTCGAAATTTCGAGAAAAAAAAACGCAAGGCTATAGCCTTGCGTTTTTTTTTTCTCGAAATTTCGACATTTTTTCGAAAATGCTCAAAAATGCTCAAAATGGTGAAAAACAGCATGCTGAGCAAGGCTGTAATGCTTTTTGAGCATTTTCGAAAAAATGTCGAAATTTCGAGAAAAAAAACGCGAGGCTATAGCCTTACGTTTTTTCTCTCGAAATTTCGACATTTTTTCGAAAATGCTCAAAAATGCTCAAAATGGTGAAAAACAGCATGCTGAGCAAGGCTGTAATGCTTTTTGAGCATTTTCGAAAAAATGTCGAAATTTCGAGAAAAAAAACGCAAGGCTATAGCCTTACGTTTTTTTTCAAGAAATTTCGACATTTTTTCGAAAATGCTAAAAAATGCTCAAAATGGTGAAAAACAGCATGCTGAGCAAGACTGTAATGCTTTTTGAGCATTTTCGAAAAAATGTCGAAATTTCGAGAAAAAAACGCAAGGCTATAGCCTTACGTTTTTTTCTCGAAATTTCGACATTTTTTCGAAAATGCTCAAAAATGCTCAAAATGGTGAAAAACAGCATGCTGAGCAAGACTGTAATGGTTTTTGAGCATTTTCGAAAAAATGTCGAAATTTCGAGAAAAAAAACGCAAGGCTATAGCCTTACGTTTTTTTCTCGAAATTTCGACATTTTTTCGAAAATGCTCAAAAATGCTCAAAATGGTGAAAAACAGCATGCTGAGCAAGACTGTAATGCTTTTTGAGCATTTTCGAAAAAATGTCGAAATTTCGAGAAAAAAAACGCAAGGCTATAGCCTTACTTTTTTTCCCTCGAAATTTCGACATTTTTTCGAAAATGCTCAAAAATGCTCAAAACGGTGAAAAAACAGCATGCTGAGCAAGACTGTAATGCTTTTTGAGCATTTTCGAAAAAATGTCGAAATTTCGAGAAAAAAAACGCAAGGCTATAGCCTTACGTTTTTTTTCTCAAGAAATTTTCGACATTTTTTCGAAAATGCTCAAAAATGCTCAAAATGGTGAAAAACAGCATGCTGAGCAAGACTGTAATGCTTTTTGAGCATTTTCGAAAAAATGTCGAAATTTCGAGAAAAAAAACGCAAGGCTATAGCCTTACGTTTTTTCTCTCGAAATTTCGACATTTTTTCGAAAATGCTCAAAAATGCTCAAAATGGTGAAAAACAGCATGCTGAGCAAGGCTGTAATGCTTTTTGAGCATTTTCGAAAAAATGTCGAAATTTCGAGAAAAAAAACGCAAGGCTATAGCCTTAGTTTTTTTTTCTCGAAATTTCGACATTTTTTCGAAAATGCTAAAAAATGCTCAAAACGGTGAAAAACAGCATGCTGAGCAAGACTGTAATGCTTTTTGAGCATTTTCGAAAAAATGTCGAAATTTCGAGAAAAAAAACGCAAGGCTATAGCCTTACGTTTTTTTCTCGAAATTTCGACATTTTTTTCGAAAATGCTCAAAAATGCTCAAAATGGTGAAAAACAGCATGCTGAGCAAGACTGTAATGCTTTTTGAGCATTTTCGAAAAAATGTCGAAATTTCGAGAAAAAACGCAAGGCTATAGCCTTACGTTTTTTTCTCGAAATTTCGACATTTTTCGAAAATGCTCAAAAAATGCTCAAAATGGTGAAAAACAGCATGCTGAGCAAGACTGTAATGCTTTTTGAGCATTTTCGAAAAAATGTCGAAATTTCGAGAAAAAAAAACGCAAGGCTATAGCCTTACGTTTTTTCTCTCGAAATTTCGACATTTTTTCGAAAATGCTCAAAAATGCTCAAAATGGTGAAAAACAGCATGCTGAGCAAGACTGTAATGCTTTTTGAGCATTTTCGAAAAAATGTCGAAATTTCGAGAAAAAAAAACGCAAGGCTATAGCCTTACGTTTTTTTTTCAAGAAATTCGACATTTTTTCGAAAATGCTCAAAAATGCTCAAAACGGTGAAAAACAGCATGCTGAGCAAGACTGTAATGCTTTTTGAGCATTTTCGAAAAAATGTCGAAATTTCGAGAAAAAAAAACGCAAGGCTATAGCCTTACGTTTTTTCTCTCGAAATTTCGACATTTTTTCGAAAATGCTCAAAAATGCTCAAAATGGTGAAAAACAGCATGCTGAGCAAGGCTGTAATGCTTTTTGAGCATTTTCGAAAAAATGTCGAAATTTCGAGAAAAAAAACGCAAGGCTATAGCCTTACGTTTTTTTTTTTCGAAATTTCGACATTTTTTCGAAAATGCTCAAAAATGCTCAAAACGGTGAAAAACAGCATGCTGAGCAAGACTGTAATGCTTTTTGAGCATTTTCGAAAAAATGTCGAAATTTCGAGAAAAAAACGCAAGGCTATAGCCTTACGTTTTTTTTCTCGAAATTTCGACATTTTTTCGAAAATGCTCAAAAATGCTCAAAATGGTGAAAAACAGCATGCTGAGCAAGACTGTAATGCTTTTTGAGCATTTCGAAAAAATGTCGAAATTTCGAGAAAAAAACGCAAGGCTATAGCCTTACGTTTTTTCTCGAAATTTCGACATTTTTTCGAAAATGCTCAAAATGCTCAAAATGGTGAAAAACAGCATGCTGAGCAAGACTGTAATGCTTTTTGAGCATTTTCGAAAAAATGTCGAAATTTCGAGAAAAAAAACGCAAGGCTATAGCCTTACGTTTTTTTCTCTCGAAATTTCGACATTTTTTTCGAAAAAATGTCGAAATTTCGAGAAAAAAAACGCAAGGCTATAGCCTTACGTTTTTTTTCTCGAAATTTCGACATTTTTTCGAAAATGCTCAAAAATGCTCAAAATGGTGAAAAACAGCATGCTGAGCAAGACTGTAATGCTTTTTGAGCATTTTCGAAAAAATGTCGAAATTTCGAGAAAAAAAACACAAGGCTATAGCCTTACGTTTTTTTCTCGAAATTTCGACATTTTTTCGAAAATGCTCAAAAATGCTCAAAACGGTGAAAAACAGCATGCTGAGCAAGACTGTAATGCTTTTTGAGCATTTTCGAAAAAATGTCGAAATTTCGAGAAAAAAAACGCAAGGCTATAGCCTTACGTTTTTTTCTCGAAATTTCGAAATTCTCAAAAATGCTCAAAAATGGTGAAAAACAGCATGCTGAGCAAGACTGTAATGCTTTTTGAGCATTTTCGAAAAAATGTCGAAATTTCGAGAAAAAAAACGCAAGGCTATAGCCTTACGTTTTTTTTCTCGAAATTTTCGACATTTTTTCGAAAATGCTCAAAAATGCTCAAAACGGTGAAAAACAGCATGCTGAGCAAGACTGTAATGCTTTTTGAGCATTTTCGAAAAAATGTCGAAATTTCGAGAAAAAAAACGCAAGGCTATAGCCTTACGTTTTTTTTCTCTCGAAATTTCGACATTTTTTCGAAAATGCTCAAAAATGCTCAAAACGGTGAAAAACAGCATGCTGAGCAAGACTGTAATGCTTTTTGAGCATTTTCGAAAAAATGTCGAAATTTCGAGAAAAAAAACGCAAGGCTATAGCCTTACGTTTTTTTTTCAAGAAATTTCGACATTTTTTCGAAAATGCTCAAAAATGCTCAAAATGGTGAAAAACAGCATGCTGAGCAAGACTGTAATGCTTTTTGAGCATTTTTGAAAAAATGTCGAAATTTCGAGAAAAAAAACGCAAGGCTATAGCCTTACGTTTTTTTCTCGAAATTTCGACATTTTTTCGAAAATGCTCAAAAATGCTCAAAACGGTGAAAAACAGCATGCTGAGCAAGACTGTAATGCTTTTTGAGCATTTTCGAAAAAATGTCGAAATTTCGAGAAAAAAAAACGCAAGGCTATAGCCTTACGTTTTTTTTCTCGAAATTTCGACATTTTTTCGAAAATGCTCAAAAATGCTCAAAACGGTGAAAAACAGCATGCTGAGCAAGACTGTAATGCTTTTTGAGCATTTTCGAAAAAATGTCGAAATTTCGAGAAAAAAACGCAAGGCTATAGCCTTACTTTTTTTTCTCGAAATTTCGACATTTTTTCGAAAATGCTCAAAAATGCTCAAAACGGTGAAAAACAGCATGCTGAGCAAGACTGTAATGCTTTTTGAGCATTTTCGAAAAAATGTCGAAATTTCGAGAAAAAAAAACGCAAGGCTATAGCCTTACGTTTTTTTTCTCGAAATTTCGACATTTTTTCGAAAATGCTCAAAAATGCTCAAAACGGTGAAAAACAGCATGCTGAGCAAGACTGTAATGCTTTTTGAGCATTTTCGAAAAAATGTCGAAATTTCGAGAAAAAAAACGCAAGGCTATAGCCTTACGTTTTTTTTCTCGAAATTTCGACATTTTTTCGAAAATGCTCAAAAATGCTCAAAACGGTGAAAAACAGCATGCTGAGCAAGACTGTAATGCTTTTTGAGCATTTTCGAAAAAATGTCGAAATTTCGAGAAAAAAAACGCAAGGCTATAGCCTTACGTTTTTTTTCTCGAAATTTCGACATTTTTTCGAAAATGCTCAAAAATGCTCAAAATGGTGAAAAACAGCATGCTGAGCAAGACTGTAATGCTTTTTGAGCATTTTCGAAAAAATGTCGAAATTTCGAGAAAAAAAACGCAAGGCTATAGCCTTACGTTTTTTTCTCGAAATTTCGACATTTTTTCGAAAATGCTCAAAAATGCTCAAAACGGTGAAAAACAGCATGCTGAGCAAGACTGTAATGCTTTTTGAGCATTTTCGAAAAAATGTCGAAATTTCGAGAAAAAAAAACGCAAGGCTATAGCCTTACGTTTTTTTTCTCGAAATTTCGACATTTTTTCGAAAATGCTCAAAAATGCTCAAAACGGTGAAAAACAGCATGCTGAGCAAGACTGTAATGCTTTTTGAGCATTTTCGAAAAAATGTCGAAATTTCGAGAAAAAAAACGCAAGGCTATAGCCTTACGTTTTTTTTCTCGAAATTTCGACATTTTTTCGAAAATGCTCAAAAATGCTCAAAACGGTGAAAAACAGCATGCTGAGCAAGACTGTAATGCTTTTTGAGCATTTTCGAAAAAATGTCGAAATTTCGAGAAAAAAAACGCAAGGCTATAGCCTTACGTTTTTTTCTCGAAATTTCGACATTTTTTCGAAAATGCTCAAAAATGCTCAAAACGGTGAAAAACAGCATGCTGAGCAAGACTGTAATGCTTTTTGAGCATTTTCGAAAAAATGTCGAAATTTCGAGAAAAAAAACGCAAGGCTATAGCCTTACGTTTTTTTCTCGAAATTTCGACATTTTTTCGAAAATGCTCAAAAATGCTCAAAACGGTGAAAAACAGCATGCTGAGCAAGACTGTAATGCTTTTTGAGCATTTTCGAAAAAATGTCGAAATTTCGAGAAAAAAAACGCAAGGCTATAGCCTTACGTTTTTTTTCTCGAAATTTCGACATTTTTTCGAAAATGCTCAAAAATGCTCAAAACGGTGAAAAACAGCATGCTGAGCAAGACTGTAATGCTTTTTGAGCATTTTCGAAAAAATGTCGAAATTTCGAGAAAAAAAACGCAAGGCTATAGCCTTACGTTTTTTTCTCGAAATTTCGACATTTTTTCGAAAATGCTCAAAAATGCTCAAAACGGTGAAAAACAGCATGCTGAGCAAGACTGTAATGCTTTTTGAGCATTTTCGAAAAAAATGTCGAAATTTCGAGAAAAAAACGCAAGGCTATAGCCTTACGTTTTTTTCTCGAAATTTCGACATTTTTTCGAAAATGCTCAAAAATGCTCAAAACGGTGAAAAACAGCATGCTGAGCAAGACTGTAATGCTTTTTGAGCATTTTCGAAAAAATGTCGAAATTTCGAGAAAAAAAACGCAAGGCTATAGCCTTACGTTTTTTTTCTCGAAATTTCGACATTTTTTCGAAAATGCTCAAAAATGCTCAAAATGGTGAAAAACAGCATGCTGAGCAAGACTGTAATGCTTTTTGAGCATTTTCGAAAAAATGTCGAAATTTCGAGAAAAAAACGCAAGGCTATAGCCTTACGTTTTTTTTCTCGAAATTTCGACATTTTTTCGAAAATGCTAAAAATGCTCAAAACGGTGAAAAACAGCATGCTGAGCAAGACTGTAATGCTTTTTGAGCATTTTCGAAAAAATGTCGAAATTTCGAGAAAAAAAACGCAAGGCTATAGCCTTACGTTTTTTTTCTCGAAATTTCGACATTTTTTCGAAAATGCTCAAAAATGCTCAAAACGGTGAAAAACAGCATGCTGAGCAAGACTGTAATGCTTTTTGAGCATTTTCGAAAAAATGTCGAAATTTCGAGAAAAAAAACGCAAGGCTATAGCCTTACGTTTTTTCTCTCGAAATTTCGACATTTTTTCGAAAATGCTCAAAAATGCTCAAAACGGTGAAAAACAGCATGCTGAGCAAGACTGTAATGCTTTTTGAGCATTTTCGAAAAAATGTCGAAATTTCGAGAAAAAAAACGCAAGGCTATAGCCTTACGTTTTTTTTCTCGAAATTTCGACATTTTTTCGAAAATGCTCAAAAATGCTCAAAACGGTGAAAAAACAGCATGCTGAGCAAGACTGTAATGCTTTTTGAGCATTTTCGAAAAAATGTCGAAATTTCGAGAAAAAAAACGCAAGGCTATAGCCTTACGTTTTTTTCTCGAAATTTCGACATTTTTTCGAAAATGCTCAAAAATGCTCAAAACGGTGAAAAACAGCATGCTGAGCAAGACTGTAATGCTTTTTGAGCATTTTCGAAAAAATGTCGAAATTTCGAGAAAAAAAAACGCAAGGCTATAGCCTTACGTTTTTTTTCTCGAAATTTCGACATTTTTTCGAAAATGCTCAAAAATGCTCAAAACGGTGAAAAACAGCATGCTGAGCAAGACTGTAATGCTTTTTGAGCATTTTCGAAAAAATGTCGAAATTTCGAGAAAAAAACGCAAGGCTATAGCCTTACGTTTTTTTCTCGAAATTTCGACATTTTTTCGAAAATGCTCAAAAATGCTCAAAACGGTGAAAAACAGCATGCTGAGCAAGACTGTAATGCTTTTTGAGCATTTTCGAAAAAATGTCGAAATTTCGAGAAAAAAAACGCAAGGCTATAGCCTTACGTTTTTTTTCTCGAAATTTCGACATTTTTTCGAAAATGCTCAAAAATGCTCAAAACGGTGAAAAACAGCATGCTGAGCAAGACTGTAATGCTTTTTGAGCATTTTCGAAAAAATGTCGAAATTTCGAGAAAAAAAACGCAAGGCTATAGCCTTACGTTTTTTTTCTCGAAATTTCGACATTTTTTCGAAAATGCTCAAAAATGCTCAAAACGGTGAAAAACAGCATGCTGAGCAAGACTGTAATGCTTTTTGAGCATTTTCGAAAAAATGTCGAAATTTCGAGAAAAAAAAACGCAAGGCTATAGCCTTACGTTTTTTTTCTCGAAATTTCGACATTTTTTCGAAAATGCTCAAAAATGCTCAAAACGGTGAAAAACAGCATGCTGAGCAAGACTGTAATGCTTTTTGAGCATTTTCGAAAAAATGTCGAAATTTCGAGAAAAAAAAACGCAAGGCTATAGCCTTACGTTTTTTTTCTCGAAATTTCGACATTTTTTCGAAAATGCTCAAAAATGCTCAAAACGGTGAAAAACAGCATGCTGAGCAAGACTGTAATGCTTTTTGAGCATTTTCGAAAAAATGTCGAAATTTCGAGAAAAAAACGCAAGGCTATAGCCTTACGTTTTTTCTCTCGAAATTTCGACATTTTTTCGAAAATGCTCAAAAATGCTCAAAACGGTGAAAAACAGCATGCTGAGCAAGACTGTAATGCTTTTTGAGCATTTTCGAAAAAATGTCGAAATTTCGAGAAAAAAAACGCAAGGCTATAGCCTTACGTTTTTTTTCTCGAAATTTCGACATTTTTCGAAAATGCTCAAAAATGCTCAAAACGGTGAAAAAACAGCATGCTGAGCAAGACTGTAATGCTTTTTGAGCATTTTCGAAAAAATGTCGAAATTTCGAGAAAAAAAAACGCAAGGCTATAGCCTTACGTTTTTTTCTCGAAATTTCGACATTTTTTCGAAAATGCTCAAAAATGCTCAAATGGTGAAAAACAGCATGCTGAGCAAGACTGTAATGCTTTTTGAGCATTTTCGAAAAAATGTCGAAATTTCGAGAAAAAAACGCAAGGCTATAGCCTTACGTTTTTTTTCTCGAAATTTCGACATTTTTTCGAAAATGCTCAAAAAATGCTCAAAACGGTGAAAAACAGCATGCTGAGCAAGACTGTAATGCTTTTTGAGCATTTTCGAAAAAATGTCGAAATTTCGAGAAAAAAAACGCAAGGCTATAGCCTTACGTTTTTTTTCTCGAAATTTCGACATTTTTTCGAAAATGCTCAAAAATGCTCAAAACGGTGAAAAACAGCATGCTGAGCAAGACTGTAATGCTTTTTGAGCATTTTCGAAAAAATGTCGAAATTTCGAGAAAAAAAACGCAAGGCTATAGCCTTACGTTTTTTTTCTCGAAATTTCGACATTTTTTCGAAAATGCTCAAAAATGCTCAAAATGGTGAAAAACAGCATGCTGAGCAAGACTGTAATGCTTTTTGAGCATTTTCGAAAAAATGTCGAAATTTCGAGAAAAAAAACGCAAGGCTATAGCCTTACGTTTTTTTTCTCGAAATTTCGACATTTTTTCGAAAATGCTCAAAAATGCTCAAAACGGTGAAAAACAGCATGCTGAGCAAGACTGTAATGCTTTTTGAGCATTTTCGAAAAAATGTCGAAATTTCGAGAAAAAAAACGCAAGGCTATAGCCTTACGTTTTTTTTTTCGAAATTTCGACATTTTTTCGAAAATGCTCAAAAATGCTCAAAATGGTGAAAAACAGCATGCTGAGCAAGACTGTAATGCTTTTTGAGCATTTTCGAAAAAATGTCGAAATTTCGAGAAAAAAACGCAAGGCTATAGCCTTACGTTTTTTTCTCGAAATTTCGACATTTTTTCGAAAATGCTCAAAAATGCTCAAAACGGTGAAAAAACAGCATGCTGAGCAAGACTGTAATGCTTTTTGAGCATTTTCGAAAAAATGTCGAAATTTCGAGAAAAAAAAACAAGGCTATAGCCTTACGTTTTTTTTTCGAAATTTCGACATTTTTTCGAAAATGCTCAAAAATGCTCAAAATGGTGAAAAACAGCATGCTGAGCAAGACTGTAATGCTTTTTGAGCATTTTCGAAAAAATGTCGAAATTTCGAGAAAAAAAACGCAAGGCTATAGCCTTACGTTTTTTTTCTCGAAATTTCGACATTTTTTCGAAAATGCTCAAAAATGCTCAAAACGGTGAAAAACAGCATGCTGAGCAAGACTGTAATGCTTTTTGAGCATTTTCGAAAAAATGTCGAAATTTCGAGAAAAAAAACGCAAGGCTATAGCCTTACGTTTTTTTTCTCGAAATTTCGACATTTTTTCGAAAATGCTCAAAAATGCTCAAAACGGTGAAAAACAGCATGCTGAGCAAGACTGTAATGCTTTTTGAGCATTTTCGAAAAAATGTCGAAATTTCGAGAAAAAAACGCAAGGCTATAGCCTTACGTTTTTTTCTCGAAATTTCGACATTTTTTCGAAAATGCTCAAAAATGCTCAAAACGGTGAAAAACAGCATGCTGAGCAAGACTGTAATGCTTTTTGAGCATTTTCGAAAAAATGTCGAAATTTCGAGAAAAAAAAACGCAAGGCTATAGCCTTACGTTTTTTTTCTCGAAATTTCGACATTTTTTCGAAAATGCTCAAAAATGCTCAAAACGGTGAAAAACAGCATGCTGAGCAAGACTGTAATGCTTTTTGAGCATTTTCGAAAAAATGTCGAAATTTCGAGAAAAAAAACGCAAGGCTATAGCCTTACGTTTTTTTTCTCGAAATTTCGACATTTTTTCGAAAATGCTCAAAAATGCTCAAAACGGTGAAAAACAGCATGCTGAGCAAGACTGTAATGCTTTTTGAGCATTTTCGAAAAAATGTCGAAATTTCGAGAAAAAAACGCAAGGCTATAGCCTTACGTTTTTTTTCTCGAAATTTCGACATTTTTTCGAAAATGCTCAAAAATGCTCAAAACGGTGAAAAACAGCATGCTGAGCAAGACTGTAATGCTTTTTGAGCATTTTCGAAAAAATGTCGAAATTTCGAGAAAAAAAACGCAAGGCTATAGCCTTACGTTTTTTTTTCAAGAAATTTCGACATTTTTTCGAAAATGCTCAAAAATGCTCAAAACGGTGAAAAACAGCATGCTGAGCAAGACTGTAATGCTTTTTGAGCATTTTCGAAAAAATGTCGAAATTTCGAGAAAAAAACGCAAGGCTATAGCCTTACGTTTTTTTTCTCGAAATTTCGACATTTTTTCGAAAATGCTCAAAAATGCTCAAAACGGTGAAAAACAGCATGCTGAGCAAGACTGTAATGCTTTTTGAGCATTTTCGAAAAAATGTCGAAATTTCGAGAAAAAAAACGCAAGGCTATAGCCTTACGTTTTTTTTTTCGAAATTTCGACATTTTTTCGAAAATGCTCAAAAATGCTCAAAACGGTGAAAAACAGCATGCTGAGCAAGACTGTAATGCTTTTTGAGCATTTTCGAAAAAATGTCGAAATTTCGAGAAAAAAAACGCAAGGCTATAGCCTTACGTTTTTTTCTCGAAATTTCGACATTTTTTCGAAAATGCTCAAAAATGCTCAAAACGGTGAAAAACAGCATGCTGAGCAAGACTGTAATGCTTTTTGAGCATTTTCGAAAAAATGTCGAAATTTCGAGAAAAAAAACGCAAGGCTATAGCCTTACGTTTTTTTTCTCGAAATTTCGACATTTTTTCGAAAATGCTCAAAAATGCTCAAAACGGTGAAAAACAGCATGCTGAGCAAGACTGTAATGCTTTTTGAGCATTTTCGAAAAAATGTCGAAATTTCGAGAAAAAAAACGCAAGGCTATAGCCTTACGTTTTTTTTCTCGAAATTTCGACATTTTTTCGAAAATGCTCAAAAATGCTCAAAACGGTGAAAAACAGCATGCTGAGCAAGACTGTAATGCTTTTTGAGCATTTTCGAAAAAATGTCGAAATTTCGAGAAAAAAAACGCAAGGCTATAGCCTTACGTTTTTTTCTCGAAATTTCGACATTTTTTCGAAAATGCTCAAAAATGCTCAAAACGGTGAAAAACAGCATGCTGAGCAAGACTGTAATGCTTTTTGAGCATTTTTCGAAAAAATGTCGAAATTTCGAGAAAAAAACGCAAGGCTATAGCCTTACTTTTTTTTCTCGAAATTTCGACATTTTTTCGAAAATGCTCAAAAATGCTCAAAACGGTGAAAAACAGCATGCTGAGCAAGACTGTAATGCTTTTTGAGCATTTTCGAAAAAATGTCGAAATTTCGAGAAAAAAAACGCAAGGCTATAGCCTTACGTTTTTTTTCTCGAAATTTCGACATTTTTTCGAAAATGCTCAAAAATGCTCAAAACGGTGAAAAACAGCATGCTGAGCAAGACTGTAATGCTTTTTGAGCATTTTCGAAAAAATGTCGAAATTTCGAGAAAAAAAACGCAAGGCTATAGCCTTACGTTTTTTTCTCGAAATTTCGACATTTTTTCGAAAATGCTCAAAAATGCTCAAAACGGTGAAAAACAGCATGCTGAGCAAGACTGTAATGCTTTTTGAGCATTTTCGAAAAAATGTCGAAATTTCGAGAAAAAAAACGCAAGGCTATAGCCTTACGTTTTTTTCTCGAAATTTCGACATTTTTTCGAAAATGCTCAAAAATGCTCAAAACGGTGAAAAACAGCATGCTGAGCAAGACTGTAATGCTTTTTGAGCATTTTCGAAAAAATGTCGAAATTTCGAGAAAAAAAACGCAAGGCTATAGCCTTACTTTTTTTTCCCCGAAATTTCGACATTTTTTCGAAAATGCTCAAAAATGCTCAAAACGGTGAAAAAACAGCATGCTGAGCAAGACTGTAATGCTTTTTGAGCATTTTCGAAAAAATGTCGAAATTTCGAGAAAAAAACGCAAGGCTATAGCCTTACGTTTTTTTTCTCGAAATTTCGACATTTTTTCGAAAATGCTCAAAAATGCTCAAAACGGTGAAAAACAGCATGCTGAGCAAGACTGTAATGCTTTTTGAGCATTTTCGAAAAAATGTCGAAATTTCGAGAAAAAAAACGCAAGGCTATAGCCTTACGTTTTTTTTCTCGAAATTTCGACATTTTTTCGAAAATGCTAAAAATGCTCAAAATGGTGAAAAACAGCATGCTGAGCAAGACTGTAATGCTTTTTGAGCATTTTCGAAAAAATGTCGAAATTTCGAGAAAAAAAACGCAAGGCTATAGCCTTACTTTTTTTTCTCGAAATTTCGACATTTTTTCGAAAATGCTCAAAAATGCTCAAAACGGTGAAAAACAGCATGCTGAGCAAGACTGTAATGCTTTTTGAGCATTTTCGAAAAAATGTCGAAATTTCGAGAAAAAAAACGCAAGGCTATAGCCTTACGTTTTTTTCTCGAAATTTCGACATTTTTTCGAAAATGCTCAAAAATGCTCAAAACGGTGAAAAACAGCATGCTGAGCAAGACTGTAATGCTTTTTGAGCATTTTCGAAAAAATGTCGAAATTTCGAGAAAAAAAACGCAAGGCTATAGCCTTACGTTTTTTTCTCGAAATTTCGACATTTTTTCGAAAATGCTCAAAAATGCTCAAAACGGTGAAAAACAGCATGCTGAGCAAGACTGTAATGCTTTTTGAGCATTTTCGAAAAAATGTCGAAATTTCGAGAAAAAAAACGCAAGGCTATAGCCTTACGTTTTTTTTCTCGAAATTTCGACATTTTTTCGAAAATGCTCAAAAATGCTCAAAACGGTGAAAAACAGCATGCTGAGCAAGACTGTAATGCTTTTTGAGCATTTTCGAAAAAATGTCGAAATTTCGAGAAAAAAAAACGCAAGGCTATAGCCTTACGTTTTTTTTCTCGAAATTTCGACATTTTTTCGAAAATGCTCAAAAATGCTCAAAACGGTGAAAAACAGCATGCTGAGCAAGACTGTAATGCTTTTTGAGCATTTTCGAAAAAATGTCGAAATTTCGAGAAAAAAACGCAAGGCTATAGCCTTACGTTTTTTTCCTCGAAATTTCGACATTTTTTCGAAAATGCTCAAAAATGCTCAAAACGGTGAAAAACAGCATGCTGAGCAAGACTGTAATGCTTTTTGAGCATTTTCGAAAAAATGTCGAAATTTCGAGAAAAAAAACGCAAGGCTATAGCCTTACGTTTTTTTTCTCGAAATTTCGACATTTTTTCGAAAATGCTCAAAAATGCTCAAAACGGTGAAAAACAGCATGCTGAGCAAGACTGTAATGCTTTTTGAGCATTTTCGAAAAAAATGTCGAAATTTCGAGAAAAAAACGCAAGGCTATAGCCTTACGTTTTTTTTCCTCGAAATTTCGACATTTTTTCGAAAATGCTCAAAAATGCTCAAAACGGTGAAAAACAGCATGCTGAGCAAGACTGTAATGCTTTTTGAGCATTTTCGAAAAAATGTCGAAATTTCGAGAAAAAAAACGCAAGGCTATAGCCTTACGTTTTTTTTTTCGAAATTTCGACATTTTTTCGAAAATGCTCAAAAATGCTCAAAACGGTGAAAAACAGCATGCTGAGCAAGACTGTAATGCTTTTTGAGCATTTTCGAAAAAATGTCGAAATTTCGAGAAAAAAAACGCAAGGCTATAGCCTTACGTTTTTTTTCTCGAAATTTCGACATTTTTTCGAAAATGCTCAAAAATGCTCAAAACGGTGAAAAACAGCATGCTGAGCAAGACTGTAATGCTTTTTGAGCATTTTCGAAAAAATGTCGAAATTTCGAGAAAAAAAACGCAAGGCTATAGCCTTACGTTTTTTTTCTCGAAATTTCGACATTTTTTCGAAAATGCTCAAAAATGCTCAAAACGGTGAAAAACAGCATGCTGAGCAAGACTGTAATGCTTTTTGAGCATTTTCGAAAAAATGTCGAAATTTCGAGAAAAAAAACGCAAGGCTATAGCCTTACGTTTTTTTCTCGAAATTTCGACATTTTTTCGAAAATGCTCAAAAATGCTCAAAACGGTGAAAAACAGCATGCTGAGCAAGACTGTAATGCTTTTTGAGCATTTTCGAAAAAATGTCGAAATTTCGAGAAAAAAATGCAAGGCTATAGCCTTACGTTTTTTTTCTCGAAATTTCGACATTTTTTCGAAAATGCTCAAAAATGCTCAAAATGGTGAAAAACAGCATGCTGAGCAAGACTGTAATGCTTTTTGAGCATTTTCGAAAAAATGTCGAAATTTCGAGAAAAAAAACGCAAGGCTATAGCCTTACGTTTTTTTCCCGAAATTTCGACATTTTTTCGAAAATGCTCAAAAATGCTCAAAACGGTGAAAAAACAGCATGCTGAGCAAGACTGTAATGCTTTTTGAGCATTTTCGAAAAAATGTCGAAATTTCGAAAAAAAAACGCAAGGCTATAGCCTTACGTTTTTTTTCTCGAAATTTCGACATTTTTTCGAAAATGCTCAAAAATGCTCAAAACGGTGAAAAACAGCATGCTGAGCAAGACTGTAATGCTTTTTGAGCATTTTCGAAAAAATGTCGAAATTTCGAGAAAAAAAACGCAAGGCTATAGCCTTACGTTTTTTTCTCGAAATTTCGACATTTTTTCGAAAATGCTCAAAAATGCTCAAAACGGTGAAAAACAGCATGCTGAGCAAGACTGTAATGCTTTTTGAGCATTTTCGAAAAAATGTCGAAATTTCGAGAAAAAAAACGCAAGGCTATAGCCTTACGTTTTTTTTCTCGAAATTTCGACATTTTTTCGAAAATGCTCAAAAATGCTCAAAATGGTGAAAAACAGCATGCTGAGCAAGACTGTAATGCTTTTTGAGCATTTTCGAAAAAATGTCGAAATTTCGAGAAAAAAAACGCAAGGCTATAGCCTTACGTTTTTTTCTCGAAATTTCGACATTTTTTCGAAAATGCTCAAAAATGCTCAAAACGGTGAAAAACAGCATGCTGAGCAAGACTGTAATGCTTTTTGAGCATTTTCGAAAAAATGTCGAAATTTCGAGAAAAAAAAACGCAAGGCTATAGCCTTACGTTTTTTTTCTCGAAATTTCGACATTTTTTCGAAAATGCTCAAAAATGCTCAAAACGGTGAAAAACAGCATGCTGAGCAAGACTGTAATGCTTTTTGAGCATTTTCGAAAAAATGTCGAAATTTCGAGAAAAAAACGCAAGGCTATAGCCTTACGTTTTTTTCTCGAAATTTCGACATTTTTTCGAAAATGCTCAAAAATGCTCAAAACGGTGAAAAACAGCATGCTGAGCAAGACTGTAATGCTTTTTGAGCATTTTCGAAAAAATGTCGAAATTTCGAGAAAAAAAACGCAAGGCTATAGCCTTACGTTTTTTTTCTCGAAATTTCGACATTTTTTCGAAAATGCTCAAAAATGCTCAAAACGGTGAAAAACAGCATGCTGAGCAAGACTGTAATGCTTTTTGAGCATTTTCGAAAAAATGTCGAAATTTCGAGAAAAAAAACGCAAGGCTATAGCCTTACGTTTTTTTTCTCGAAATTTCGACATTTTTTCGAAAATGCTCAAAAATGCTCAAAATGGTGAAAAAACAGCATGCTGAGCAAGACTGTAATGCTTTTTGAGCATTTTCGAAAAAATGTCGAAATTTCGAGAAAAAAACGCAAGGCTATAGCCTTACGTTTTTTTCTCTCGAAATTTCGACATTTTTTCGAAAATGCTCAAAAATGCTCAAAATGGTGAAAAACAGCATGCTGAGCAAGACTGTAATGCTTTTTGAGCATTTTCGAAAAAATGTCGAAATTTCGAGAAAAAAACGCAAGGCTATAGCCTTACGTTTTTTTTCTCGAAATTTCGACATTTTTTCGAAAATGCTCAAAAATGCTCAAAATGGTGAAAAACAGCATGCTGAGCAAGACTGTAATGCTTTTTGAGCATTTTCGAAAAAATGTCGAAATTTCGAGAAAAAAAACGCAAGGCTATAGCCTTACGTTTTTTTTCTCGAAATTTCGACATTTTTTCGAAAATGCTCAAAAATGCTCAAATGGTGAAAAACAGCATGCTGAGCAAGACTGTAATGCTTTTTGAGCATTTTCGAAAAAATGTCGAAATTTCGAGAAAAAAAACGCAAGGCTATAGCCTTACGTTTTTTTCCTCGAAATTTCGACATTTTTTCGAAAATGCTCAAAAATGCTCAAAACGGTGAAAAACAGCATGCTGAGCAAGGCTGTAATGCTTTTTGAGCATTTTCGAAAAAATGTCGAAATTTCGAGAAAAAAAACGCAAGGCTATAGCCTTACGTTTTTTTTTTCAAGAAATTTCGACATTTTTTCGAAAATGCTCAAAAATGCTCAAAACGGTGAAAAACAGCATGCTGAGCAAGACTGTAATGCTTTTTGAGCATTTTCGAAAAAATGTCGAAATTTCGAGAAAAAAAACGCAAGGCTATAGCCTTACGTTTTTTCTCTCGAAATTTCGACATTTTTTCGAAAATGCTCAAAAATGCTCAAAATGGTGAAAAACAGCATGCTGAGCAAGACTGTAATGCTTTTTGAGCATTTTCGAAAAAATGTCGAAATTTCGAGAAAAAAAACGCAAGGCTATAGCCTTACGTTTTTTTTTTCGAAATTTCGACATTTTTTCGAAAATGCTAAAAAATGCTCAAAACGGTGAAAAACAGCATGCTGAGCAAGACTGTAATGCTTTTTGAGCATTTTCGAAAAAATGTCGAAATTTCGAGAAAAAAAACGCAAGGCTATAGCCTTACGTTTTTTTTCTCGAAATTTCGACATTTTTTCGAAAATGCTCAAAAATGCTCAAAATGGTGAAAAACAGCATGCTGAGCAAGACTGTAATGCTTTTTGAGCATTTTCGAAAAAATGTCGAAATTTCGAGAAAAAAAACGCAAGGCTATAGCCTTACGTTTTTTTTCTCGAAATTTCGACATTTTTTCGAAAATGCTCAAAAATGCTCAAAATGGTGAAAAACAGCATGCTGAGCAAGACTGTAATGCTTTTTGAGCATTTTCGAAAAAATGTCGAAATTTCGAGAAAAAAAACGCAAGGCTATAGCCTTACGTTTTTTTTCAAGAAATTTCGACATTTTTTCGAAAATGCTCAAAAATGCTCAAAATGGTGAAAAACAGCATGCTGAGCAAGACTGTAATGCTTTTTGAGCATTTTGAAAAAATGTCGAAATTTCGAGAAAAAAAACGCAAGGCTATAGCCTTACGTTTTTTTCCTCGAAATTTCGACATTTTTTCGAAAATGCTCAAAAATGCTCAAAATGGTGAAAAACAGCATGCTGAGCAAGACTGTAATGCTTTTTGAGCATTTTCGAAAAAATGTCGAAATTTCGAGAAAAAAAACGCAAGGCTATAGCCTTACGTTTTTTTTCAAGAAATTTCGACATTTTTTCGAAAATGCTCAAAAATGCTCAAAATGGTGAAAAACAGCATGCTGAGCAAGACTGTAATGCTTTTTGAGCATTTTTGAAAAAAATGTCGAAATTTCGAGAAAAAAACGCAAGGCTATAGCCTTACGTTTTTTTCCTCGAAATTTCGACATTTTTTCGAAAATGCTCAAAAATGCTCAAAATGGTGAAAAACAGCATGCTGAGCAAGACTGTAATGCTTTTTGAGCATTTTCGAAAAAATGTCGAAATTTCGAGAAAAAAACGCAAGGCTATAGCCTTACGTTTTTTTTTTCAAAATTTCGACATTTTTTCGAAAATGCTAAAAATGCTCAAAATGGTGAAAAACAGCATGCTGAGCAAGACTGTAATGCTTTTTGAGCATTTTCGAAAAAATGTCGAAATTTCGAGAAAAAAAACGCAAGGCTATAGCCTTGCGTTTTTTTTCTCGAAATTTCGACATTTTTTCGAAAATGCTCAAAAATGCTCAAAATGGTGAAAAACAGCATGCTGAGCAAGACTGTAATGCTTTTTGAGCATTTTCGAAAAAATGTCGAAATTTCGAGAAAAAAAAACGCAAGGCTATAGCCTTACGTTTTTTTTTTTCAAAATTTCGACATTTTTTCGAAAATGCTCAAAAATGCTCAAAACGGTGAAAAACAGCATGCTGAGCAAGACTGTAATGCTTTTTGAGCATTTTCGAAAAAATGTCGAAATTTCGAGAAAAAAAACGCAAGGCTATAGCCTTACGTTTTTTTCTCGAAATTTCGACATTTTTTCGAAAATGCTCAAAAATGCTCAAAATGGTGAAAAACAGCATGCTGAGCAAGGCTGTAATGCTTTTTGAGCATTTTCGAAAAAATGTCGAAATTTCGAGAAAAAAAACGCAAGGCTATAGCCTTACGTTTTTTTTCTCGAAATTTCAAATTTCGACATTTTTTCGAAAATGCTCAAAAATGCTCAAAATGGTGAAAAACAGCATGCTGAGCAAGACTGTAATGCTTTTTGAGCATTTTCGAAAAAATGTCGAAATTTCGAGAAAAAAAACGCAAGGCTATAGCCTTACGTTTTTTTTTTCAAGAAATTTCGACATTTTTTCGAAAATGCTAAAAAATGCTCAAAATGGTGAAAAACAGCATGCTGAGCAAGACTGTAATGCTTTTTGAGCATTTTTGAAAAAATGTCGAAATTTCGAGAAAAAAAACGCAAGGCTATAGCCTTACGTTTTTTTTCTCGAAATTTCGACATTTTTTCGAAAATGCTCAAAAATGCTCAAAATGGTGAAATACAGCATGCTGAGCAAGGCTGTAATGCTTTTTGAGCATTTTCGAAAAAATGTCGAAATTTCGAGAAAAAAAACGCAAGGCTATAGCCTTACGTTTTTTTTCTCGAAATTTCGACATTTTTTCGAAAATGCTCAAAAATGCTCAAAATGGTGAAAAACAGCATGCTGAGCAAGACTGTAATGCTTTTTGAGCATTTTCGAAAAATGTCGAAATTTCGAGAAAAAAAACGCAAGGCTATAGCCTTAGGTTTTTTCTCTCGAAATTTCGACATTTTTTCGAAAATGCTCAAAAATGCTCAAAATGGTGAAAAACAGCATGCTGAGCAAGGCTGTAATGCTTTTTGAGCATTTTCGAAAAAATGTCGAAATTTCGAGAAAAAAAAACGCAAGGCTATAGCCTTACGTTTTTTTTCTCGAAATTTCGACATTTTTTCGAAAATGCTCAAAAATGCTCAAAATGGTGAAAAACAGCATGCTGAGCAAGACTGTAATGCTTTTTGAGCATTTTCGAAAAAATGTCGAAATTTCGAGAAAAAAAACGCAAGGCTATAGCCTTACGTTTTTTTTCTCGAAATTTCGACATTTTTTCGAAAATGCTCAAAAATGCTCAAAATGGTGAAAAACAGCATGCTGAGCAAGGCAGTAATGCTTTTTGAGCATTTTCGAAAAAATGTCGAAATTTCGAGAAAAAAAGCGCAAGGCTATAGCCTTACGTTTTTTTTCTCGAAATTTCGACATTTTTTCGAAAATGCTCAAAAATGCTCAAAATGGTGAAAAACAGCATGCTGAGCAAGACTGTAATGCTTTTTGAGCATTTTCGAAAAAATGTCGAAATTTCGAGAAAAAAAACGCAAGGCTATAGCCTTACGTTTTTTCTCTCGAAATTTCGACATTTTTTCGAAAATGCTCAAAAATGCTCAAAATGGTGAAAAACAGCATGCTGAGCAAGACTGTAATGCTTTTTGAGCATTTTCGAAAAAATGTCGAAATTTCGAGAAAAAAAACGCAAGGCTATAGCCTTACGTTTTTTTTCTCGAAATTTCGACATTTTTTCGAAAATGCTCAAAAATGCTCAAAATGGTGAAAAACAGCATGCTGAGCAAGACTGTAATGCTTTTTGAGCATTTTCGAAAAAATGTCGAAATTTCGAGAAAAAAACGCAAGGCTATAGCCTTACGTTTTTTTTTCAAGAAATTTCGACATTTTTTCGAAAATGCTAAAAAATGCTCAAAATGGTGAAAAACAGCATGCTGAGCAAGACTGTAATGCTTTTTGAGCATTTTTGAAAAAATGTCGAAATTTCGAGAAAAAAACGCAAGGCTATAGCCTTACGTTTTTTCTCGAAATTTCGACATTTTTTCGAAAATGCTCAAAAATGCTCAAAATGGTGAAAAACAGCATGCTGAGCAAGACTGTAATGCTTTTTGAGCATTTTCGAAAAAATGTCGAAATTTCGAGAAAAAAAACGCAAGGCTATAGCCTTACGTTTTTTTTCTTGAAATTTCGACATTTTTTCGAAAATGCTCAAAAATGCTCAAAATGGTGAAAAACAGCATGCTGAGCAAGACTGTAATGCTTTTTGAGCATTTTCGAAAAAATGTCGAAATTTCGAGAAAAAAAACGCAAGGCTATAGCCTTACGTTTTTTCTCTCGAAATTTCGACATTTTTTCGAAAATGCTCAAAAATGCTCAAAATGGTGAAAAACAGCATGCTGAGCAAGGCTGTAATGCTTTTTGAGCATTTTCGAAAAAATGTCGAAATTTCGAGAAAAAAAAACGCAAGGCTATAGCCTTACGTTTTTTTTCTCGAAATTTCGACATTTTTTCGAAAATGCTCAAAAATGCTCAAAATGGTGAAAAACAGCATGCTGAGCAAGACTGTAATGCTTTTTGAGCATTTTCGAAAAAATGTCGAAATTTCGAGAAAAAAAACGCAAGGCTATAGCCTTACGTTTTTTCTCTCGAAATTTCGACATTTTTTCGAAAATGCTCAAAAATGCTCAAAATGGTGAAAAACAGCATGCTGAGCAAGGCTGTAATGCTTTTTGAGCATTTTCGAAAAAATGTCGAAATTTCGAGAAAAAAAACGCAAGGCTATAGCCTTACGTTTTTTTTCTCGAAATTTCGACATTTTTTCGAAAATGCTCAAAAATGCTCAAAATGGTGAAAAACAGCATGCTGAGCAAGACTGTGATGCTTTTTGAGCATTTTCGAAAAAATGTCGAAATTTCGAGAAAAAAAACGCAAGGCTATAGCCTTACGTTTTTTCTCTCGAAATTTCGCCATTTTTTCGAAAATGCTCAAAAATGCTCAAAATGGTGAAAAACAGCATGCTGAGCAAGGCTGTAATGCTTTTTGAGCATTTTCGAAAAAATGTCGAAATTTCGAGAAAAAAAACGCAAGGCTATAGCCTTACGTTTTTTTTCTCGAAATTTCGACATTTTTTCGAAAATGCTAAAAAATGCTCAAAATGGTGAAAAACAGCATGCTGAGCAAGACTGTAATGCTTTTTGAGCATTTTTGAAAAAATGTCGAAATTTCGAGAAAAAAACGCAAGGCTATAGCCTTACGTTTTTTTCTCGAAATTTCGACATTTTTTCGAAAATGCTCAAAAATGCTCAAAATGGTGAAAAACAGCATGCTGAGCAAGACTGTAATGCTTTTTGAGCATTTTCGAAAAAATGTCGAAATTTCGAGAAAAAAAACACAAGGCTATAGCCTTACGTTTTTTTTCTTGAAATTTCGACATTTTTTCGAAAATGCTCAAAAATGCTCAAAATGGTGAAAAACAGCATGCTGAGCAAGACTGTAATGCTTTTTGAGCATTTTCGAAAAAATGTCGAAATTTCGAGAAAAAAACGCAAGGCTATAGCCTTACGTTTTTTTTCTCGAAATTTCGACATTTTTTCGAAAATGCTCAAAAATGCTCAAAATGGTGAAAAACAGCATGCTGAGCAAGACTGTGATGCTTTTTGAGCATTTTCGAAAAAATGTCGAAATTTCGAGAAAAAAACGCAAGGCTATAGCCTTACGTTTTTTTTCTCGAAATTTCGACATTTTTTCGAAAATGCTCAAAAATGCTCAAAATGGTGAAAAACAGCATGCTGAGCAAGACTGTAATGCTTTTTGAGCATTTTCGAAAAAATGTCGAAATTTCGAGAAAAAAACGCAAGGCTATAGCCTTACTTTTTTTTCTCGAAATTTCGACATTTTTTCGAAAATGCTCAAAAATGCTCAAAATGGTGAAAAACAGCATGCTGAGCAAGGCTGTAATGCTTTTTGAGCATTTTCGAAAAAATATCGAAATTTCGAGAAAAAAAACGCAAGGCTATAGCCTTACGTTTTTTCTCTCGAAATTTCGACATTTTTTCGAAAATGCTCAAAAATGCTCAAAATGGTGAAAAACAGCATGCTGAGCAAGGCTGTAATGCTTTTTGAGCATTTTCGAAAAAATGTCGAAATTTCGAGAAAAAAAACACAAGGCTATAGCCTTACGTTTTTTTCAAGAAATTTCGACATTTTTTCGAAAATGCTCAAAAATGCTCAAAATGGTGAAAAACAGCATGCTGAGCAAGACTGTAATGCTTTTTGAGCATTTTTGAAAAAATGTCGAAATTTCGAGAAAAAAACGCAAGGCTATAGCCTTACGTTTTTTTTTCTCGAAATTTCGACATTTTTTCGAAAATGCTCAAAAATGCTCAAAATGGTGAAAAACAGCATGCTGAGCAAGACTGTAATGCTTTGTGAGCATTTTCGAAAAAATGTCGAAATTTCGAGAAAAAAAACGCAAGGCTATAGCCTTACGTTTTTTCTCTCGAAATTTCGACATTTTTTCGAAAATGCTCAAAAATGCTCAAAATGGTGAAAAAACAGCATGCTGAGCAAGACTGTAATGCTTTTTGAGCATTTTCGAAAAAAATGTCGAAAAAATGTCGAAATTTCGAGAAAAAAAACGCAAGGCTATAGCCTTACGTTTTTTCTCTCGAAATTTCGACATTTTTTCGAAAATGCTCAAAAATGCTCAAAATGGTGAAAAACAGCATGCTGAGCAAGGCTGTAATGCTTTTTGAGCATTTTCGAAAAAATGTCGAAATTTCGAGGAAAAAAACGCAAGGCTATAGCCTTACGTTTTTTTCCCGAAATTTCGACATTTTTTCGAAAATGCTCAAAAATGCTCAAAATGGTGAAAAAAAGCATGCTGAGCAAGACTGTAATGCTTTTTGAGTATTTTCGAAAAAATGTCTAAATTTCGAGAAAAAAAACGTAAGGCTATAGCTTTACGTTTTTTCATCATTTTGAAGATTTTCGAAAAATGACAAAATCTGGCAAAAGCGCAAGGGTATAGCATTACAGCCTTGCTCAGCATGCTGTTTTTCACCGTTTTGAGCATTTTTGAGCATTTTTGAAAAAAATGTCGAAATTTCGAGAAAAAAAAACGCAAGGCTAATAATGAACATCAAATATCTAAATACTGAAATGAGTAACTTATAAACTGTCTGGTGTGTTCACATGAGGCTGAGTAGACCATAAAATGACCAAAGGTTTTTTTTGAAAGTGGAGTAAGTAACTTTAAGTAATTTTGGTTATCAAGAAAACCGTGGAAAAGGAATAGTTCTTAGTTCTTGAGTTAAGCTCTCATGAGCTATTTTTGTTGTTATCATTATAATTGTCCAGACACATGTAGCTTTAGTTGAGCCAGGCATTAAAAATAATAACAATTCATTATAGAAAACAAGGGTGGTCTAATAGTTTTTTTCCATGACTGTATATGAGTCACAGGGATCATGGTAGATTGGTGCCCAAGGTGTTTTGGTGTGGAATTCTCCTTTAAACAGCGTTCTCAAATGGTGGTCCGTGGCTCAAAGGCTGAATAAATGGTGGGCCCTGGTCTCAAGTTTGAAAACCACTGCTCTATGATAAAGTAAACAATGCGCCAATATTAAAAAAAAAAAAAAAAAAAAAAAAAAAGTGTAAATGCAACCCAGTCAACAGGGCACTTCAGGGAATTGAACCCCGTTCTGGTAAAAACCAGAAGTCCCACACCAGTGCCATATGTTTTGGTGCAATTTACAGATCCAAAACAAATTACATTGTAGTAAATTGTATACAAATCTAGTATATTCAAATTCGCAAAATACTTATTGTTGCCGACCTCCCAAGGCAAGCCGTGGGAGGTCCTTAATATCACAGAGAAAGAAATTTAATCATTAACAGACCATGATACATTATTGGTCTTTATATTGGAAACCACAACTCTAATACCTTAAGGAAAACTCCTCAGACACAAACCAAGACAATACATGATTTGTTTTGTGTTCATAAAGTGCTGCAAAGTGCAAAAAGTGAAGTAGTGCAGTAGGAAACGTTTTGGGTCATAGGACCATGGCCAATGCGTCGCCGAATGATGAAGTTTTAGTTCTGTAGCCAAGGGGTTTTCAACCAGTGGTCCGGGGACCACCAGTGGTCCTTGAGAGGGTTCCAGGTGGTCCCCAGGCTAAATGATGGACAGTTAACCAGATGTAACTCTTGAGAGTGTAAAAATGAAACCAAATGGACCCCCATTTGGTTTCATTTTCACACTCTCAAGAGTTAACATATTCATCATCTGAATAAGCACCACGTAATTAAGAAGTTTACACTGTTTTGTTTCCCAAAACCAAAGGAATTCTTTAGTTTTAGGCCTTTGGGGCTGAAATGTCATCAAATGGTGGTCGGTCCGTGGCTCAAATGCTGAATAAATGGCGGTCCCTGGTGTCAAAAAGGTTGAAAACCACTGCTGTAGACCAATATGCATGTCCAACTGAGGGACCTTGAAATGAAACATTCTACCTGGAAATAGTTTATAGTAAATATAAATACTTGTAAAAATCTTATAAAAATTGTTATAATGGCTGACAAGATAGTGATATAATATCTGCTCTATTGCTGCCCCTACTGCCCCCTAGAGTTTCTGACACCAGATTATACAGTAGTTCCTGACACCAGATTATACAGTAGTTCCTTAGCAGATTATAGCAGCAGCAACATTCTAGATTTTGACGCTAGATTCTACAGTAGTTTCCGACACTCTAGTTAATGACACTAAATGATAGTTTCTGATGCTAGGATCTCCTTTTTGACACTAGAATCTACTTTCTGACGCTAGAATTGAGGTTTTGACACTAGATTCTATAGTCTCTGACACTAGATTCTAGTTTTTCTGAAAAATCTGTGCTCCTGTGTCAGTGATGCTAACATATTTCTAGCCAAGGACCACCAGAATTATCCATATTTGGCTGCAGACCGCCATCTGAAAACATGTTCTCGGGGTTCCCCCAGAAGCGAAAAATTGAGATAAAATGTTTGCTTCCAAAATAATGTATTCAGAGATTTGCAGCACATTTTCACAATTTTTCAAAAATAGCAGAACAACAAGCTCGTGTCGCGCCACTCGGTGGCGCGACATGAGCTTGTTGATCTGCTATTTTTCAACAGATAAAACACCAAAATGCGTTCAGGACACAAAGGGTTAAAGGTCACCTCTAATCTTCTACATTCTCTAGTTGTGTAGACTTGGGATAATTCACATGAGGAATATTTTAACTGTGTGAACATATTTTTTACACCGAGTTACATCTGGTTAATCAAATTTTCATGTTTAACTGGAACTCAAGGACCACTGGTGGTCCCCAGACCACTGGTTAATAAAAACCACGGTACTCTTTCACAGGCCAGTCAGAGTCAGCCAAAGGTTTGCATTTGGCCCCCGAGCCGCATGATGCCCAGGTATGGTTTAAAGCAGGGGTTTTCAACATGTGGTCCGGGGACCACCAGTGGTCCCTCAGAAGGTTCCCAGGTGGTCCCCAGGCTAAATGATGGAAAGTTGGTTAACCAGATGCAACTCTTGAGAATCTTTTTGTAACTCTTGAGAATTTTTACACTCTCAAGAGTTAAAATATTCATCATCTTAATTATCACCACTTAAGTAAAAAGTTTACACCGTTTTGTTGGCAAAATACAGCCTGGAATTGTGGACAAAACCAAAAGAATTCTTTGATTTTGGGGTCTTTGGTGTGAAAATGTGATCAAATGGTGGTCCGTGGCTCAAATGCTGAATAAACGGTGGTCCCTGGTATCAAAAAGGTTGAGAACCCTTGGTTTAAAGGAAGTGCGGCTCGATGACACCTGTGGCACTAAGCTGTAAAATCTAGTAGCACAACGAAAAGTGACCAAAGAATGTGTTTTTCCCTTAAAGGACCACTTCACCATTTTTCCATGTATCTTCATATAATAGATCCTCACTAATGTATATGATAAAATACCACTATTTATTTCTACCTCAGTCTGTGTCTCACAGGAGAGCTGTGGACAGTTCACAAACTTCTTACAATTACATCATTCTGCAGATTCTTTTTCAAACAATGAGTTTTTGAAAGAGATATTTTTATTATCAGGAGAACGATGGCTGCCATTTTTGCATTGTGACTTTTCAGGAATAGAAAGCCTGCAGTTTCTATTTAGCTTGGATTCCACCATTGATGATGACATTGGAAGAAGTTTCTGAACCAACAGAGCTATATTACACATTGATACAATACAGTAAACATGTCAAATGAATGTCAAGTTTTACCGTTTGAAAACATTAAACCAAATGGATCCGCAAGAGTCCATTTGGTAAACATGACATAGTACTCTCAAGAGTTGAAAATCATGTAAATTATCCCAAGTCTACACAACTAGAGAATGTAGACAATTAATGGTCATTTTGATCTGCATGTTGGACTGTTTGATTTCCCCAAATCCAGAGCAAAAGAAATTTTTAGTTTGGTGATCTGTAAATATCAAACGGTGGTCCTCTGTGGCTCAAGTTCCGAGTAGTGGGCCCTGGCATCAAGGTTGAAAAGCTCCGCTTTGATAACTTCAACATAACTAGGGAGTACAAACCATAAAGAACTCAGTGGGGGGTTTCAACAGGTGGTCCGGGGACCACCAGTGGTCCCTGAGAGGTTTCCAGGTGGTCCCCAGCTAAGTTGACTAACCAGATGCAACTCTTGAGAATGTAAAAATGAAACCAAAATGGACCCTTGCGGGTCCATTTGGTTTCATGTTTACGCTCTGAAGAGTTAATATTCATCATGTGAATTAACCCCAAGTCTACACAACTAGAAGATGGACAAAAGCAAAGAAAATCTTTAGTTTTTGGGTCTGTGGGGCTAAAGTGTTCTCAAATGGTGGTCCGTGGCTCAAATGCTGAATAAATGGTGCGCCCTGGTCTCAAAAACGTTGAAAACCACTGCTCTATGATCAGTGTTGGGCAGCAACTAATTTTAGATTACATATTACTGTAATATTATTACTTTTGCTCCAAAAAGTAAAGTAACGAGATTACTCTGCAAAAATGGGTAATAAGTAACGCATTACTTTGCAAGTAACGCCAAGTTACTTGTTTAAAATGAGCTTGTTGATGCATGCAAAAATAGAACAGATTTAAAAGCTATTGACAGGTACTGTAACAACAGAGATGTGCACTATAGATTGTAGATCCAGTCCACACACTGCATCCTGCGCACAGTTATGTACACTACAAATCGCTTTTGTATTGTATTTCTAAATACAAGACCTCAACTGTCTTTGAAAACAATTGTGAAAAAGTTTAAGTCAAAGAGGCAAAGAGACTATTATTCCAATAAATTGGATTCAGTTCTAAAAAGAGCTCGCTAAACAGATTATGTTGTACTGTACATCTCTATTTTTTCAAATGTAGGAGTTGGGAAAGTAATATATTACTCTTTGATTCCAGTAATAAGTAAAGTAATGATATTACTTTGTCTAAGGGGTAACGAGTAAAGTAAAGTTACTTTCCTAAGTAATATTGACCAACACTGTCTATGATAAACAATGCACTGAATATAAACACACCATGTAAATGCAACCCATTCAACAGGGCACTTCAGGGAATTGAACCCCGTTCTGGTAAAAACCAGAAGTCCCACACCAGTGCCATATGTTTTTGGTGCAATTTACAGATCCAAAACATATTACAATTTACATTGTAGTAAAAATTGTATACAAATCTAGTATATTCAAATTCCCAAAATACTTCTTGTTGTCGACCTCCCAAGGCAAGCCGTGGGAGGCCCTTAATATCACAGAGAAAGAAATTTAATCATTAACAGACCATGATAGATTAGTCTTTATATTGGAAACCAAAACTCTGAATACCTTAAGGAAAACTCCTCAGACACAAACCAAGACAATGAATGCATGATTTGTTTCGTGTTCATAAAGTGCTGCGAAGTGCAAAAAGTGAATAGTGCAGTAGGAAACGTTTTGGGTCATAGGACCATGGGCAATGCTTCGCCGAATGATGAAGTTTTAGCTGCAAAGTGGCAGCATACAGAAATTCACTCGCACATTATAAAGAGACACATCAACCAACACCACATACCTAACCCTAACCTAACCCTGTGTTCATTATGGGATGTTGGTCAACACGAATCCTTACTCACATAATGTGAAATGATACGAGACATAAACCACATAAACACACTTCACATACCGGGCCTGTGTTCATATGTGAAGTGGGATTACATGGTTCAAGCTTTACTCACAAATTAGATGTGATTATATAGCACCGGTAATGGTCTTATGACCTAAATGTTTACTGCTGCACTTTTCACTTTAAGCACTTTAGAGTGCTCCATGAATACGAAAACAAATACACACACACACATTCCCTTGGTCTCTGTCCAAGCAGTTTGCCTTAATGTTTTGGAGAGAGTATTTTTCCCCTACAGCCAATTGTCCCAAAACTTCTTTTTAGATAATGCCAATTACAAAAAAAAAAAAAAAAAAAAAAGTCAATGCAAAATCAATTGCGCTCCAGTATTTGTCAACAACACTATGAACATTAGTACACAATATACAAGAATAGACAATACTGCTGTGAACGATGCGCCTACATTACTTCCTGTTGTCATCTTAAAGGGGAACTCCACCCATTTCCAACATTATATATCAATATATAATGTTAGTGAAGAGCTAGAGTGATAGGAAAGAGAGAAGAAATTACTAAAATGCGATTAAAATAAAATATCAAGAGTCTGAGACAAACAAAAAAAATAACTTTATTAAAGCAAAGAAGAGCAGGAAAAGATGAGAGGAATTCCCCTTTAACGGCGTTCAAACTTCGCCCTAATTAAAATAATGTTAGCCGAGGTGAACGACAAGCCGTCTGATAAATAATCAATAATCATCACATAAATGCACATAAGACACCGGGCCTGAGTTCATGTCTTATGTGAACTTACGTGATCAAGATGTTCTTAGAGGTAAACAAACGGCGCAACAAAAATAAAAAACGCAACCCGATTCATGCACCACAAACACTAGTCAAGAACTAGTGTTGAGAGGAAAGAAAGTAGAAGGAAGGATTTAAAAAAGCGAATAAATGAAATGCGATCAACAGAGTCTGAGACAAAACAAAAAATAAATAACTTTATTAAAAATAAAGAATAAAAAGAGGAGAAACAGAGGGTAGAAACCTTGCATGTCCCAAACAATTTACTTTTACAATTTACTTTTACTGGGCAAAAAAACAAAAACACAATATTCAATAATGGATGATTTCTTGTAAATCAACCATTTGGTACTTCAGTGTGTGACACTGTAGGATGACCAAGTAACAGAATCAATAAAAAGGTTGAACTATGGATATACAAGGTTTCTGCCTGACAGATAAATGATAATAAACTACTTCACTCACCTTCACTAACCAAGGAAGCAAATGACACAGCAGCCATCATTTCCTTCCTCTGTTAGTTAAGCAGGACTACATGCTACCATAATGATACCAGACAGAAATCACACAACCTCCACATCACATCTGTACACACAAGACCACTAGTGGAGAACTAGGGCAATAGGATAGGTAAGAAAGATATTTAATAAAATAAAAAAGCGAAATGCGATCAAGGAGTCTGACACAAAAACAAACTTTATTAAAAGCAAAGAACGGAAACACTAGAACCTCACAGGGTAAACACAGTTCTGTACTATGTTTATCCTGTGAGATTCTAGTATTTCACTAGAACAGAATGTACAGTTGTGATGTGGACACGACTAAGTTTTACTCGGAAATTATGTTAAACGATTAATTAAAAAAAAACGAACGGCTCAAGCAGCATCACATAGCGGCATGTGACGTGGACCGGCATTATACACGAAAATGAGGTGTTACGAAAGACAGCCTACGGTATGGTAGCATGTAGCCTCACTTATAGCAGCCAAGAATCAAAAGGTTCATCACTAACCTTCACCATTTGTAGCAACCAGCAACGAAGATGGCAGCAACGAGCAACGGAGACAGCGGCAACCGGCAACGGAGATGGCAGCACCCAGCTACGGAGACGGCAGCACCCAGCTACGGAGACGGCAGCACCGGAGACGGCAGCACCCAGAGGCGGAGACGGCAGCACCCAGAGGCGGAGACGGCAGCACCGGAGACGGCAGCACCCAACAGACGGCATGTAGAGTCTGAACCTTCAACACGTCTTCATGTTCTGAAATGGTAGAAGGAAAGCAAAGAAAGGCAAATTTAGTTGTCAGTCTACAGAACATTTTGGTTGTCATAAGTCACAGACAGAGGCTGTGTCACCATGTTCACTAGGGCTGTGTCACCATGTTCACTAGGGCTGTGTCACCATGTTCACTAGGGCCGTGTCACCACGTTCACTAGGGCCGCGTCACCACGTTCACTAGGGCCGCGTCACCACGTTCACTAGGGCCGCGTCACCACGTTCACTAGGGCCGTGTCACCACGTTCACTAGGGCTGTGTCACCACGTTCACTAGGGCTGTGTCACCACGTTCACTAGGGCTGTGTCACCATGTTCACTAGGGCTGTGTCACCACGTTCACTAGGGCTGTGTCACCATGTTCACTAGGGCCGTGTCACCACGTTCACTAGGGCCGTGTCACCATGTTCACTAGGGCTGTGTCACCACGTTCACTAGGGCTGTGTCACCATGTTCACTAGGGCTGTGTCACCATGTTCACTAGGGCCGCGTCACCACGTTCACTAGGGCCGTGTCACCATGTTCACTAGGGCTGTGTCACCATGTTCACTAGGGCTGTGTCACCATGTTCACTAGGGCCGTGTCACCATGTTCACTAGGGCTGTGTCACCATGTTCACTAGGGCTGTGTCACCATGTTCACTAGGGCTGCAACCATTCATCATAATCAAATCTATTGTTCTATTAGGTGTTAACTATTATAGTAATGGATTAAGTGTGGTTTACATCAGAGACACTGAGCTCTGCTAAACTCTATGGACTAAATTCACACGGCAGCCATCTGACCAGCAAGGTGCCAACGTCCCATATACAGCCCATTCATTTAAAATCTATGGACTAAATTCACACGGCAGCCATCTTACCAGCAAGGTGCCAACGTCCCATATACAGCCCATTCATTTAAAATCTATGGACTAAATTCACACGGCAGCCATCTTACCAGCAAGGTGCCAACGTCCCATATACAGCCCATTCATTTAAAACAGAAGAATCCTGTCTAATTCTATTAAATAACCTCAAACACAAACACTCCAGTCGCATTTCTACTTGCAACTTGTTGGTTTCACAAAACTTCACTGTAGACATGCCATGAGCTACTTCCTGTCTAGAAATTCCTTACAGATAATTTAAGTGTCAGAGTTTAGAAGCGCTTGTTATCAGCAACCTGCTACATTGAGTGCACTTTAAAAAAAAACAGTACATATGGGCTGTTGGGTGCAGTTTGGACGTCTATGGAGTTACACCTAGCAGGGGTTGACACTAAGGTCTCCGAGGCACTTGCCCATCGGGCAAGTGCAAGTCAGGTTCTACTTGCCCTCAGGTCATGGTCACTTCCCCCCCGGTTCCAGGTGGTCCCCAGTTAAGTTGGTTAACCAGATGTAACTCTTGAGAACGTAAAAATGAAACCAAATGGACCCTTGCGGGTCCATTTGGTTTCATTTTTACGCTCTAGAGTTAAAATTAATCATCTTAATTAGCCCAGGTTTACACTGTAGAAGATTAATGGTCATTTTGATGTGCATGTTAATTTGCCTGTTTTGTTTCCCAAATCCAGCCTGGAATTGTGGATATCTAGAAAGCAGGGAAAGACACAGAGGCAGAGTGCAATGACTGCCTTCAAGACAAATTTATCTTGTGTTATAGTGCACTATGTTGCACACTTGCCCGATCGGGCAACCAGGTAGCAGTCTTCACTTGCCCGACCATTTTTTTTACTTGCCCCAGGCAAGCGGGCAAGTGTTAGTGTCAAGCCCTGACTAGTGAGCTCCTTGCTGCAAGATGGCTACTGTGTGAATATAGTCCTCCAATATCTAAAAACACACAAAGACTTCTAGGATAGTGTTCTAAATGTAACATGGATTTATTTTCTGCAATAAGCGCCCTTTAATGAAGCCTAAAAGACATGCCAATTCAAACTTTGCATTTATAACTATTAATTCATCAACCCAACATGTAGACTAATGGTGACACAGCCCTAGCTTTGGTCCAGAGCTCCACTGCTTCTGAGTCTGACTTGCATTGGAGCTCTGCTCTTCTCTGTGCAATCAGCCATTACTCCACCCGACCAGCCTCTCTTCTCTAGTGGATATAGGCAGTGTTGTAGTGGTACTTTTAGAAGTGGGGGACTCCTCAGAAAAAAGGAAACTCATTAACATGGTGAAACACATCTTGATGATGTCATCAAGATGTATTTCACCATAATGCTAATGATTTTTTTCAGACCTTCATTTAAAAAAATATATTTTAGATGTGAGAAGTGGGGGGACGCCGTCCCCCTGCGTCCCCCCTCCACTTCTCTAGTGGATATAGGCTATAAAGAACGTTTTACCTACTCACCACGTCTTGTGTCATTAGAAAGCCTACTTACCTTAGTGGTAGCACTCTGAGCCCCCCACCACACTGATAAAATGGACTTTTTGGTTTTTCACTGAAGGAAAAATATTTCCTATGGAACTTTTCTATTGGCAATATCAGTAGAGGGCACAAATCCTGGTTGTTTTTCCCGGTGAAAAGTCCATTTTATCCATGAGTCCATTTTATCCATGTGGTGGGGGGCTCAGAGTGCTACCACTAAGGCTTTCTAATGACACAAGACGTGTTTATTTTGGTGAGTAGGTAAAACCTTCTTTAGATTTAGATATACACTCCAGAAGAGAGGCTGGTCGGGTGCAGTAATGGCCGATTGCACAGAGAAGAGCAGAGCTCCAATGCTAGTCAGGCTCAGAAGCAGTGGAGCTCTGGACCAAAGCTAGTCAGACTCAGAAGCAGTGGAGCTCTGGACCAGAGCTAGTCAGACTCAGTAGCAGTGGAGCTCTGGACCAGAGCTAACACAGCCCTAGTTTGTACAGTAATAATTTAATCCATGTACATACCGTAGGGAGCATTCTGTTGCTCAGGGTGAAGATATCAGGTCTTAACAGGGACTGGTATCTCAGACGATCTGTTGGAGACACCCCATGTGACCTTGGATGGCATCATCAGGAGATGTCTGCTATGATGGTCAACCTGTAAGACACAGAAGATAAAAACATTACACTCCGACTCCAGACTTGTAGATTGTAGAATGCGAGTCAATCCATATTTGGCAGGAATGCCTTTTGTTGTTCTAAACATGAGCTTTAACTAGTGAAAGCATTAATATAGACATGAGCTTTAACTAGTGAAAGCATTAATATAGCAATAGCTTTAACTAGTGAAAGCATTAATATAGACATGAGCTTAAGCAAGTGAAAGCTCTAGCAATAGCTGTAGCTAGTGAAATAGCTGTAGCTAGTGAAATAGCTGTAGCTAGTGAAATAGCTGTAGCTAGTGAAATAGCTGTAGCTAGTGAAATAGCTGTAGCTAGTGAAATAGCTGTAGCTGTAGCAAGTGAAAGCTCTAGCAATAGCTGTAGCTAGTGAAATAGCTGTAGCTATAGTGAAATAGCTGTAGCTATAGTGAAATAGCTGTAGCTATAGTGAAATAGCTGTAGCTATAGTGAAATAGCTGTAGCTAGTGAAATAGCTGTAGCTGTAGCAAGTGAAAGCTCTAGCAATAGCTGTAGCTAGTGAAATAGCTGTAGCTATAGTGAAATAGCTGTAGCTATAGTGAAATAGCTGTAGCTATAGTGAAATAGCTGTAGCTATAGTGAAATAGCTGTAGCTATAGTGAAATAGCTGTAGCTAGTGAAATAGCTGTAGCTAGTGAAATAGCTGTAGCTAGTGAAATAGCTGTAGCTAGTGAAATAGCTGTAGCTGTAGCAAGTGAAAGCTCTAGCAATAGCTGTAGCTAGTGAAATAGCTGTAGCTAGTGAAATAGCTGTAGCTAGTGAAATAGCTGTAGCTAGTGAAATAGCTGTAGCTAGTGAAAGAAACAACATTAGCCATTGAAAGCATAAGTAACTATTGAAAATATCAGCACACCCACACTAAGTGGCACACCGTGAGCTTGTAGGACAGCCACATGCTAGTCTGCCATTTTAAATAGCTACAGTGAAAGCTTTCAACAGCTAATGCTAAAGACAATAATTTAAATAGCTAAAACTTGCAAATGCTAAACACCAAGAGAGCTTCCCATGCAGAAATGGTTCAAATACATTTTTAAAGAGGACCAAAACTATAGAGAATGTCCAATTTGAAAGGTTTTAAGAGCTATATTTTTTACATAATCATTTGAAAATGAGCAGATCTACAAGCTCACAATGTGTCACATCACAATGCATTGAGAGTTTGTAGATCTCAGTCAAAATGTGGCTTTAGATTTGTAAACAACAGTGTAGGTTACTATAGCATGTTTAGTGATCACCCAGAGTAGTAGTTTATAAAGTTTACAAATAACTGTAGTAAGACTGAGTAACTACAATATGGTCCATTGTTATTAAATCGATTATATTTCCCCAACTACTGTTTGGAACAATTTAGTTCAGTTTGCATTTGTTTGCTTCTCAAAAACATAAACATACTCCTATATATTGTTGTCCATTTTCTGTCACAATAAACAACCAACAGTCCAAACAACCCAAAAGTTTAAACAATAACATCTTTAACTGTAGATAAAACAGTGTGTTTGTCAAACAAACACTAGTGACTCACCACATGCTCTCATCATGGCCTCAGACTGACCGCCATGACGAGGACGCCATTTTTAAACCCCAAATCCCCGCCAACTGCATCCAAATCCCCGCCAACTGCATCCAAAGCCCCGCCCACTGCATCCAAAGCCCCGCCCACTGCATCCAAAGCCCCGCCCACTGCATCCAAATCCCCGCCCACTGCATCCAAAGCCCCGCCCACTGCATCCAAAGCCCCGCCCACTGCATCCAAAGCCCCGCCCACTGCATCCAAAGCCCCGCCCACTGCATCCAAAGCCCCGCCCACTGCATCCAAAGCCCCGCCCACTGCATCCGCTCTGTTCTACTACGTCACGCGAAAGTCCGTCCGTGATTGGTCCGTCAGAGTGATTGGCTCTGAGATGCAGAGTTATGTGACATCTCCGTTCACTCCCATGGAAAGGTGATTTAATGACCCAAAATCCCTTTATTTTTTATAACGTGTTGTAGTAATACTTACAGTAGAATAACATACACATGACAGGGACTTTATTTGTTCCTCTACAATACTTTGAAACAGTTGTCATGTTGCAACACATGCCCTAAAACAGCTCTTATTTGCGTCGCCCTCATTGAAAACAATGTAGCCTATACTATTTCCAACTCTGGTTTTGTCCCTGTTCAGGCTGAATGAACAGCAGCAGTTTCTGACCCTCAATGTCGCAGCTCTGACAGCAGACGGCTCTGATCAGCTCCATGCGGTGTCTGCTAGTGTCCAGCAGGTGGCAGCAGAACGTCCCGTTTTACAGTGTGTCTACAGCAGCGGTTTTCAACCAGTGGTCCTTGAGAGGGTTCCAGGTGGTCCCCAGCTAAGTGAAACCAAATGGACCCTTGCGGGTCCATTTGGTTTCATGTTTACACTCTCAAGAGTTAAAATATTCATCATGTGAATTATCCCAAGTCTACACAACTAGAGAATGTAGAAGATTAATGGTCATTTTGATCTGTATGTTGGACTGTTTGGTTTCACCAAATCTATCCTGGAATTGTGGACAAAAACAAAATAAATCTTGGGATCCGTGGGGCTAAAATGTCATCAAATGGTGGTCCTCTGTGGCTAAAAAAAAACAAAAACAAAAAAAAAAAACACTGACTTAAACACATACAGTACTTAAAGGTAATAGAGCACTTTACTGTGTACAAACACTGTTTGTAAACAGATCTGCTTAAAAGCAGAATCTAACTCCACCTCACCTCCACTCTATTGGCTCATTATCAATCTGCTGGAGACTGCTGTGCTGTGATTGGATAAAACCCATACCATTTTCTGCTAAGTAATGGACAGTTGGTAACCAAATGGACCCTTATAGATCTCATCTGTAAGTCTTGAGAGCCTTAAAATGAAACCAAATGGACCCTTATGTGTCACATACTTTGTACTTTGTACTAAGTATACCGAAAAAAGGTAGACTTTGATGTCAGAATCATCCAAATCAGCCCAATAGTCACCGAGTTATGCCTTTCACTATATAGGCATCATTTTTAGCTGATATAAAGGCTGCATCAACTAATAATAAAAATAAAAAACAGGATTTGTGATTGGTTTAGCGAGTTCCTCCTTCATTTTCCTCATAGCATTTTATGTAAAGACGTTTAGGCCACAGACATAGAAAACTTAAGGTTGTGAGTGACGATTAATGACAACAAATTATAAATAATAAAACACACACAGCAGGTTACATCTCTTTATTTGTTGCTTTTCTTCTTTGTATTTATACCCAAAACATTGTGTTTGTTGTCATGATTTGTGACAACTCCAGTTGCTTAGAAAATCCATCAACAAGACATGCCCTATGCAGTGGAAAAATGTGTGTGTGTGACATTTATTTTTTAAAACAATGTTTTATCATATAGGAAAGCTATTGGTGGAGAGGTTTGTCTATCATGTTATGCTTAGCTGTGATTGGACCATAGCATTTTGGGGAGGGGCTTACTGAAAGGTCTATTCTGGATCTCCTTGAATGGCGTTTCTAAGCAATGTGGAGCCGTAGGCAAGATTTTCCCTGGAGGCTCCATGGCTCCATGGAGCCTCCAGGGAAAATCTCCTGTAAAATGACACCCCCAAGGAATAAAATGAACTATTTTTAAACTAAAGAACATATTATACATGTTTTAAATGGTCAATTCTGGCCAAAGTATTTTTGTTATTTCTATTTTTATTTTTTAGGCGAGTGCCTAAATCGGTTAAGTGCCTGTCTGGTGGTTGCTCCCCTCCCCTCGCCCCCCTCCCCTAATGGCACCCTAGGCAACTGCCTAAAAAACGCCCCTGAGTGAAATAGTCGAGCAGTGCTCACTTAGAAACATAATCTTTTTCAAATTTTTCAACTTTCGACTTTTCGACTTTCATGTCGCCGAACTTGTCGCTGACTTCGTCGAAGTAGTCGTCGGCCAGACGCAGCATCTGGTTGACAGCACTGAGCAGCAGCAGGTCACAGCACGGGTCCAACTCCAACTCCTTAGTGTAGTTCTTCACAGGGACCACACAGGACACAGGGACCCCCAGGCGCTGGCTGAACTCCTGCATCTGCACAACCACACAACACATTTACATTTCTTTATTTGAGAGCACATTTTATAAAATACATTATCAAGGTCCAAAATGTTTTCAGTTGCTGTTGAAGCCGCACTTGAGCAATCAGGTTTGCTCAATATAATGACAAAGGTGGTCACTGGTCCCCCAGGTAAATGAAGTTGGTTAACCAGATTAAACCTGCGTTTTGGAAGTGCCACTAGTGCATATTGGATTTTGGCAGTCTGACTGACTGTCTATGAGTCTGCCTTGCATTGGATCTCTGTAACATACAATGCAATCTGCCATTACTCCACCCGACCAGCCTCTCTTCTCTTCTGGAGTGGATATATATAAAGAACGTTTTACCTACACTTACACTCTGAGCCCCCCACCACACAGATAAAATGGAGTTTTTGGCCAGAACGTGATTGTTTTTCACTGGAAAAACAACCAGCATTTGCGCCCTCTACCGATATTGCCAAGAGAAAACGACCATAAGGGTGTTTACAGACGGCGATTCTGAAATGCACACATTATAGCGGTGATTCCACCGTTCCACTCAGTGCTGACAGACCAGAATTGCATAGCGAGAAAAAAAAGCTCACAGGATTGAGGTGAAAAATAATTTAAATAAATCACCGGCGTGTGCATGAAATGAGCACGTACGCATTAACAACACTGGCCGTGCGATAACGCCCAGTGTCACGCGCTCTCTTTATTGCATGTTGTTTTATGAGCACAAAACACCGGTCCTGTTGAAAATTAACTAGAATGTACGATTTGTTACTGACTGTCTGTAAAGCCCCGTAGGAAATATTTTTTCCTTCGGTGAAAAACAACCACGTTCTGGCCACTCTTTCTAATCACACAAGATGGTTGTTTTGGTGAGTAGGTAAAACGTTCTTCATACTGTATATCCAATCCAGAAGAGAGGCTGGTCGGGTGGAGCTTGTTACAAGTAGCTAAGCTACATAGCTTAACTACATTTCCCCGTAACTTGTAGTGTAGCTTACTACATTTGTTCTGGGAATAGCTTATAGTGAAGCTACACTACTTGTTTTGAGTAACAAGGATTGTAGCTTACTACATTTTCCCACACACATTTTCAAATTCCGCCCATTTTTTATAGGTAGAAAATCTTTAATATACATCCCAAAACTTAGACATGCCATTATCCTAGGTTCAAACACACCCCTAGATTGTTATTTTTATTTATATTATTTTAGCATTATGAGTATTATTCAGAAAGTTGCACATATATATTTATATATATGTGGTGTTGATGTAGCAAGCTACATCAAGCTACTTTTGTCGTGTAGCTTGTAGTGTAGCTTGCTACAATTTTCTGGGGATAGCTTGTAGTGTAGCTTAGCTACATTTTTTTAGAGTAACAAGTAGTGTAGCATACTACATTTCCCCAGTAACTTGCCCATCACTCAGATTGCATCGTATATTACAGAGCTCCAATGCAGGGCAGACTCATAGTAAGCAGTGGAGCTCTGGACCAGAGCTAGTGGACACTCACCTTGGTCTTGAGGTAGACACAGTGTTTGGTGGACCACTCACCTTGGTCTTGAGGTAGACACTGTAGTAAACGTTGGTCAGATCTTCGCCCACGGAGGGACAGGCTTCATCCACTTTAGTCAGCAGGACCAGCTGAGGGACCCCTGTGGAGAACACGCAGGTTCAAGAGCTGGAAGACACTAGGAGCTCCATTTTCCTTACACGCTAAACCCCTTATCCCAAATCCCTTATTTCGTTTTTACTATTTTGAGCGACTGACCAGCCAGGTTGATCTTGCTGCGTATGGCGACCAGCTTCTTCTCCAGCTCAGAGCTCATGATGGACACGGTGTTGGCATCGATGACATAGGCCACACAGTGGATCCTGTCCTGAAGATCTGGACTCTTCCTGTAGGCCTGAGCCTCTGGTTGCAGGGGAACAGCAGCGTTGAACTGAGTGGAATACATTAAAGGGAAAATAACGTGAAATTCAACTGGTTTTCTATCCCTCACAAATAACCAAGTTCAAACAATCAGGTGTTCATATCATAGAGCAGCTTTAGGGCGCCATTTTCGTTACGCTCTAAACCCCTTATCCCAAATCCCTTATCCCTTTTTTACTATTTAAAAAAAATAAAAACTTTTGGGAATAGTTCAATGTGACAATCTATTGACATGTTGTGAGCTTGTTGTGAGACTGGCCATTTGAACTATTGAAAAATGTTTTTTTTTTTTAATAGTTTAAAAGAAAAGAAGTTAAGGGATTAGGGGTTTAGCGGTGACGAAAATCTAGGCCTTAATGTAAATTGCTCATCCCTTTAGCCTCAAAATGATGTCATCAATAGGGATGGATACCTTTCACCTTTGAATCAATACGATACCAATACTCGATACCTGGGAATCAATACAATACCAATACTCGATACCTGGGAATCAATACGATACCAATACTCGATACCTGGGAATCAATACGATACCAATACTCGATACCTGGGAATCAATACAATACCAATACTTGATACCTGGGAATCAATACGATACCAATACTCGATACCTGGGAATCAATACAATACCAATACTCGATACCTGGGAATCAATACAATACCAATACTCGATACCTGGGAATCAATACGATACCAATACTCGATACCTGGGAATCAATACAATACCAATACTCGATACCTGGGAATCAATACAATACCAATACTCGATACCTGGGAATCAATACGATACCAATACTCGATACCTGGGAATCAATACAATACCAATACTCGATACCTGGGAATCAATACAATACCAATACTCGATACCTGAGAATCAATACAATACCAATACTCGATACCTGGGAATCAATATATACCAATACTCGATACCTGGGAATCAATACGATACCAATACTCGATACCTGGGAATCAATACGATACCAATACTCGATACCTGGGAATCAATACAATACCAATACTCGATACCTGGGAATCAATACAATACCAATACTCGACACCTGGGAATCGATATGATACCAGTGTCCCGCGATCGAACACCAAATAATCTTTTTTTAAGGGTCCCTAGTAATATGTAATCTGTTACTCTACCAAAACACGCCTCATTACTTATTACAAATGAGCTTGTTGTTGCATGATGTGAAAATAGAACAGATCTACAAGCTATCAACAGATAACAACAGAGATGTGCAGTAGTTTGTAGATCCTAATCCACCACAGCATTCTGCACACATGACCTACACTACAAGTTGTCTCTAAACACATTGTGTTGTACATCTCTATTCTTTAACACATGACCTACACTACAAGTTGTCTGTAAACACATTGTGTTGTACATCTCTATTCTTTAACACATGACCTACACTACAAGTTGTCTCTAAACACATTGTGTTGTACATCTCTATTCTTTAACACATGACCTACACTACAAGTTGTCTCTAAACACATTGTGTTGTACATCTCTATTCTTTAACACATGACCTACACTACAAGTTGTCTCTAAACACATTGTGTTGTACATCTCTATTCTTTAACACATGACCTACACTACAAGTTGTCTTGAAACACATTGTGTTGTACACAGTGTGTTTAGAGGGGGGATTGAGGAAAGTAATGAAGTAATATGGAACATATTACTCTGTGATTCAAGATAACTTAAAAAAAAAGAAAAAATAGTATTTCACTAGAAAACTAAATGTTTTCAGTTAGAAGTGTGAGAGCAGATTCACCTGGTATCTGTCAGGGATGTGTCCTCTCACGATGCTGCTGATGTCATCCACATTAAGCCCCGCCCCTGTGCTCTCCTCCAATCCCATGGTGTCACACAAGATGATTGGCAGAGGTTTGCCCCCCTTTCCTGCTTTGACCTGGTAGGTACGAAACTGTAGAATATATGTACAATATTACCTTTTATTTATAAACTGTAGGATATATGTACAATGTCACCATTTATTTATAAACTGTAGGATATATGTACAATATTACCTTTTATTTATAAACTGTAGGATATATGTACAATGTTACCTTTTATTTATAAACTGTAGAATATATGTACAATATTACCTTTTATTTATAAACTGTAGGATATATGTACAATGTTACCTTTTATTTATAAACTGTAGGATATATGTACAATATTACCTTTTATTTATAAACTGTAGGATATATGTACAATGTTACCTTTTATTTATAAACTGTAGGATATATGTACAATATTACCTTTTATTTATAAACTGTAGGATATATGTACAATGTTTCCATTTATTTATAAACTGTAGGATATATGTACAATATTACCTTTTATTTATAAACTGTAGGATATATGTACAATGTTACCTTTTATTTATAAACTGTAGGATATATGTACAATATTACCTTTTATTTATAAACTGTAGGATATATGTACAATATTACCTTTTATTTATAAACTGTAGGATATATGTACAATGTCACCATTTATTTATAAACTGTAGGATATATGTACAATGTTTCCATTTATTTATAAACTGTAGGATATATGTACAATGTTACCATTTATTTATAAACTGTAGGATATATGTACAATGTTACCATTTATATATAAATGTTACCATTTATAGTTACATAGAGCAGTGGACAGAGAGGTGATCACCTGGGTGGTGAGGTGGTTACATAGTTACAGAGAGGTGGTTACATAGTTACAGAGAGGTGATCACATAGTTACAGAGAGGTGGTTACATAGTTACAGAGAGGTGGTTACATAGTTACAGAGAGGTGGTTACCTGGGTGGTGAGGTGGTTACAGTACATAGTTACAGAGAGGTGATCACCTGGGTGGTCAGGCTGGTTCCAGCGCTCCCTGCCATGGCCTGGTTGGTCACATGTCCTCTGAAGACAGATTTGATGGAGTTGAAGAGGCTGGACTTCCCTGCTCCAACTGGTCCAATGAGCAGAACCCTGGCCTGGGACACAGAGCTGATGATGGGCTTGTAGGACTGGATCTGCTGCAGGAGCTTCTTCCTACTCCTGTGGAGACCAGTGTTCAAAGGATTTAACAGTTAAAGGAATATTTCACATAAAAAAACAACCTTTTGGTCATTGATGGTCTACTCAGTCTCATGTGAACACACCAGACAGTTTATAAGTTACTACATTCACTATTTACAGTAGATATTTGATGTTCATTTTAGTGTATCTTCCTCCTTCCTATAACAAAAAATGCCCACCCTATGCCCACCCTAGTTGCAGTCAAACAAATAAACCAATATTTTAAAAATACACGAAAACAGCAAATGAGAATGCATGGCTCTCTCATGTATCAGTCACCAGAAAACAGATTTACATCATCTGACAGTCTAAGGGCTCCATTTTCGTTACATGTTAAACCCCTTATCCCAAATCCCGTAATTCGTTTTTACTATTTTGAAAAACTTTTTGGAATATTTCAACATGTCAATCTATTAACACGTTGTGAGCTTGTAGACCGGCCATTTGAACTAATGAAAAATGTTTTTTTTAAATAGATTAAAAAGGCAAAGAAGTTAAGGGATAAATGGAGTCCTATATCTAGACTTACTCAGGAGTCCAGTCTACAGTATGTTCCTCCACGGATTCTCCAGGAGTTTACATTCTGTTTAGAACAACCACACAGTTTAGACAGTAATTAAAACACAGAATCATCATGTTCACGTGTTTGTTTGTGTGTTTGTACTATACTCACCTTCGACCTTGTAAACTTCACATTCTGTCAGCTGCAGGTTGTTGCCATGCATTTCTGCGGCATTGAAATTGTAATTCTGACCGGGATTGCTGTAAACAACAGGTTGGCCATTATGGATAAGAAATAGATTTTGTCCAAAAAGAGGACCATGGCCGGCTCCCATTTGCACAGAATAAGTGGGATTGGCGACCTGATATTTGATAACATTTTTCCCCTTAAAGGTGAAAAGGAAAGCCGTGGCATCTTTCCCCCAAGCACCACTCTGATTAAAAGACACACTGGTGTATCCCCCAAAGATGTATCCTGAGGCATTGTATCCCACAGACACGGTGGCTACCTGGTTGTCACATCTCTGGTGGAACGCTGCTGCAGTGTATCCATGGACTGAAGCTTTGTAGAGCAGCTTCAGGCTCAGGTTTCCTGCTAGTTGGGAGACCAGGGCTTTCTGCTGGGCCTGAGTCAGCCTGGGGTTCATGGTGGTGGTCTGGACTGGATTCTACGACTGGACACAGAATGATAAGTGATGCAGTTAGTAATACACTGATATGAGGAGATGGAGGGGGGAAGTGATTTCACTTTTGTCAGATATCACCCAAAAGATTTTTTTTTTCTGTTAAAATGCTCTATTATAAGGTGTGCAGACCATATATGGAGTATCCCCCTCCCCCACGTTAGCAGAGGAGCTAATAAAAGTTCCCCAGATAAACACATTGTTTTATTAACAGCGGATCATATACTAGGCTACTACTTTTACTACTACTAATCCTAAATCGGTTTTAAGTGGAGTAACATTGGCTTCTTGCGGTCTGTGTACTTTGATGTCAATCTTGAACTGAGATCTTCACCTGACCGGTTTGCTATCTTTCATTTCCTAGGAAGGGTTTGTTTGTTTTTTTGGCGGGAGAGTGGCATGCTTCCTCCTCCTCCTCCTCCATAGTAATTGAGTTGGATAGGCCACTATCAGCTGCATTGCTGGTGTAGCACAGGAAATATGACAGTGGCGTAACACCGAGAACGGTGACCTGTGATGTGTGCGGGGGCGGCTGTGGCTCAGGAGGTACAGCAGGTCGTCCAATGACCCGTGGGTCGGTGGTTCGAATCCCGACTCCTCCTGTCTATGTGTCGAAGTGTCCTTGGGCAAGACACTGAACCCCAAACTGCCTCCAATGAGTTGGTCGGTTGGGGCTGGCCACCATTGGTGTATGAATGTGTGAAGTTTAGAACGCTGAGCGTCGACTGTTCGCCGCTCTACTTCCCAATGTATGAATGAATGGACCATTGTAAAGAGCTTTGAGCACTTGGAAAAGCGATATAAAAATGCAATCCATTATGTGTGTGACTTTAGGGGCGGTCGGAGTTTCCCTATGTTAAGTCGATGGGGAAGGTTTAATGCACTATTAATTCAATAATTCATCAACAATTGGTTAATTTAAAAAAGGGCTTTGTCAGTCTCTTCCTAGACTGACGAAGTACACTTTTGTCTAGAAGCACCAAATTTGGCACAGATGTAGCTCAGGGCATACTTAAAACATAATAATAAAAGTATAAAAGCCTTGACAAGAAAATAAGATATGGGGAGTGCATTCCCTTGAGTCCAGAATGGTTTAGGACACTATTTATTCAGCATTTGAGCCACAGATTTGTGGACATTTTAGCTACACAGACCTCAAAACTAAAGATTTATTCCGCTTTTGTCTACAATACAGATCAAGATGACCATTAATCTTCTACAATCTCTAATTGCGTAGACTTGGGATAATTCACATGATGAATATTTCAACTCTTGAGAGGAGTCAAAGAGTTACTTCTGGTTAACCAACTCTCCATCATTTAGCCTGGGGACCACCTGGAACCCTCTAAAGGACCACTAGTGGTCCCCAGACCACTGGTTGAAAACCCCTGGATTGGCAACATTCCAGAGACATACATGCCAACCTTTGAAAATGTTTTTGAGTAGCAAATTACCGGGGCGCGGCGGCGCAGCGGCCCGACAGCGCGGCAGCACGGCAGTGCAGCGCACATTGCAGCAAGGCACATTTGTATGCCAATATTAACTTCACATTCTCACTTATCATGGAGGTATGTTTCAGTAGATTTTAGCCCAAAAGAAGTTGGGTGCCCCCAAACATTGAAATCCATGACACATCCCACATCCAAAACCTTTGGAGTTGGACCGCATTCCATGAACACTACTATATTATATACCAGGGGTTTTCAACAGGTGGTCTGGGGACCACCAGTGGTCCTTGAGATGATTCCAGGTGGTCTCCAGGCTAAATGATGGAAGGTTGGGTAACCAGATGTAACTCTTGAGTGTAAAAATGAAACCAAATGGTTTCATTTTGACACTCTCAAGAGTTAAAATATTCATCATCGGAATTAGCACCACTTAATTAAGAAGTTTACACTGTTTTGTTGGCAAAATACAGCCTGGATTTGTGGACAAAATCAAAAGAATTCTATAATTTTAGGTCTTTGGTGTGAAAATGTAATCAAATGGCGGATAAATGGTGAAAACCATTCAACCTTTTTTACACCAAAGACCTAAAATTAAAGAATTCTTTTGATTTCATCCACAATTACAGGCTGTATTTTGCCAACAAAACAGTGTAAACTTCTTAATTAAGTGGTGCTAATTCAGATGATGAATATTTTAACTCTTGAGAGTGTCAAAATGAAACCAAATGAACCCGCAAGGGTCCATTTGGTTTACACTCTCAAGAGTTACATCTGGTTACCCAACCTTCCATCATTTAGCCTAGAGACCACCTGGAACCATCTCAAGGACCACTGGTGGTCCCCAGACCACCTGTTGAAAACCCCTGGTAATATAATATAGTAGTGTTCATGGAATGCGGTCCAACTCCAAAGGTTTTGGATGTGGGACGCCTGCCTCCTAAATGCAGGCGTTTCGAAGTGACCCCAAACTTTTGAACACTAGTGTACATCTGATATGTATTGCAACAGTGCATCAATTGATTTCATTACCGTTATAGGATTAAGATTCTTTGAGTTGCAGTGCACAACTGTTAAATTCATCAGTTGGTCACTATTGTAAAGTGTATTCTTAACTAAACCAGTGCATTCTTAGTTCTCCATGCAGTTATCAGTTTTGTTGCAGTGTGTACTTGACTTGTACTGTAACTCTCATCTCTTGTTTATAAAAAAAAAAAAAACATTCATTCATAACATGACTGGAGTTGTTGTAAGAACTGCCCCCCCCCACCACCACCACCACCATTAGGCCTATTTCTTTTCCCTTCCACCTCCACTATGATTAGATACAGAAATGAATATTTGTCTAAATATGAAACCAAATGGACCCTTGCGGGTCCATTTGGTTTCATGTTTACACTTTAAAAGAGTTAAAGTAGCCTATTCATCATCTGAATTAGCCCAAGTCTACACAACTGGAACATTAATGGTCCTTTTTAATCTGTAGGTTTGCCTGTTTTGTTTCCTAAATCCAGTCTGTTATTGTGGACAAAAGCATAAGAAATCTTTAGTTTTTGGGGTCTGTGGGGCAAAAAAAAATCTCCTCTAATGGTCGTCCGTGGCTCAAATACTGAATAAATAGTGGGCCCTGGTATCGAAAAAGTTGAAACCCCCTGGTAAAGTTTGGATGGTCATAATGGCGTCTCCACTATTCTATCCATCCATCTCAGTTTGGTTGTTTGTTCCGCGGTTAGAATTCGGAGCGACCGCCTCATTACGCTCACTACTTCTTCACTTCGGGTCGCTCCAATCTACTAGTCTCCTCGAGCCTCTCCCTCACGCGGTCCGCCGCCGTGCGACCGACCGAAAGACACAGGAGAAAAGAACATGCTCGAGCACCTCCTCGTCCTCGGAGCGGAGCCGAGCAGCGCGAGGCTGCGGCCGCCATAACGACACAACATGAACGACCCCACTGGAGGCTCGAGCCAGGGCCATATAGTAAAATAATATTTTAATAGGAGACAACTCAGGCGATTAGCACTACGAATCACCGTGAGCCGCGGCCGACGCGACTGCACTGTTAGCTGGGTGCTAACTAAGCTAAGCCTTCCTTCCGATGGGGACGCAGACCAATCACGTCGCTAGAAACCAAGGTCTAAGGCAGAGCCATCTAGTAGAAGAGTTGCGACATCGAGGGGTCAGAAAACAGCCTGGTCACGTGGTCCACGTACTCGCGCGAGCCCCATAGGCTTCAATGCATTCAGTAACTTCCGGCTATCACTATACATGTCACTATCCAACAGACGTTTATGTAGATGGACTGGCCCCATGAGGTGAACGGAGTTGGCGTACGCCAACAACGCCTACTACTACATGGGAAAAACAGAGGGTTTGCGCTCTTTGCGTATTCTGCAGTGATTAATCGTAGCAGCGTAGTCAGAGGTCAAAATACGTAGCAGATACGCAAAATGCGTAATGGTTGGCGTCTTTGCATAGACAAGGTTCCAGGGTGTTGTCTCTCAGTGCTTGGCATGCATCATGCATGTGAGTAAAGAGATAAGTTTAGAAAACAATAAATCAATCATGAAAGCTTTCCAGTGAACCTGTGGTTTTCCTCTCCCACATCTGACTGGCGGTGTGACACTACCTGAAACCTACATGGCACCAGATTCTGACTAATGATAATGATACCACCTTCTGTCTCACCTGCAACATACAGACTTTCAATATAGATGCTGAGGTTTCACTGAGATCTTTTGAATACCTTTAAAGTATGTTTGAAATGCCATTTCTGCTAAAATGCAGGTTAGATAATAATTAGTTTTCTGCAGTGCTCTAACCGACAACCCAAGCACGGTACGATCAAAGTTAGGTTCCGTCACATGAAACTATTATATTTTTTTTGGCCCAGACTCAACCGTCTGGGCATCTAGGCTGCCAAACCAGCCTGACCCCCGGGTTCGATTCCCAAGCCCGGCGGCCTTTGCCACGTCACTCCCCATCTCTCTCCCCCTTTCCTGTCTAATTACTGTCCTATCAATAAAGGCATATAAGCCCAAAAACAAATCTAAAAAAAAATATATATATATATATATATATATATATATATATATATATATATATATATATATATATATATATATATATATATATATATATATCGAATCATAATCGCTCATCATGTGCCTATCTGTTCTGCCTCTCTAGTTGTTCCACTGTTGGCAGATTTATTTTGCTTTTGTCCACAATTCCAGGCTGGATTTGGGGAAACCAAACAGTCAAACATACAGATCAAAATGACCATTAATCTTCTACATTCTCTAGTTGTGTAGACTTGGGATAATTCATATGATGAATATTTTAACTCTTGACAGTGTAAACATGAATTGCGGGTGAATTTGTTTTCATTTTGACACTCTCTCACAGCAGTACAGACAGAGACTACTGCGAGAAAACAATCTGCTGAGTATATTCTAGCACTGATACTGTGACTGTATATAATAATAACTCACTGCTCACACTCAAACAATTAATATAAATTAATAGCATTCATCTCTCACTGCATATATGCAGAGATTTCATCTTAGAAAAGCATTTCTGGATGTTGGACAAAAGAATGTTTGTCCAACATGCAATTCATCAGCAGAAATACTGCAAGTCGGCAGATAAACATTAAACACATTGTCTTATAAACAGCGGATCATATACAGTACTAGGCTACTACTGCTATTACTACTATTACTACTACTAATCCTAAATCGGTTCTAAGTGGATTAACATTTCAGCAGGATTTATATATTTACCTGCTTGGACTTCTTGCTGTCTGTGTACTTTGGTCTCAATCTTGAACTGAGATTCACCCGATCGGTTTGCTGTAATTCTTTTCCTAGGAAGGGTTTGGGTTTTTTGGGGGCGGGTGTGTGGCATGCCTCTCTCTCTCTCTCTCTCTCTCTCTCTCTCTCTCTCTCTCTCTCTCTCTCTCTCTCTCTCTCTCTCTCTCTCTCTCTCTCTCTCTCTCTCTCTCTCTCTCTCTCTCTCTCTCTCTCTCTCTCTCTCTCTCTCTCTCTCTCTCTCCTCCTCTCCCTCTCCCTCTCCCTCTCCCTCTCCCTCTCTCCCTCTCCCTCTCTCCCTCTCCCTCTCCCTCTCCCTCTCCCTCCTCCTCCTCCTCCTCCTCCTCCTCCTCCTCCTCCTCCTCCTCCTCCTCCTCCTCCTCCTCCTCCTCCTCCTCCTCCCCAACACCAACACCACATGTATAGGAATTGAATTGAATAGGCCACTTTGAATATCAGGTAGCCTTTCTCAGAAACCTAAAAACAAAACAAAACATGAATGCATACTTTTACAAAATCACAGTGAGATAAATCAGGGGTTTTCAACAGGTGGTCCGGGGAGCACCAGTGGTCCTTGAGAGGGTTCCAGGTGGTCCCCAGGCTAAAAGATGGAAAGTTGGTTAACCAGATGTAACTCTCTCAAGAGTTAAAATATTCTTCGTCTGAAATAACACTGTTTTGTTTGCAAAATACAGCCTGGAATTGTGAACAAGACCAAAAGAATTCTTTTAGTTTTAGGTCTTTGGCGCTAAAATGTCAAATGTCAAATGGTGGTCCTCCGTGGCTCAAATGCTGAATAAATGGTGTCAAAAAGGTTGAAAACCCCTGAGATAAATTACATGTGGTCTCTAATGAAAACAAGGGTAATGACCTGGACGTGGGGAAAACAAAGGAGATTATTCTGGACTTCAGAGAAGCTCTCAGGGTCTGGTCCATCTCTCCATGAAGCATCACAGACTCTGTTGAAATGTCCAGACATTCTGGACACGTCTTTCATCTTCCTCAGCTCCATTCTGAAATACAACTCTATTCCTGCAGTATTTTCACAGCAATTCATATGGAGGTGCAATACATGTCACTGATGAATCGTAATCTAATCGATAATTACCTAATTAACTAATTCAGTAATTGATTAGTATTATGATACCAAATGGACCCTTGCGGGTCCATTTGGTATCATTTTATGCTCTCAAGAGTTACAGATCTATAAGGGTCCATTTGGTTACCAACTGTCCATCATTTAGCTGGGGGCCACCTAGAATTCTCTCAGGGACCACAGGTGGTCCCTGGACCACTGGTTGAAAACCACTGGTTTAAACAATCGGACAATAAATCGATTATGAAAGTAATCGTTGCTAAAACATTTCTTATTTTATCATTCTGAAAGTGAATGTGAAATTTCCTCCCCCAAAAAATGCTGAATCCTAAAATCATTTATTCATGTTGTCAAATAAAAGAAAACGTATCACTGATTATACACTATTAGCACCTGTTCAGCCCACTATATTGCATTTTTTTTTTTTTTTTTTTTACAATCGATATTATTGATATGTAAAGAAGACATTTACATGATTTAGTTTCGCTCTGCCGCCTTTTTTCAGTTGCCACACGAAATAAAGCAGCGGGGTTGGGAAGGAGCGCTTGTTTTACCATGCCGGATACTACTAGTAGGGCGGGGCGAAGGAAGTTTTACTGAGGTTATGTTTAGGGTTGGGCTAGGGTTAGGGTTAGACGGTGCTTTATGCGGTAACTAACCCTAAACATAACCTCAGTAAAGCTATGCTTCGCCCCGCCCTACTAGTAGTAGCAGGCAGGGTAAAACAAGCGCTCCTTCCCAACCCTCAGGGCTTGACACTAACACTTGCCCGGGGCAAGTAAAAAAAAATGGTGGGGCAAGTGAAGACTGCTACCTGGTTGCCCGATCGGGCAAGTGTGTGACTTTGTTCGCTACAACACAACACAAGATAAATTAGTCTTGAAGGCAGTCATTGCACTCTGCCTCTGCGTCTTTCCCTGCTTTCTAGATATCTGTAGTATTTCTCTCCCCGGTCCATTTGGTCCGTGACCACTATGGGAAGCACTGATTTGCACTGATTTACAAGTATTTACTGTAGCTGATTGTGACTTAAACAAAACATAGTCTTTGACTGCGAAAGTAAATGTTCAAAGCACCCAAGAAAGTAAACTTAAATGCAAAATGTACAATATATTTTGGGGGGAAAGTGACCATGACCTGAGGGCAAGTAGAAACTGACTTGCACTTGCCCGATGGGCAAGTGCCTCGAAGACCTTAGTGTCAACCCCTGAATACCCCGCTGCTTTATTTCGGGTGGCAACCCAAAATCGCAGCTCTGCCAGTGCCTATCAGACCCAACATGTTGGTGGAGAGAAGCAACAACAGAATCTAGCCATGCATTTGAACAGAACCCTGGCTATTGAGACAAATATGGATATTACATTATACTTGCCCTCTATGACTAGAATTGAACATTTAAAAACACATAGAATAAGCTCTTTAGATTAAAAATAGTTCATGTTTTTATCCCACGGAGGCGGCCATTTTACTGTGCCTGTCACATGTTCAATTCTAGTCATATAGGGCAAATATGTATTATCCATATTTGTCTCATTAGCCAGGGCTCCTTTTAAATGGGATCACATTGAGCATCCATCTGCCTTGATTCCTGATTTCTGTCATACATGCACCCTCCCCTCCCCTCCCCTCCCCTCCCACAGTTTGTATTGCCGCAGGTGACCTCATGGTGAAATGTAGAAAATGGAACATCTGTGACAAAAATCAAGGACTTTATGTATCGTGTCACAGGAATCAAGGTAGATTGATGCCCAATGTGTCTTGGTGTGGAATTCTCCTTTAAGATGAACAACAAAAAAAAAAACATACACAATCTTAACATGTTTAAAAAACCTCAATATGACAAGAAGAAAGTCTAAAACGCTACTAAAAACAGTTCGGATTAACTTTGCAAACCCTTAAGTGTTAAGATACTGCAGTTAGTCATTTATGTTTGTGTCACACAGAGCCAAACATTATGTCAGGTAGGTAATGCCGGTTGGAAAAATATAAAGTGCAGGAAAAATAATTCCAGTTGTTTACAGAGTTCCAGTTGAGTTGAAAAATAACTAAAGAGTTCAGTGTGGCTGAGAAAAGATATAGAAATCAATACCAGATTGATTTCTACTTTAAGTTGCACCTGTGTGTTGGCACCATGCATACAGCACATGTAACCGACTGAGTCCTGACTAGATTCTAGTTTCTGACGCTAGATTCTAGTTTCTGATGCTAGATTCTAGTTTCTGACGCTAGATTCTAGTTTCTGACGCTAGATTCTAGTTTCTGACTAGTTTCTGACGCTAGATTCTAGTTTCTGACTAGTTTCTGACGCTAGATTCTAGTTTCTGACGCTAGATTCTAGTTTCTAACTAGTTTCTGATGCTAGATTCTAGTTTCTGACACTAGATTCTAGTTTCTGACTACTTTCTGATGCTAGATTCTAGTTTCTGACACTAGATTCTAGTTTCTGACACTAGATTCTAGTTTCTGACACTAGATTCTAGTTTCTGACATAGTTTCTGATGCTAGATTCTAATTTCTGACACTAGATTCTAGTTTCTGACACTAGATTCTAGTTTCTGACATAGTTTCTGATGCTAGATTCTAATTTCTGACACTAGAATCTAGTTTCTGACTAGTTTCTGATGCTAGATTCAAGTTTCTGACACTAGATTCTAGTTTCTGATGCTAGATTCTAGTTTCTGACGCTAGATTCAAGTTTCTGACTAGTTTCTGATGCTAGATTCTAGTTTCTGACACTAGATTCTAGTTTCTGACGCTATAGATTCTAGTTTCTGACGCTAGATTCTAGTTTCTGACTAGTTTCTGATGCTAGATTCTAGTTTCTGACACTAGATTCTAGTTTCTGACGCTAGATTCTAGTTTCTGATGCTAGATTCTAGGCATGCCTAGATTCGGCCCTGGTTGTTTAGAACATGGTACACGGCACTCAGGTACAACTACAAGTGTGACGCAGGTATTTTTGTGTGTGATTGTGTTGAAGAAATCACAACCAAAATCAAATGAAATCCCATTGAATTCAAGACTTCAACGGATGTGTAAGTGATAGAAAAGATTACATTTTGAGGTAAATTACCGTTTTAAAATTAAAAACAAAGGTTTCTTCAGAGTCACACCTCTCTGTAAATGACAGTGGATTAGCGGCTGCTTGTGGTTTGCACGTCGCACGAGGGTGTGTGTGTGTGTGTGTGTGTGTGTGTGTGTGTGTGTGTGTGTGTGTGCGTGTGTGTGTTAGGGGTGGGCAAAAAAAAATCGATATGCCAATATATTGCAATTCTTAATGCCATGATATCAATATTGAATCACCAGGTTCAAAATTTTGATATTTACGTAGGTCCTATTTTTGAGGGTGTACAAATGGAACCAAATGGACCCGTCAGGGTCCATTTGGTTCCATTTGAAAATGGGTGGAATTCCCTTGAAAATGGGTGGAATTCCCCTTTAAAATGTCCTAGTATAATAAAAGCTCAGTCATTTGTGGGGAAAAGATGCGATATAATCATCAATATATCAAATCCAATCACAGCATAACTAAGAATCGCAATATAAATCGATTCAGCACCCTAACTATCAATATTGTATCGTATTGTGAGGTAAGTGAATTTTCACACCCTTACAGTACGTTTTAATGGTAGATGATGGATAAAAAAACGTCGCCCGATATCAGCGACGGCGACGGTCATTACCGTAAATTCTGGCTTAGAATGGCATGCAAAATAAACGACGTAAACGACGGTGCTGTTGGTGCACTGAAAAAAAAGTATGTTGGAGGAGGAAGTGGGACGGAACTAGGAACCAAACTGCACCGAATGGTTTTGGGTCGAGGGCAAAAAAAGCAGCACTTGGCTCTGATTGGTTATCCCCGGCCAAACGTTGGCCGATTCGGCCAACAAGCTCACCAATTTTTATCTTTCCACCCGACGTCGCCCGTTCTGCTGCTGTCGCCCGAATCGGCGGCTCCCATGGAGAAATAATGGATGTCGGGCGACGTCGCTTTATCATCCCCCGCCGTTAAAACGTAGGGTAAGTGTGTGTGTGTGTGTGTGTGTGTGTGTACACACACACAGGCAGCAGTCAGAGTCCAGCATATCCCGCGCTGGGTGCATGTCCACGTGCGCGCCGTGGGTGTGTGCGCGTGCGTCAGGCCCTGAACACATGCACGGCGCGGAGCACTGCGTCAGGCCCTGAACACATGCACGGCGCGGAGCACTGCGTCAGGCCCTGAACACATGCACGGCGCGGAGCACTGCGTGTGTCAGGCCCTGAACACATGCACGGCGCGGAGCACTGCGTCAGGCCCTGAACACATGCACGGCGCGGACCACGTACTGCCTGCAGATTGGACACTCGTTCATGCGCTTGCCGCAGCGGCTGCAGGTGACCATGTGACCACACTCCAACAAGACGCAGTCGATGGGAGAGTCCATGCAGATACGACACAGGTTGTCGTCCGCGCCCCCGCGATCGCGCTGCTGCTGCCGCGCCGTGGCCGAGTCTGGAAGAAACACACACACACACACACACACACACACACACACACACACACACACACACACACGCACACACGCACACACACACAGGGGCGGATGGAACATTTATCAATTGGGAAGGGGGGCAGGAGAAAATGGTATGGGTGCGGCTTCATCGCCCGTGGCGCGAAGCGACACGGGCGATGAAGCCGCACCCATACCATTTTCGGTTACAGGACTTTTATTAGTCAAGTAAAGCATCAATAATACAATAACACAACAACAGTTGTTGTTGAAGGTGCAACAGACATGCATAAAGCTAAAGGTCTGACTAAAGGGTTTTCCAGACGGAAACGATAAACGCGGTGATTCTGGATTCTCTCTGCAGTGCCGACATAAAGAAAATCGCCCGTCGATTAACGCCAGGCGTTTTAAAAAGCTCACTGGATTGAGCTTTCAAAAACATCACGTGTGTGTGCACGAAACGAGCAACACAGCACGCAACACACATCACTGGACACCGCGCGATAAACGACCGGCGTAACACGCTCTCTTTATCGCAGGTCGTTTTCTGAGCACAAAACGCTGGTCCTTTTAATTTGCACTTTAATTTGAAATATCGTGGGTTGTTTTGCATGCCATCATGTTTGGTGGGACAGATTCGGTATTTAGGGGGGCATTGCCCCCCCCGTGCCCATGCCTAGATCCGCCCCTGGTTGAACCACTGTAAACCCCAAATAAGAACGTCCACTTCAGGATTCTACAAGACAAAATACTAAGCCTGTCGGCGTTAACGCGTTAATCTCGCGTTAACTCGGCCGCGCGTTAACTGCGTCAAAAATTTTAACGCGAGATTAACGCACCATTTAGCGGCACCATTTGATCGGGGATCAAATGGTGCCGCTATGATGCCGGCGCAGTGCTTATACAAAACACATCGCGAGGCTACGCATGAAGCATGTGGCAAGCTTAATATGAAAACAATATTGGCACACAGCGCAGCACAACGTCCACTATGGCCAGCCATAAAAACACATAACATTATCAATACACAGCAGCCAGCCCACACGTTAGAACGCAACAGAAGACATGCTCGTTCTAACATAGCGGCCACATTATCAGAATACGATCCATTTACATGTAGCCTCCTCCTCCTCCTCCAACACCGCCATATCGCTTTTATTTTTTGATCCATTCAGTATATTAATGACGCGGACAGAAGCATGCGTCCCGTGCGTAGCCTAATGCGAAACGAGGAACAAGACGGTCACTGTAGCACGGGGAGGTGGTGGTTGATGAAGTTCTGTATTTCTCTGACACTGTTTGCTGTTCGGTCTGATCCGTGTACGTAATGATCAGTGGAACGCCGCGCGCCCAGAGCGCAAGAGTGCATGCAGCTGCAGTAAGATTGCTAGGACTAAATTAAGGCTGAACTCCGATAGAGTTGCAAAGGAAACTTCAAAGGAGACTTTTGTCCGTGAGTGACAGTAACCAATATTACAGTTGAATTATATACACACGCGTCGCACACAGAGAAAGAAAAAAGGGGAAAACAAAGGTAAATGTTTAATTCCTCCTCCTTACTCCTTTCCCTCGGAGGAAGGGGAAAAAACAACTTATCGACACAGGCTTTTTGGAGTCGACACATGTTATGCAAATCGATGTATCGAAGTATGGATTTTTTGGTTAAAGCCCTATTTGACAGTATGTCATTGTTACAATAAAATAAGCATTTCTGGCAAAGTATTTGTCTCTGCTTACATTTGATAAGATTGTTAAAGTCAGAGTGTTTAAGTCAGATTTAGAACAGATGAAAATATGCGATTAATTTGCGATTAATCGAAGATTAACTATGGGCCATCATGAGATTAATCGCGATTAAATATTTTAATCGACTGACAGGTCTACAAAATACACAAAGATCAACTGGTAGAGGTTTGCTTCACTTTTTTATCGGATCCTTTGATTTATACAACACCTGGTCAATATCTGCTGTTTTATGCAGGACAATTGTAGTCTAAAACATTGAAAATGGATGCTTAGGATGTGCACAGAGATGGCGAGAAACTAGTTTCGCAATGTTTACATCAACATAGCTTAGTTGAAACACATCAAACACTTACCTTCAGTGTTTGGTGATGTGGTCGACACTGGAACGACAAACACATGATTCACCCGTCAATTGCAAAATGAATAATTCAATATACAATGGTTTCACAATATACCAGTGGTTTTTAAACAGTGGTCCGGGGACCACCAGTCCCTACTCTACTCCTCTAACATTACAACTACTATACCTTGTGTCCTGTGGTCTTTGTGATCGTTGTACAGGTGTGTTGTACAGGTGTGTGTGTTGTACAGGTGTGTTGTACAGGTGTGTTGTACAGGTGTGTGACTGTCTACAGGTGTGTTGTACAGGTGTGTGTTGTACAGGTGTGTTGTACAGGTGTGTGACTGTCTACAGGTGTGTTGTACAGGTGTGTGTTGTACAGGTGTGTTGTACAGGTGTGTTGTACAGGTGTGTTGTACAGGTGTGTGACTGTCTACAGGTGTGTTTTACAGTTGTGTTGTACAGGTGTGTTGTACAGGTGTGTTGTACAGGTGTGTTGTACAGGTGTGTTGTACAGGTGTGTGACTGTCTACAGGTGTGTTTTACAGTTGTGTTGTACAGGTGTGTTGTACAGGTGTGTGACTGTCTACAGGTGTGTTGTACAGGTGTGTGACTGTCTACAGGTGTGTTGTACAGGTGTGTTGTACAGGTGTGTTGTACAGGTGTGTTTTACAGGTGTGTGACTGTCTACAGGTGTGTTGTACAGGTGTGTGTTGTACAGGTGTGTGACTGTCTACAGGTGTGTTGTACAGGTGTGTGTTGTACAGGTGTGTGACTGTCTACAGGTGTGTTGTACAGGTGTGTTGTACAGGTGTGCTGTACAGGTGTGTTGTACAGGTGTGTGTGTTGTACAGGTGTGTTGTACAGGTGTGTGTGTTGTACAGGTGTGTGTGTTGTACAGGTGTGTTGTACAGGTGTGTGTGTTGTACAGGTGTGTTGTACAGGTGTGTGTGTTGTACAGGTGTGTTGTACAGGTGTGTGAGTCTACCTTGTGCCCTGTGGTCCTTGTGGTCGTTGTACAGGTGTGTCACTCTCTCCATCAGCTCCCATTTCTCACAGCAGCCTTTGAAGTTGACAAAGTTCTGCGCCAGGATCTCTTTCAGCTGTCTGACGGTCAGTCCCTCGATGTCCTCCACACGGCTCAGGTCAGACAGCGACGCCCTGCGGCCGCATGGCGGGCTACAACCGTCCGACGACTGCAGGACAAAACATTTATTTATTTGCACAAGTGTGTATATAAATATATATAGTGAGAGGAGAGCCCGGTACACACCTGTGACCACTACACACCTTAAAATTCAGAACAACAATGACCCCAAACCTGATTTGCTGCCATGCAGCCAATGAGAAGACTATACCTATACCTATACCTGTCTGCGTTCCAGAATACCAGCCATTAACCATAATATACTCTAATCAACTAACAAACCAGGGGCGGATGTAACATTTCCCAATTGGGGGGGGGGGGGGGGGGGGGGGGGGCAGCAGAAAATGTTATGGGGGCGGCTCACCCATACCACTTTCAGTTACAGGACTTTTATTAGTCAAGTAAAGCATCAATAATAACATCAGTTGTTGTTGAAGTTGCAACAGACACGCAGCATGCATAAAGCTAAAGGTCTGACTCAGAGAGTTTTCTGTTTTCAATGATGAAATGCTGTTGGTTTAGTGGTGACACAGCTGTAGTTAGTTAGTAGCAGTAGTAGTGTTTCACTTTAATTTGAAATATCATGGGTTGTTTTGCATGGGTTTGGTGGGGCAGTCTGGGAATTTTCATGCCAATGCCTGGATCCGCCCCTGTAACAAACTACAAACGTGTTCATCAAAGAAGTGTGAAAAACATATTTCTCTTTTCATTGGAGTTATAACAACAAAAAACTAAAAAAGCACCTTCTCGTCCTCCTCATCTTCCTCGTCGTCATCATCATCATCATCATCCTCCTCGTCTTCGCCTTCTTCCTCCCCCTCCTCTTCCTCTTCCTCCTCTTCCTCTTCCTCTTCCTCCTCAGAAACGTTTAGAGAGGAGGGCTGGGGGGCGTGGTCCTCCTCACACGCTGCATACAGCTGTTATAAACACATCAACACACATACAGCTGTTATAAACACATTATAAACACAGACATACAGCTGTTATAACACATTATAAACATAGAGACGTTCAGAGAGGAGGGCTGGGGGGCGTGGTCCTCCTCACACGCTGCATACAGCTGTTATAAACACATTATAAACATAGACATACAGCTGTTATAAACACATTATAAACACAGACATACAGCTGTTATAACACATTATAAACATAGAGACGTTCAGAGAGGAGGGCTGGGGGGCGTGGTCCTCCTCACACGCTGCATACAGCTGTTATAAACACATTATAAACACATTATAAACATAGAGACGTTCAGAGAGGAGGGCTGGGGGGCGTGGTCCTCCTCACACGCTGCATACAGCTGTTAGAAACACAGAGACGTAAGTATACACTTCATACAGCTGTTATACTGTAGCCTGATTGTCAGACTCTGAGCCATGGCTCAAGAGTCTGACATTGGCCCCATTGTAACCGATTTACAAGGAGGCGGGCCCTTGATTTTCCCTCGACCAATCACTGGAGACGTTGTTTGCAGTCGACAACAACAGTTAACTAGCAGTTAACTAGCAGTTAACTAGCAGTTAACTGACTAGCAGTGCAGTTGGCGTCGGACATTTGCACTATTTATAACTAAATGCAGTATTAAAGAATGAAACTCTAGTTACAATGAAACTCTAGTTACAATGAAACTTTAGTTACAATGAAACTGAATGGATGTGTGCTGTTTTTATGGGAAACTGTTCTGTTGTGGCAGTTAGATGATCCTCGGTGTTGATTGGCTATTTTTTAGATCCGCCTCCAACTCTCTCATTGGCCGAGCCGTTTTTCCGGACGAGATAAATTGAAACTCTTCATCACAACACCAGACCACAGAACCCAGCAGAGTGGGCGGGGCCCAACGGAGTAGATGGGGTCTGTGGGCTGAACCCAGGCTAGTTATACTGTATGGGCGCCATTTTCGTCACCGCTAAACCCCTTATCCCTTAACTTCTTTACCTTTTTAAACTATTAAAAATAAACCTTTTTCAATAGTTTGAATGGCCAGTCCACAAGCTCACAACGTGTCAATAGATTGACACATTGAACTACTCCAAAATATTTTTTTTAAAATAGTAAAAAAAAAAATGATAAGGGGTTTTGGATAAGGGGTTTAGATGGTAACGAAAATGGAGCCCTCTGTGTCATGGTCCTGGACCACTAAGCCACCGGACACCCCAGGCATTTGATTACTAAACCAGTTCACTTTTCACACTCACTTTACACTATGTAGACACAGACAGACAGACAGACAGACAGACAGACAGACAGACAGACAGACAGACAGACAGACAGACAGACAGACAGACAGACAGACAGACAGACAGACAGAACTAAACCAGGATAAACAGGATATTGCATACCAGTCCCAACTTGCATCATTCCCAAGTGGGCCGATGACCAATGGGAACAGGTCTAGGAACTATAACTGTAGCTATCAGTGTTGTGGAACCCTATATGGAAAAAAAAACTTTATATGCCATCTCTTGAAAGTGACACCTTTCATACTAGCCACTATATTAGAAAAAATACTACATATATACTACATATATTATCTTTATAAATTACAAAAGTATATGTTTCACTTTACAAAGAAATACTATGGTTCTTATATTAACTTTATTCTCTTAGAAAAATGTGCACTTTCAAGAGTTCGCATATGTTTTTCCATAGGGGACAGCCTACACCTCTCAGTTCACATGGGCGTGATTTTTGTTTTTGTAATTCCCAAATCAGGTCACTGTTACTTTTGAGATCACATTTTTACATCAAATTATTGTGATGTAAATACAGATATTACAAACTTTGACTTCTATATGATGAGATGTATAGAGATATACGTCCTTCTCCCAGGAAGTGGATGTCTGAATCATTTGATTCTGTCAACTAAGACTATGACAGAAAAAAATATCTGTACTCCCATTTATTTCACTGAACAAACTCAATAAAAGCTAAATAAAAACTGACCTATGATGACTAAGACTAAATATGTACAATTTCATCAACCGATAAAACAATTCTTCCATTACAAATCATACAGGCAATTATTAAATGTGATTTTAAAAAGAATTCACAATGTAAAATAAATAATACACATTGAACCCTTAACTGCTCATGGAGAGCAGGCAGGTGACTGGAATATACAGCGTCTGTCTCTGTTGATATGTACAAGGGTTAGAGAGAGAGAGAGAGTGTGTGTGTGTGTGTGTGTGTGTGTGTGTGTGTGTGTGTGTGTGTGTGTGTGTGTGTGTGTGTGTGTGTGTGTGTGTGTGTGTGTGTGTGTGTGTGTGTGTGTGTGTGTGTGTGTGTGTGTGTGTGTGTCTGACTCATCTAAAAAGAGACAGACTGCACTTTGGATATCACAGAGGAAGAACAAAGTGTATTACTAAAAGCTACAGGACTTCATTCTGACCCAAACAACTGTAAATACCTGCTGCAAAACTCTATCTGTCAACTGAATAGACTTTAACAGGAGAATACTGACCCAAAATACTGTAACAACCTGCTGCTGTCTCTGTCAACTGAATAGACTTTAACAAGGAATCAGGAGTCAAAGTGAAAGTAAACTTCATGGAACATTCTGTTTTGTAACTTCACTGAAAAGACTAAATGGCTGCCAAGGTGTCTCTGGCAGTGTTGCCAACTTTCTTTCTTTCTTTCTTTTTTTAATTTACAGGCGCCAGGGATAAAACCCTCAATTTTCACCATTTTTCCTCCTATGACAGTGGTTTTCAACCAGTGGTCCCCAGGCTAAATGATGGATAGTTGGTTAACCAGATGTAACTCTTTGAGAGCGTAAAAATGAAACCAAATGGACCCTTGCGGGTGCATTTGGTTTCAGTTTTACACTCTCAAGAGTTAAAATATTCACCATCTGAATTATCCCAAGTCTACACAACTGAATGTAGAAGATTAATGGTCATTTAATATTCCCTTTCAGGCAAGCATCTAGTGCATTCTAGTGCATTTTGGAAGTGCCACTAGTGCATTTTGGATTTGGGCAGTTGGCAACACTGGTCTCTGGTATTGAATAGTAGGGCCTGTGGCCAACAGGCACACATTTAGTAATATAACTATAACTACAGCCTGCACTGCTCGGTTCACATAGGTGTGATTGTTATGTTTTTGTAGTGCCCATTAGATCGGATAAAAGTAGTTTTAAGATCATTATTTTTTATTTCAGTGCAAATATTTGCCATGTAAATACTATTACATAGTGTAAATCCTGTATGATGGAATGTGTACCGGACCGAGAACCATTTGATTTAGTTAAATAAAACCTGTTTGCTGACTAAATTTTTTCAAGTACATAACTAAATAAAGCTAAATAAAACCTTAGCCATGGTGACTAAAGCTGAGCTTAATGTGAAATGAATAGTTGATATTTTGTGATATGTACAACAGTGATTTAAACCAATTAGCCTGTGTAACCAGTTGTAAAGTTATATCCCAGTCAGAGAATCTTAACGTGTTTAATTTCAAGATCCATCCAGTTTAACATGCTTTAGTCTGCAGACTCCTGTCTCTTTCTCTGTGTGTGTGTGTGTGTGTGTGTGTGTGTGTGTGTGTGTGTGTGTGTGTGTGTGTGTGTGTGTGTGTGTGTGTGTGTGTGTGTGTGTGTGTGTGTGCGTGCGTGTGCGTGTGCGTGTGCGTGCTTGAAACAGGTTTGTCAAAGCTCCACCCCTCGCCTGACTCATCTGAGACAATAAAGTTGTGCTTCAGATCAAACACACAACTTCCAGTGAGGAGAACAGACTGACTTTCCATCCACAGCTACAGGAGGGAATCCTGACCACTGGAACAACCTGCTGCTGTTTCTGTCAACTGAATAGACTTTAACAGGACTTAATACTGACCCAGACCACTGGAACAACCTGCTGCTGTCTTTGTTTGTTAACTGAACGGACTTTAACAAGAAACAGGAGTCAAAGTGAAAGTAAACTTTAGGCAACATTCTTGAACAGGGAGTGTTACCACCACTGACTGACTGGGTTTACTGTCTGGAGCAGAGTTTGTAGCTTTACTGAGAAGACTGAATGGCTGCCAAGCGTTCTCTTTCAGAAGAGGACTTTTCCTGTCCTGTGTGTTGTGACATCTTTAAAGATCCTGTTGTCCTGTCCTGTAGCCACAGCTTCTGTAAAGACTGTCTGCAGGACTGGTGGAGAGAGAAGAAAATAAAGGAATGTCCAGTTTGTAAGGAAATATCTTTGACAGATCGTCCGCCTCGTAACCTGGTTCTGAAGAACCTGTGTGAGGCCTTCAAACAGGAGAGACAGACTAGGACATCAACAGGGTCTGAGGCTGAGGATCTCTGTAGTCTGCATGCTGAGAAACTCAAACTGTTCTGTCTGGAATGTCAACAGCCAGTGTGTCTTGTGTGTTTTAATTCAGAAAATCACACTGACCACCGTATCAGGTCCATCAAAGAAGCTGCTCTGGAGCACAAGAAAGAAGTCCAGAAATTACTGAAGCCTTTACAGGACAAACTGGAAGTCTTCAATAAAGTGAAAACAAATGAGGACCAGGCAGAAAAGTACATTACGCTCCAGACCCGACACACAGAGATGCAGATGAAGGAACAGTTTAAGAAACTTCATCAGTTTCTACATGATGAAGAGGAGGCCAGGATCACCAAACTGAGGGAGGAAGAGCAGCAGAAGAGTCAGATGATGAAGGAGAAGATCGAGGCTCTGAACAGAGACATATCAACCGTTTCAAACGCCATCAGAACCATAGAGGAGGAGCTGAGAGCTGAACACATCTCACTCCTGCAGAACTACAAGACCACCATGGAAAGAGTCCAGCTCACACTGCAGGACCCACAGCCGGTCTCAGGAGCACTGATAGACGTGGCCAAACACCTGGGCAACCTGAGCTTCAGAGTCTGGGACAAGATGAAGGACATTGTCTCCTACACTCCTGTCATTCTGGACCCCAACACTGCACATCCAGTATTCACCCTGTCTGATGATCTGACCAGCGTGAGGCGTGGAGAGAGACAGAAGCTCCCTGACAACACAGAGAGGTTTGACTACTATAACTTTGTCCTTGGTTCTGAGGGCTTTAACTCAGGGACTCACAGCTGGGATGTTGAGGTTGGAGACAATACACGCTGGTCAGTAGGTGTGTTAGAGTCCTATCAGAGGAAGGGAAACACAGAGTGTCAATGCTGGAGAATAGGGTTAGATGAAGGTGAATACATAGCATCCTCCTCAGAGTCAGACACTGTTCTCTCATTGAATCAGAAACCTCAGAGGATCAGAGTCCAGCTGGACTGGAATAAAGGAAAGCTGTCATTCTGTGATCCTGATACTAACGCACACATACACACCTTCAAACACATAGACAGATACATCTACACTGACACACTCTTTCCATACATTTGCGTTGGTCATTACGGTAGTTCTCTGAAGATTTTACCTTCAGATCAGTCTAACTCTGGACAATGTAGACATGATGATGAGGAAGAGGAGGAAGAGGAAGAGGAGGTGGATGAGGAGAAGTACGACGACGATTACCCAGAGAGCAATTTTTACTTTTTTCGGCACTTTTAAATTTAGACACTTAAACAATGTTCTGTTGATGTTTCAAAATGAGTGGCACATTGGCTTACCTTGTATGCTAAAACTCAAATTCAAACAAACACAGTTGATAACGACACAATAGACATTGCATTGCGTAAATTAACCAGTTCCACTGGAGGGGGCATGCGGAAATTTTAAGGCTGCAACAAACTTTAACACCATGAAATGTAAAGTTAATCAATTGATGGCTATCATTAGGCCTACTGTAAATTAAAACTAGACTAGAAATATTGTTAAGGCATACTTTATGCATGAGACATACTGTGTACTTTTACTTATACTTTTTTTCTTATTGTAATTATTGTTTAATTTAGAGTGTAGAGAGGTGTATGTACCTACTAAGAAAGACTTGTGTATATATATTCTTTGGAAAATTAAATAAACATGATCTACCACACAAACAATCATTTCAGTGGTATCTGGTATCGATATTGACTCCAACTATTAGGATTTTATCCAGCAGTTTCCTTTCTGGAACCAGAGCACACACACACTAATGTCTTACTTCATTCAGTGTTGCCATGTCTGCTTATTATAAGCAACCATTGACTTGTTTTTATGTAGGAACTCACAAATAAATTATTGGTAGTTGCTGTTTTTTTTTTTTTTACCTTGTTTCTAAAGTGTACAGTAATTGTTTATTTGAGCTTACTTCCTAAAGTATAAACCAGTGTTTTCCCCACATTTCTTCACATCAAGGAACCCAAGATTAATATGTAATTGTCCACAGACAACCATCAGAAATTATTCTGTCTTTTTTATTAAAATGTTTAAAAAATATTCTAAATATATTTTTTTTTATTTATCCTCAATGCGTTATTAGATTACAAATGTACAGCCCCACAATGTGTCACTGTGAGTTTGTAGATCAACTGTTTTCATTTGTGCTGGTCTTCATAGACCTGGCAACCTGTTTGCTGCAACACATACAGATTCAGAGGAATCTCTATAGACCTGGCAACCTGTTTGCTGCAACACAGACAGATTCAGAGGAATCTCTATAGACCTGGCAACCTGTTTGCTGCAACACATACAGATTCAGTGGAATCTCTATAGACCTGGCAACCTGTTTGCTGCAACACATACAGATTCAGTGGAATCTCTATAGACCTGGCAACCTGTTTGCTGCAACACATACAGATTCAGTGGAATCTCTATAGACCTGGCAACCTGTTTGCTGCAACACACACAGATTCAGTGGAATCTCTGCACGCCCGTTCTGCTTTTGTCGCCCGAATTGGCGGCTCTCCGAGACAAATAATAGGATGTCGGTCGATGTTGTTTGTCCATCGCCTGCTGTTAAAACGTACCGTTACCCTACGTTTTGACGGCGGGGGACCTCGGGCGATGATAAAGCGACGTCGCCCGACATCCATTATTTCTCTATGGGAGCCGCCGCTTCAGGCGACAGCAGCAGAACGGGCGACGTTCCGGCGTCGGCCGGAAAGATAAAAAATGCTGAGCTTTTCGGCCGAATCGGGCGACGTTTCTTGTCCATCGCCCACCGTACCCCGCCGTTAAAACGTAGGGTTAGAGTAGACCTACCGGCTGGTGGTTGTGTTCACAGCAGGGGGAGTCAGAGGGACTAGCAGGTCTCTCCTCGGACACCAGGGGCAGCAGGAACTCTGGGGAGGAGGAGGAGGTGGAGGTGGAGGTGGAGGTGGGGCCGTTGCTATGGAGGAGGGGGCGTGTCTCCGTGGAACTGCTGCTGTGGCCCCGCCCACTGCTAGTGCTGTGGCTCCGCCCACTGCTACTGTGGCCCCGCCCACTGCTGCTGTGGCCCCGCCCACTGCTGCTGTGGCCCCGCCCACTGCTGCTGCCGCTGGGCAGGTTGTGATCCAGGACCAGTTCTACCAGCTCCTCCTTCTCTCTACACATCTGGGTTGGAACCTCATGCAGATGGAGGTAGTCCCTCAGCTCACGCACCTAATGGACAGAACCATAGATATATAGAACCTCATGGAGGTGGAGGTAGTCCCTCAGCTCACGCACCTAATGGACAGAACCATATATATATATATAGAATAGGTAGTCCCTCAGCTCACGCACCTAATGGACAGAACCAGAGATATATATAGAACCTCATGAAGGTGGAGGTAGTCCCTCAGCTCACGCACCTAATGGACAGAACCATAGATATATATAGAATAGATACACTGTAGTCCCGCAGCTCACGCACCTAATGGACAGAACCATAGATATATATAGAATAGGTAGTCCCGCAGGTCACGCACCTAATGGGCAGAACCATAGATATATATAGAATAGGTAGTCCCGCAGGTCACGCACCTAATGGGCAGAACCATAGATATACTGTATATATAGAACCTCATGCAGATGGAGGTAGTCCCTCAGCTCACGCACCTAATGGACAGAACCATAGATATATATAGAACAGGTAGTCCCTCAGCTCACACACCTAATGGACAGAACCATAGATATATATAGAATAGGTAGTCCCGCAGCTCACGCACCTAATGGGCACAATCATAGCTGTAGTATATTGTAGTTTCTAGTAGTTGTATATACTGTATGTCCTGTCTAGCTGTCTGTTAGCTTCACACTACTGCCACTTTATCACACCTGGTTAGCTTAGCACCTTCACCTCAAGTTAGGTGTACAGTTTGCACTTTACTGGTCTGCTGCACTATTGTTTGTCTCGTCTATATATTGTCTCGACTTTGTCTTATTGCACTGTCTATTGTCTTGACTATTGTCTTATTGCACTGTGGAAAATGGAAACGCCATTTCATCCCTGTATATGTCCTGACATACACTGGAGTGACAAATAAAAAACCTTGAACCTTGAACCTTGAATAGAGTAATACAAAGCTAGATGTCTTGAGGCGGAGCCTCTGACGTCGTTCACGGCGGCCATCTTGTGAGAGGACTAAATACACTATGCTCTATGGCAGCACAAACAAAAACAGCTAGAACTCACTCAAAACTTGACGGATTTACACACGGATTGCATTATTATGAACGTTATCAACATGGCTATGATTTTTGCTATCTTTTTTTTTTTCAATCATATAGCGGCTCTATGTATGCTTGCATCTCTGACATTTACAACAAACCAATCCGTTTGAAAATCGGTTGAAAAATAAGCAAGTTATCGTCATTTAAAAAATATATGCTCATAGACACAATGTTCTGCTCTCCTCTCACAAGATGGCCGCCACGTAACGACGTCACTCCCCATTGGCCAGCAGCGTGGGAGAGACATCTAGCTTTATTATATACAGTATAGAGCTGCGCAGTGACGTCACCGGCTCTGTTCCGGAAGTCTTTTCCCAATTCATTTTTCTCATAGATTTTTCGAAAATAATTTATATCAAGACGATTACGCCGCGGACAAAGCCAACTCGAGTCGTGACGAATCATGATGACACACACAAACTTTTGGGACAATAAAATAATTTCTAAGATCAAAAACGAAACAAAAAGTCTTGTATCATGCCGTTTTCTACTTCTTTCCAATTATATATATGACGATATTGTGTTTGTTGTCATGATTTGTCACGACCTGAGTTGGCTGTGTCTGCGGCGTAATCGTCTTGATATAAATTATTTTCGAAAAGTCTATGAGAAAAATGAATGGGGAAAAGACTTCCGGAACAGAGGCGGTGACGTCACTGCGCAGCTCTATATCTATATATGGATGTTCACACCAGTGTTACTGAGGAGAGTAATATCTTTACGTTGATAACGTTCATAATAGGGTTTAATATTTTTCTCGAATTTGGCCCATTTCAAATCCCGGGAAATTGCCGACGATCTCCCGGGCTCCCGGGAATTCCCGTTTAAAAAATAAATGCAAAAAAAAAAAAAAAAAAAAAAAGTTGCTACTAAAATTGATTTATGTATGGATAATTCACATTTCAACAGAATACTGACATCTTGTGGTTTAAAACGTTTTATTCGAACGAAATATGAACATTCAAAGTCGGCTATTAGCCTAATCATTGGCCTATAATAGGCCTATATGCCATTATGAAAAGATAGCCTCACAAAGGACAACAACACTTTTATATTAAGCCTTTTCTTAAATGAAACCTGAACAATTAATGTTCTTTGGACTTTTTTTTAACGAAAAACATAGGCCCATAGCCATAAATAGAAATTAACTATATAGAATTGCCAAATCTACAGCAATGCGGTGACGTTATTGGCAACCGCTCCCATTATTAGGCTACAACAAACAAACGAGGCGATTAAACAGGCTATAGGCATACGGCTGTTTTGCTGATTGTCTTACTTTTCCTTCCTTTGGGATTTGAGCAAGTGGGATTTAAGGAAGCAAAGTGCATTTATAGATTTGTCGCTCAATCTGTTTCTCAATTTGGTAACAAACGTCCCGCACACTGAAAAGGCTCGCTCAGCTTCCACGGATGTCGGCGGAATAGTTCCAAGTGCCAAGTAGAGGCGCTGGAGGGTTTCTGGGCGCACTTTTGTTGCTTCAAAGAGCGCAAATTCTTTTGAAAGGATTTTTTGGAGGTCCCGTCTTTTCCTCGGGGTCTGGGCTTCTCATACAGGCGTTGATTTCTTGCTGTAGTTGGGCTTGTAAGCTCACAGTAACCTGCCTCTCCTCCTCTGATTCCGCGCCATCATCAGGTGGCTGCGCGTCCCCCGTCACTCCCATGTCAGTTGACACAAACAGGCGCTCACAGAGACCGAGTGCTGTTTCATCAGTGTGTTTTTGGTGGGCATGTTGAACAGCAAATCTGGAGTAGTCACGATTACTGGGTTTTGAAGGTACCTATAAATAAATGGGTAAGTTAAACATAGCCTTCCCTTATAGGCTATAATAATAATGTGCCTATTATTATTATTATTATTATTACCCTTATTATTACCTGCTTCAATAATAAAATCGGCCATTGGCCGTTATTTAATTACCTGTACAAAGATACGATGTTGTTCAGTCTCCTTTCCCCGAATCTGTCCCTGATGGCGTCCGTCATATCCCGAGAGATTCGGGTGTCCTGCTTCTCCAGCTCGGAAAGGATAAACTTGAAAACACCATCTGCCTTCAGAAGATTTGACCCCCGTTCGCTTAGGCTTTTTACTCCCATTTTCAACGGTTTCAAACAACTTGCAAGTTGCTTAAGATTTGTCAGCTCATCATCTGTGACAATCAGGGATGGCTTGATATCAACCAGTGCTTTGGTGACGGGGCTATGCAGCGAGATGTAACGATCCACCATGTCACACATACTGTCCCACCGTGTGCGACAGTCCAGCATGAGCTTCAATTCTTTTTTCAAATCTTCTTTGACGTAGGCCTGCAGTTTCTCGTTGGCAAGAGGAGACCGCCGGAAATGTCTGGCAATCTTTCTAACCTGGATGGAACAACATCATTATTAATACGTGAAAATAAATAATAATTATATGGATCTAACATAGGCTGAGTAGGTTAAGTGAGAAGATAAACTTTGAATAACGTTAGTTAAATCTAATCACCTTTTCCACGGAGCTCTTCAAGTGAGCTCTGGATAGTTCTGCGACCAGGTCTTCATCGTAGTCGCCATCGCCTACCTCTTCCTGATCATCATCACCATCACCATCGTCATAATCATCATCATCATCATTCGCATTCTTTTTTTGTGTAGAGGATATCTGTCACGGCAAGGTGGATGGCGTGGCAGTAGCATAGCTGGTGTTCAGGGAGTACCAGTTTCCCGTACTTCACCATCACAGAGGCACCGTCGGTAGTGGCACACACGATGTGATCATCCAGGTTAAGAGAGTATATTTCGAGTTTTGCTTGCAAGAGCCCAACCACTCGCTCTGCGGTCATGCTTCCCTCGATCCGAAATACCCCCAGGTTCCAATGCTCCTCCTCCGTGTGAAGATTAATGTTCATAAATCGTTTGTTTTGGAGGGAGGTATATTCATCCATTGTAAGCGAGAAACGAGCACCCGCGTTGCGTACCATCATTTTAAAGGCATTGACTAGTTGACTCTGTTTCGCTGCCGCATAGCCCTGCACCATCCTGGCTATCTCATCAGGGTTTTTTGGCAACTTGTGGCCGTCAACAGCCAGGGCATGTCGGAGATATGCACTCTTTGCTATGGCATTGAACGAGAATCCATCTACCGCAGCCAGCTCGGCCAGGATCGCCTCGAGTGGTTTCTTTGCGGCGAAGAACGACATTAGTTTGGCCTGCTTGTTAGGCCCAGCTTCGCTGCTCTCACCATCTCTGCTGCTGCTTGTCTTGTGCGTGGCCAAGTGTCGAGCCAGGCCACTAGTTGATCCTCCTAGGCATTTTATTAGTTTTTTGCAGGTCTTGCATTTAGCTTGAGAATCACTTACTTTGGTAAAATCTGCCCACACGGGTGAAATAGACGCCATGCTTGCAATGGTGGGGGTAATGTGGCAAACTGACTGATTGGTAATTGCCTCCACGCGGTAGCAGGCCGTTCTAATAATTAGTGTCATTTCTAACGAGAAAAAAAAAACAACGTCCGGGACAACGGGTCCCGACCCATTTCCCGGGAGGGAAATTAAGTGGCTTGGGGCCGGGCATCCCGGGAAACCGGGATCCCGGTATTAAACCCTAGTTCATAATAAAGCAATCCGTTTGTAAATCTGTCAATTTTCTAGCTGTTTTTGTTTGGGCTGCCATAGAGCATAGTGTATTGAGTCCTCTCACAAGATGGCCGCCTCAAGACATCTAGCGTTCTATATCTATCTATGTGAACATCAGTCCAGCTCACCTTCAGCCTCATCAGCTGTGCGCGGTCAAAGAATGTCCCCCGGAAACGCTGGCATGTGAGACACAGCGGAGGACGCAGCGGCTCTGACTGCACCGAGCAGCGGCTGCAGAACGGCTTCCTGCAGTCCACACACACATGCTGCAGCACATGGAGAAACACATGGAGTCAGTATTACTATTAACCTGATGCACACACAGGGGCGGATTGGCACATATTTTTCCACCAGGAAATTTTTGCCTTTGCCAGGTCACCCTGGGTGGGGGGGTGGGGTGGGGGGGCAGCTGGTTAACCAGATGTAACTCTTTGAGAGCGTAACAACATTTATTTTTATTTTTATATAATACACACATGTGAGGGTGTGTGTGCGCGCATCTGCCCGTGCGTTATGCGCAAAACAAAGACAGATGGATCGATAGTGTGTGAGGGAGGGAGTATGGGATGAATACCATGCCAAAAAGAATTTGTACTGTAATTGTGAATCCGTAACTGTAATTGTGCTCCGTGTCTCTGCAAAATAAATCCAGTATTAATCAGTATCTGTAATTGTTTTCTGTATATCTGCAAAATAATCCGTGTCAAATTTTGCATGTGTAGAAAACAATTTGTAAGTTTGTATTTGCTGTTTGTATCACTGCAAAATTTCACAGGTGTAGAAAACAATTTTGCAGTGGTGAGGTTTGTATTTTTTGTATTTGCAGTTTCAATCACTGCAAAATCGTTTGGTACCTCTGCAAAATAAATATTGTGTTCTGCAACTCTTGTGTTTTGCAACATTGTAAAGGTATTCGGTCTGCGCAACAACGACTGCGGCGACATCTGCTGTTCAAGTACAACACCACACATCTACAGTTTGAAAAAACACAAGTCAAAATTTTACAGAGGCGACATCTGCTGTTCAAGTACAACACCACACATCTACAGTTTGAAAAAACACAAGTCAAAATTTTACAGAATTATGGCAGTGTCTTCACTTCACCGCAGAGAGCCAATCAGCAGTTGGCTTACTCAGCAGTGCACCATTTTGATTGGTTGGCCAAAGGAAGCAGTCTCGCCAATCCCAGTCATTCATAATACATGAATATGAGATCCATTGTTGGGAAGTACAGAGGTCTAATGGTGGCTGTTCTATAGCCCAGCACAGCTTTAGTGATCTTAAATCCCTTTATTTTAGATTGTTTTGTGTAATAGTAATGCATAAACATTGCAGAGACTTTAGACGTTTCTGTACAATGGTTTAAAACTGCACGAGGGTATGCTTAAAGTATCTTATTTAAACAGGGACAAACTCGGACTGCAGTTTCTGCCCCTCAATGTCGCCCCTCCACCCTCTGACAGCTATGTGATTGCTGTGCTAGCACACAGCATTAGCATAACTATAGCAGTTCTGACAACAGCTATGTGATTGCTGTGCTAGCACAGCATTAGCATAACCAGCAGTTCTGACAACAAAAGAAGAACATTTGAGGAAAACTCCACTATTTATATACTATCGTTTTGACAGATACCATTAGTCTGTTGGCTTGTGTATAATCTAAATATCAGATAAACGTGCATTAGCGACAATATAACCAGTGTTATTTTAGCAATTCTGTTAAAGCTAACAAATATAAGACTTCCGGTGCTGATCACTTCAAAATAAGACTACCCTTTATAGTATTGAAAAGCGATCCATTTGCACACTTAAACGAACATTCAGCATTCATTAAACAACGCACCCATCATGTTTACACATACTGTGTACAAATGTATGTATAAATAACAAAAACGTTATAAATACATCAGTAACATAAAAATGATATCTCCATGGATACATACAATTCACTGGGAGACGGCTCGGTTGCCATGTAGTGCCATGTAGTTGAGAGAACAACAAGCAAACTGGTCTATTCAAATGACTGTTACAGCTATAGTCAGTGTTGTAGTGGTACTTTAAGAAGTGGGGGGACGCTGTCCCCCACTTCTCTAAAATATTTTTGGGGCAAAAGGAAAAAAAATCATTAGCATTGTGAAATACATCTTAATGACATCATCAAGATGTGTTTCACCATGTTAATGAGTTTCCTTTTTTCTGAGAGTGCACAAATGGAACACATTTATGCACTCTTAGAAAAAAATCGTAAAATGGGTGGAATTTTCCTTTAAGAGGTGTCTCCCCACTTCTTAAAGTACCACTACAACACTGACTATAGCTGCAACAGTCATTTGAATAGACCAGTTTGCTTGTTGTTCTCTCAACTACATGGCACTACATGGCAACCGAGCCGTCTCCCAGTGAATTGTATGTATCCATGGAGATATCATTTTTATGTTACTGATGTATTTATAACGTTTTTGTTATTTATACATACATTTGTACACAGTATGTGTAAACATGATGGGTGCGTTGTTTAATGAATGCTGAATGTTCGTTTAAGTGTGCAAATGGATCGCTTTTCAATACTATAAAGGGTAGTCTTATTTTGAAGTGATCAGCACCGGAAGTCTTATATTTGTTAGCTTTAACAGAATTGCTAAAATAACACTGGTTATATTGTCGCTAATGCACGTTTATCTGATATTTAGATTATACACAAGCCAACAGACTAATGGTATCTGTCAAAACGATAGTATATAAATAGTGGAGTTTTCCTCAAATGTTCTTCTTTTGTTGTCAGAACTGCTGGTTATGCTAATGCTGTGCTAGCACAGCAATCACATAGCTGTTGTCAGAACTGCTATAGTTATGCTAATGCTGTGTGCTAGCACAGCAATCACATAGCTGTCAGAGGGTGGAGGGGCGACATTGAGGGGCAGAAACTGCAGTCCGAGTTTGTCCCTGTTTAAATAAGATACTTTAAGCATACCCTCGTGCAGTTTTAAACCATTGTACAGAAACGTCTAAAGTCTCTGCAATGTTTATGCATTACTATTACACAAAACAATCTAAAATAAAGGGATTTAAGATCACTAAAGCTGTGCTGGGCTATAGAACAGCCACCATTAGACCTCTGTACTTCCCAACAATGGGATCTCATATTCATGTATTATGAATGACTGGGATTGGCGAGACTGCTTCCTTTGGCCAACCAATCAAAATGGTGCACTGCTGAGTAAGCCAACTGCTGATTGGCTCTCTGCGGTGAAGTGAAGACACTGCCATAATTCTGTAAAATTTTGACTTGTGTTTTTTCAAACTGTAGATGTGTGGTGTTGTACTTGAACAGCAGATGTCGCCTCTGTAAAATTTTGACTTGTGTTTTTTCAAACTGTAGATGTGTGGTGTTGTACTTGAACAGCAGATGTCGCCGCAGTCGTTGTTGCGCAGACCGAATACTTTTACAATGTTGCAAAACACAAGAGTTGCAGAACACAATATTTATTTTGCAGAGGTACCAAACGATTTTGCAGTGATTGAAACTGCAAATACAAAAAATACAAACCTCACCACTGCAAAATTGTTTTCTACACCTGTGAAATTTTGCAGTGATACAAACAGCAAATACAAACTTACAAATTGTTTTCTACACATGCAAAATTTGACACGGATTATTTTGCAGATATACAGAAAACAATTACAGATACTGATTAATACTGGATTTATTTTGCAGAGACACGGAGCACAATTACAGTTACGGATTCACAATTACAGTACAAATTCTTTTTGGCATGGTATTCATCCCATAGAGGGAGAGTGTGTTAGGTCAGTGTGTTAGTGTTAGTTCTTTGTTTGTTTTTTATCGTCGTGTTGTTATCACAATGGATGGACTAGTAGCGTCCGTATCGGAAACATACTTTTAGGAGCAATCAGACATCTCGACAGAAGACGTTGCCATTATATTACGTGGCAAAGTCGCCTTGGACCTGATGTGTGAATATGGATACATTCTGAGTAAGTGATTTCCCTTCTCTCTTCTCCGTCTCTTTCTCTCTCCGTGTGTGTGTGTGTGTGTGTGTGTGTGTGTGTGTGTGTGTGTGTGTGTGTGTGTGTGTGTGTGTGTGTGTGTGTGTGTGTATGTCTGTGTCTGTGTGAGTGAGCAGACACATATTGTAACATTGTACACATTATGGTCCTGACTCCTGGAAGCAAAACTGTTACAATATCTCTCTCCGTGTGTGTGTGTGTGTGTGTGTGTGTGTGTGTGTGTGTGTGTGTGTGTGTGTGTGTGTGTGTGTGTGTGTGTGTGTGTGTGTGTGTGTGTGTGTGTGAGCAGACACATATTGAAACATTGTACACATTATGGTCCTGACTCCTGGAAGCAAAACTGTTACAATATGTTTCCATATTGTTGTGTATATAGGCGGCAGGAGGAGGAGGAGCAAAGTATAGTGCGGTGTGCTAGCAGACATGACCAAATATGGAGTGTGTAAAGTGGTGGTGTGATTCTCACCTCCCTGGCTGCCGTGTCAAAATGGCCGCCGCAGGCCTTGCACAGCTGCAGGGTGGGGGGGGCATGGGCGGGGCTGTCTGAGGGGCTGAGGACGCACCATGCACTGCTGTCTGCTTCCAGTGTGGCGGTGGGTGGGTGGGCCTCACTGGGTGGGCCTCACTGTGGTGGGTGGGCCTCACTGTGGCACTGGGTGGGCCTCACTGTGGCACTGGGTGGGCCTCACACCTGGAGCAACACACTATAGGACACCGCTCACATGCTCCTGTCTGCACACACACACACACACACACACACACACACACACACACACACACACACACACACACACACACACATACACACACACACACACACACACACACACACACACACACACAGTGGCCAAAGTTGAGAATGCAGTGTTGAGCTCAGTGGGCCATGAACATGAATGTGCGATAGGCTCCGCCCCCTCTAGAAACCTTCAGCACTCTACGCCAGGGGCGTAGCTACGGGTGGGCTGAGGTGGGCCGCGGCCCAACTAAATAGAGAGCTGGCCCACACATTGAAAACATGACTAAGAACTTGAGAAAACAAAGGACAAAGACCAGAGAGCCCCTAGAGAGAGCTTGAGAGGTGGACTCACTGTAGTTATAATGGGTGATTTGCGGGCACTAATCACCCATTATAATGCAAATGAGGCTCTTCATTCACCCTTTGTTTGTAAACCTGCCAGATCGTTATTATTTGGCAGGTATATCTGTGAAAACAACAGCGCTTGTTTCTGTGGGGGGACTTCCTCAAGGATTTTCTAAACAGCTGTGAAAACTTACCTCTGGTCTGTTCTCCTGAAAGAAAATCTGTCATGATCAGCAGACACATTGGTAACTAATTTATAAATGGCTGTGATTCTATAGACAACTGAACAGCTGAAGTCTATTTGATAATGATTGTGCTAATGAAACAAAACACTATGTGTTGGTGACAGGATTATTATTTCATGTCAATACATTAATTCAAGAAGATAACCCTAGTACAGTAAAGGTTATATAAACCGAAATATAACTGTAATGCAGCAATAATAGCAATAAATAGCTTTTCTCGCACACGCAAATTTGCGGCCATCACGCATGCGCACGCAGCATGCCCACCCTGAATCGCTCATGCCCACCCTGAATTGAGTTTCTGGCTACGCCACTGCTCTACGCATTGGCGTCTCAGAGTAAATAATTATAGAGAGAGCACCCGAAATCCCCTCTCATCCACTTGCATTGAGTTGCTCACTCAGCGCATGAGGCGATTTCACTCCTATTTTCCCCCTATTTCCGGGGGGAAAACAGAGTGCATTCTGGGAAAATGGGGCCGAGAACATGAACGCGGACGACCTCATGCACGATCGGCGCGCGTGCGTGTGCGTGCGTCAGAGCGGAGAGCTATAGAGGGGGCGGAGCCTATTCCGCGTTCATGTTACTGGCCCCATGCTCTCAAACTGCATTCTCAACTTTGGGCACTATGTCCATTTCGCCTCAAGATTTCCTCAGGGTGCTCTCTCTATAATTATTTACTCTGAGATTGGCGTATCTTGGCCCATTTTCCCAGAATGCACTCTGTTTTTTTTACCCTCAGAGATGAGTGAAATCGCCTCATGCGCTGGGTGAGCAACTTAAAAGGATCCCTGGCTAAATATGCCTGACAAATATGCCTTAAAACACTATACTTTCCTTCTACAACTAAAACATGCAGATAAAAACACCTTCAAATGCTTTATTTCTTTCATAAATAGAAAATCTTTCACTCAATAGGAACTGCTCCTGTCGCAGGATGATGTTGTCACATGAGCATTATGCATTCCATAGAGCTGGACCACGCGTGGACATGTGACATCATCATCTTGCGACAGGAGCAGTTCCTGTTGAGTGAAATATTCTCTATTTATGAAAGAAATAAGATACCCATGGTGTTTGTATTTGTCTATGTTAGTTATATAAGGCAAGTATAATGTTTTAAAGGTAGGGGAAGTGATTTGAAATTCATGGTGTAGTACCAGCCTGGTGCACTAGGGGCCCCCAAAAGTAGCTACACTATGTGAACCTGCTGCTCTCTCCTGATTGGAGGAGAATTGTGGTGACCTGGGGAACTTTTATTAGCTCCTCTGCTAACGTGGGGGAGGGGGAAACTCCATATGTGGTTTCCACACCTTATAATAGAGCATTTTAACAGAAAAAAAATATTTTTTGGGTGATATCTGACAAAAGTGAAATCACTTCCCCTACCTTTAAGTGATATTTGCAGTGTTGCCAACTTGGCGCATTTGTCGCTATATTTAGCGCTTTTCCAGACCCCCCTAGCGTCAAAATTAGTGAAAAACTCCTGGCGGAAAATCTAGTGCTTTTTTGCTGGTGAGTTGGGGCGAAATTGATTGACAGGCGCCAGACATAAAACCCTCATTTTTCACCATTTCTCCTCCTATGACAGTGGTTTTCAACCAGTGGTCCCCAGGCTAAATGATGGAAAGTTGGTTAACCAGATGTAACTCTTTGAGAGCGTAAAAATGAAACCAAATGGACCCTTGCGGGTCCATTTGGTTTCATTTTTACACCCTCAAGAGTTAAAATATTCATCATGTGAATTAGCCCAAGTCTACACAACTAGACAATGTAGAAGATTAATGGTCATTTAATGGTCATATTTCCTTCCAGAGAAAAAATGGACTGGGTAGCACGCACATCTCAAAAAATGGTGACAGGTGCTGGACAATATATGTACATACTTAGAAAAGAGAGGATGTCCGCACACTGTTCTTGAGCTCCATTAAATTTATTCTGTTTAGGTTTCAACGTTTCGACCCCATTCGGGTCTTCTTCAGGACCTATATTTCCTTCCAGGCTAGCATCTAGCGCATTCTAGTGCATTTTGAGCCGCTTCGACCTCTATCCATCGATTGAATAGACACTTATCAACAGAAATGTTAGGATCCAATCGTGCCGGTATAGCAGATATTCAGATACCCGCCGGGCAAGTAGATATTTTGTATTCATTGCATCGGTGGATCACGGATACTACTAGTCGGGCGGGGCGAAGCATAGTTTTACTGAAGTTATGTTTAGGGTTAGTAACCGCATAAAGCACCGTCTAACCCTAACCCTAGCCTAATCCTAAACCCTAAACATAACCCCAGTAAAACTAGGCTATGCCTACACCTAACCCCAACCCTAAACTTAACCTCAGTAAACTTATGCCTAAACCTAACCTAACCCTAACCATAACTTCAGTAAAACTTCCTTCGCCACGCCCTACTAGTAGTATCCGTGATCCACCGATGCAATGAATACAAAATATCTACTTGCCCGGCGGGTATCTGAATATCTGCTATACCGGCACGATTGGATCGTAACATTTCTGTTGATAAGTGTCTATTCAATCGATGGATAGAGGTCGAAGCGGGTGGCATTTTGGAAGTGCCACTAGTGCATTTTGGATTTTTGCAGTTGGCAACACTGGATATTTGTCTTATTAGCCAGGGATCCTTTTAATACAAGTGGATGAGAGAGAGGGGACTTCAGGTGTTGTCTCTATTCAATATATACTCTAAGGCTGACTGATGGAGAGTTAATTGGTAACCAAATGGACCCTTATAGCTTTTTAACTCCTGAGAGTGGTAGGTTTGACTGTTTGGTTTCCCCAAATCCAGCCTGCATGGAATTGTGGGACAAAACCAAAATAAATCTTTAGTTTTGGGGGTCTGTCTGTGGGGATAAAACATGTCCTCAACTGGTGGTCCTCCTCCCTAGATCAAATTCTGAATAAATAAATAGTGGGCCCTGGGTATGAGAAACGTTGAAAACCACTGATCTACATCTACGGAGGGGCAGAAGAATGTAAATACAAGATCATCATTTCCATGATTTCAAAACGTTGCATCACCTCTAGTAGTGATGCAACCAACCGCTCTACTGCTGCTGCACCGTCACTAGCACACACCCACACACAGGGCTGCCAACCTGGAGCACACACCCACACACAGTGCTGCCAACCTGGAGCACACACCCACACACAGGGTTGCCAACCTGGAGCACACACCCACACACAGGGTTGCCAACCTGGAGCACACACCCACACACAGGGTTGCCAACCTGGAGCACACACCCACTCACAGGGTTGCCAACCTGGAGCACACACCCACACACAGGGCTGCAAACCTGGAGCACACACCCACACACAGGGTTGCCAACCTGGAGCACACACCCACACACAGGGTTGCCAACCTGGAGCACACACCCACACACAGGGTTGCCAACCTGGAGCACACACCCACACACAGGGTTGCCAACCTGGAGCACACACCCACACACAGGGTTGCCAACCTGGAGCACACACCCACTCACAGGGTTGCCAACCTGGAGCACACACCCACACACAGGGCTGCAAACCTGGAGCACACACCCACACACAGGGTTGCCAACCTGGAGCACACACCCACACACAGTGCTGCCAACCTGGAGCACACACCCACACACAGGGCTGCCAACCTGGAGCACACACCCACACACAGTGCTGCCAACCTGGAGCACACACCCACACACAGGGCTGCAAACCTGGAGCACACACCCACACACAGGGCTGCCAACCTGGAGCACACACCCACACACAGGGCTGCCAACCTGGAGCACACACCCACACACAGGGCTGCCAACCTGGAGCACACACCCACACACAGTGCTGCCAACCTGGAGCACACACCCACACACAGTGCTGCCAACCTGGAGCACACACCCACACACAGGGCTGCCAACCTGGAGCACACACCCACACACAGTGCTGCCAACCTGGAGCACACACCCACACACAGGGCTGCAAACCTGGAGCACACACCCACACACAGGGCTGCCAACCTGGAGCACACACCCACACACAGGGCTGCCAACCTGGAGCACACACCCACACACAGGGCTGCCAACCTGGAGCACACACCCACACACAGGGCTGCCAACCTGGAGCACACACCCACACACAGTGCTGCCAACCTGGAGCACACACCCACACACAGGGCTGCCAACCTGGAGCACACACCCACACACAGGGCTGCCAACCTGGAGCACACACCCACACACAGGGCTGCCAACCTGGAGCACACACCCACACACAGGGCTGCAAACCTGGAGCACACACCCACACACAGGGCTGCCAACCTGGAGCACACACCCACACACAGGGCTGCCAACCTGGAGCACACACCCACACACAGGGCTGCAAACCTGGAACACACACCCACACACAGGGTTGCCAACCTGGAGCACACACCCACACACAGTGCTGCCAACCTGGAGCACACACCCACACACAGGGCTGCCAACCTGGAGCACACACCCACACACAGGGCTGCAAACCTGGAGCACACACCCACACACAGGGCTGCAAACCTGGAGCACACACCCACACACAGGGCTGCCAACCTGGAGCACACACCCACACACAGGGTTGCCAACCTGGAGCATTTGTCGCTATATTTAGCTTTTTTTCCAGACCCCCCCTATAGACCTGTGCAGTGACGTCACTGCCTCGGTTCCAGAAGTGTTTTCCCTATTCATTATTCTCATAGACTTTGAGAAAATAATTTATATAAAGACGATTCCGCCGCGGATAAAGCCAACGCAAATCATGATGACACACACAATCTTTTGGGATGATCAAATCATTTCTAAGATGAAAAACGAAAAAAAAAGTGTTGTATCATGCCGTTTTCTACTTCTTGCTAATTATATATTATATGATAATATTGTGTTTGTTGTGATGATTTGTCACGACCCGAGTTGGCTTTGGCCGCGGCAAAGTCGTGTTTTTATTAACCATTTTCGAAAAGTCTATCAGGAAAATGAATGAGGATTCCATTTCTGGAACAGGGGTGGTGACGTCACTGTCGCCAGGTCTATAGTGCATTTTGGATTTTGGCATTTGGCAACACTGCCTACACATACACACGTGCATGCCTGTCTGTGCATGTTCATGCATGTGTGTGTACATGCATGGGATGATGATTAGGAGGTGTGTGTGTGTGTGGTTGGGGGGGGGGGGTCCCCGGTCCCCGGTAGCTGTCACATCATAGTGGTCATGTTGTCAGGGACGACCCCAGGGAGGGCTATAATATCATCTCTCATGGTGACGCTGGACCCCAGGGGCGTGCACACATAGCCCCATCAAAGGGGCCGAGCTACAGCCCCTGCCCCTTTCTTTTTTAAAAGGATCCCTGGCTAATGAGACAAACATGCCTTAAAACACTATACTTGCCTTCTATAACTAAAACATGCAGATAAAAACACCTTCAATACTTTATTTCTGTCATAAATAGAGAATCTTTCACTCAATAGGAGGTGCTCCGGTCGCAGGATGATGATGTCACATGAGCATGTTCATCCATATATTCATATAGAGCTAGACCACACATGGACATGTGACATCATCATCCTGCGACAGGAGCAGTTCCTGTTGAGTAAAATGTTTTAAGCGTTTGTCTTATTAGTCAGGGATCCTTTAAAAAATAATCCATCATTTTGTTTTTGTAACCCATTTTTCCACCTGTGTCAATGAGCCCTTCTCAAAACCACACAGCTTACTGTGCAATGTCACTGTTGCTGTCCAGTCCGAGCTTTCCTGGTCAAGCCAACGATACTCTATGTAGGGAGATCCGCAACCTTCCATTGGCGCCGCTGCAGTATAGGCGACATGGACTACAAAGCCTACAAATGGTCTCCTAAGTAGTAAGGGTTTCTCTCAGAGCCCCCTATCTGTCGTATGTCAAACTGCAGATTACAAAGAGACTCTTCCTGACTCCTAACAAATCTCACCAGAGTTGGTTGGTGGGACTAGACATGAGGCCCGCTGCGCGGGCCTCACGCCTAGGGTCCGCGCCATTAGGGCAACAGGCGACTTGCGTTCACCCCAATTTTGAAAATGTTCATTTTTTTGGACACTTTGCAGCATGCATCTTTCGTCATAGGCAATGTAATTTTGGTCATACTAAGAGGAATTCTAATAGTTGTGAGTAACATGAAATTCTTACAAAAGATTACGATCATGAACAGGGAGGTATATAATGCAGCAGTAATGAGGATACATGGAATATGGATGGGGACAGTAGTAATACATGTATAGGCAAAGGTCTGTGCAACATAAAGCCTTACAAAGAATAAGACATAGTTGGAACTGTTTGTATAGTACGGAGCCCCTAGGGGACATCATTAGTCTCGTGTTTTTTGCTTTATCACTTTTGCTTTTTCCACTCTCTCTTTTACTTTTTCTACTGCGCTTTTTAGTTTTTGCACCAGCTCTTTTAGTTTTTCACTCACGCGTTTTACTTTCTTCTATACTTTTTGCATAAATCACTGACTGACATTTTTTTTTTCAAACTCGCAGTGCGTGTTCGTACACGAAGTGCGTGTTCGTACACGCAGTGCGTGTTCGTACACGCACTGCGTGTTCGTACACGCAGTGCGTGTTCGTACACGCACTGCGTGTTCGTACTGGCAGGGCGACTTAATCAGACATTAGTTCAGATTGTCGAAGTCTGGACCAGAGGCATATAGTATGGACAGAGTTACGTCAACTCTCTTTACTCCATGGAGCCAGTCCAATGGCGGCTCTTGTACATAGACTTCTATTGAGAATGGGACAACAAATCAGAAATGCAGTGGACTCAGGCAACAACGCAGCTTTAATGATCTTAAACCCCTTATTTTAGATACATACATACACAACATAAACACTAGGCTACAGAGTATTTAATCGTTAATCTATGATAGGCTACTTTAAAACAGTTGCCCTACAATAGCTCCTATTTGCGCCACCCTCATTGAAAATAATGCATTTCCAACTCCATTTTGTCCCTATTCAGGCTGCATGAATAGTGCTCAGTTTCTGACCCCTCAATGTCGCAACCCTTCTAGTAGATGGCTGTGAATGGGAAGTCAACGTCTTAGATTTTTTTTTTTTTTTTCTGCAGTGCATAGCGCCACTGACTGTACTGTATGTCTGGTTAGAACAACAACATAACTTCACCATTGTGGTTAAACTATGTGATCTAGTGGCTCACAAAAAATGGGATTTAGATCTCTGGAACATGTGTGTATAGGCTACAGGGAGCTGTGACATCTATCCACGGAGAGAAGTAAGTATGCCTATACATTAGCATGCATTAGCTTGTTATGTTAGGATGAAGAGGGGGTGAAATGAAGCTGTAAATTAGTATAGTATAGGACAGCAGCTGCGGGATTTGGTGGTGGTGGCTTGGGCTTGAAGGGACCAATGTAGCGTCTTCTGGATGCATCTCCGTTTGGCTGATGGTTCCATGTTGTACAACCCAGTGTAAAGTTGTTCCATACAGACAAAGACATGCATTTGCATTAACATTTCTATTGTTAATGATGAGCCCTGTGACGCACATAATCACACCTATTGATGAGGTGCGCCCGGCCGTCATTAGCATGTTGTTTTTCTCGCACCTAAGAACAATGGACTGCAGTATCGATTGGTTTCGGGATGCTAAGGAATTTATTGGGCAATTCTCACGACACACTTGCCCCAAGTCACACTAAAGTGACGCTGCACAGTCGTTGGGAATGACTATCACTATCAATGACTATCAGTGATAGGAGCTCCAGGCCGTCAAGTACATTTGTCCATATACATTGCTGTACTCCAGTTGCTTCTCAAACGTTGTCATGGACCCCCAAATAGACACTTAATTACTCGACCCCCCCCCCAACCACTTGTTTGACATGAATTAGTCTAGGGACCCCCTGCCCCCACACACATTTACTGCCCTTACTATTTCAGGGATGCCCGATTTATATTGTAAAATCACTGTCAGTTGAACTCTGTAGAAGTGGAACCAAATGGACCTGTCTGAGTAGACACATAGTGGTTAATTTGGTTCCAACTATCATTGAGCTGGGGAACCCCTGGGGGTCCACAGAATCCTCTTAGTCTTATTACGCTTATTATTTTAAATAAACCCAATCTGTAGACCTGCTGTCTATAGATTGGATCTGATGTAGACTACATACTAAATTGCTGTCACAGTGTTCATTTTATTCTGATACAAACCTCTAAAGGGGAATTCCACCCACTTTCAACATTTTACTAGGTCATTAATATACCTTAGAGCAGGGGTTTTCAACCTTTTTGACACCAGGGACCACCATTTATTCAGCATTTCAGCCACGGACCACCATTTGATGACATTTTAGCCCCAAAGACCGAAAACTAAATAATTCTTTTGGTTTTGTTCACAATTCCAGGCTAGATTTTGCAAACAAAACAGTGTAAACTTCTTAAGTGGTGCCAATTCAGACGATGAATATTTTAACTCTTGAGAGTGTGAAAATGAAACCAAATGGACCCGCAAGGGTCCATTTGGTTTCATTTTTACATTCTCAAGAGTTACACATGGTTAACCAAATTTCCATCATTTAGCCTGGGGACCACCTGGAATCCTCTCAAGGACTACTGGTGGTCCCCGGACCACCTGTTGAAAACCCCTGCCTTAGAGATGTTTGCAGACACGATAAAAAAGCCCCCCCCCCTCCCCCCAGAAATGGAGGTCTGAAAAACACCCGTTAAAATGTTGAAAATGGGTGGAATTCCCTGTTAAGGTTACTACAGTTACGACAATATCAAGGCCCATTACTGCTCTTCTCATACATGTAATAAAATGCAATGTAATATACATTGTTTTGTTTGTGCATTCTCTTTCAGGAACCGAGGACATGGCCACCATCAGCTGTCCGGAGGTTCCAGAGGCAGGAGGAAGCAGCCAATTACCAATTAGATTTGTAGAATTCATCATCATCAAATTGATCTATTCTTGCTTCCTTCTTACATTATTGTACGAAGTTATTTAACAATTGTGCCCACTACAGGCACAGGCCCACTAATTTAACTCACAATACATATTTCAACTATATGTCCCATTATACAAAAACTACAAGTACATGCAACATTCTATTCTTCCTCATACAGGGCTATACTGAAACGCTGGACAATGTATTGCCCAAATGTAATTGAATAAAGCTGAGCTGACACAACTGACATACATGGATGTGTTTTAATTGAAACAATGAACAGTTATTCAAAGGACATGTTGAAAACAAATTTAGACCAGACAGCAGATGTACATCTTCTGAGGACCTGGGGGAAAACAAGAGGAAGAGTTACATCAAGAGTTAAATCTGGTTAACCAACTTTTCATCTTGTTAACCAACTTAGCAGGGGACCACCTGGAACCATCTCAAGGACCACTAACGGTCCCGGGACCACTGCTTTATAGCACCAAAACCATAGGACTCCATTGATAAAATCCTGAAAAACGCTAGCTTACTAAACAGATTGTAGCATAATAAACATTGTTTAGCTTAGCATTCAGTATTATGTAGTCCAATGGCTACATAATACTACATAATCAAATCGTCACATTGCATTTTGTTTGTCTTTTAATTTGCCACTAAAACAACGTCAGTTAAAATACTAAAGGCTTTCTTGTGGCATCCTTTTAGTTCAGGGGTTTTCAACAGGTTGGCTCGGACATCAGCCTGGGCCAGTAGAAACCGGATATCTAAGCCTGGCGATTTTGAGATAAAGCCATTGTAACATTCTAATAAGTAATGCAAGAAAGAGAAGCGTGAACCAATAAATACACAATGCAAGTATATGTATTATGTATTTTTCCTCTATTCTGAAAATTTGTATTTACAATACCACAATTTACAATACCTTTTATCCCCAGCCTCTCCAGGCAAGTAAAAAAAGTTTTACTGGAAATAGATGGGCGCATGGGCCATTAACAGCTTTTGTTTTAGGGGAGCAACTTTGGCACCTCCAGTCACCAGGACCAGTCAAACAGGTTTTGACCCAATTGATAACAAAAGCCAGGATGCATAGCGGGGCGTCAACCCGTCTAACACCTCCGATCTCCCAACTGTACCTTTTCCTATGGAAACTGCAAATCAAAATATCAATCAATGACTTTCGCCGATAGCCCAGAGCTAACTAGCATTCAGCTGAATGCATGGCTAGCTTAATGCTAGCGTCCAAGTCGAAGCAGTGCAACTGCTTACTATGAATACAGTCTGTGGCTTTAGACAAGCAGAGTTCATCTAGAAAAGCTGAATGTTGATTAAACAAATAATTTATTTACGTTTAAGCTGGCGTGGCAGCGCTTGCACGGCAAAGCTGGCGTCTGCTGGTTGCAAACCTTGTGTGCAGGCTGCGGGTATGACCTACATGGCTTGCTGGCTGGCTGGCCGGCCAGAGTGATAGTCCAGACCAGAGCCATCTACTAGAAGGGTTGCGACATTGAGGGGTCAGAAACTGAGCACTATTCATGCAGCCTGAATAGGGACAGAATGGAGTTGGAAATGCATTGTTTTCAATGAGGGTGGCGCAAATAGGAGCTATTGTAGGGCAACTGTTTTAAAGTAGCCTATCATAGATTAACGATTAAATACTCTGTAGCCTAGTGTTTATGTTGTGTATGTATGTATCTAAAATAAGGGGGTTTAAGATCATTAAAGCTGCGTTGTTGCCTGAGTCCACTGCATTTCTGATTTGTTGTCCCATTCTCAATAGAAGTCTATGTACAAGAGCCGCCATTGGACTGGCTCCATGGAGTAAAGAGAGTTGACGTAACTCTGTCCATACTATATGCCTCTGGTCCAGACTTCGACAATCTGAACTAATGTCTGATTAAGTCGCCCTGCCAGTACGAACACGCAGTGCGTGTACGAACACGCACTGCGTGTACGAACACGCAGTGCGTGTACGAACACGCACTGCGTGTACGAACACGCACTTCGTGTACGAACACGCACTGCGAGTTTGAAAAAAAAAATGTCAGTCAGTGATTTATGCAAAAAGTATAGAAGAAAGTAAAACGCGTGAGTGAAAAACTAAAAGAGCTGGTGCAAAAACTAAAAAGCGCAGTAGAAAAAGTAAAAGAGAGAGTGGAAAAAGCAAAAGTGATAAAGCAAAAAACACGAGACTAATGATGTCCCCTAGGGGGCTCCGTAGTATATAAGCAGTGGACGCATGTGAAAATTGGAAACGCCAATGTACAGGTATAAGGCAGAGGGCAGTGTGTTTGTGCCTTTACAATGTGGTGATAGTTGGACATGCACCATATGACATTACACAGTCACACACATCAATGGTGGCATCCTATAGTATGGCCCCGTAGTTGAGGGATACCCAGGGTGCGTTCGGAAATACACCCTAAACGCACCTGGTGTATTTGGGGCATTTGGTTCACGCACTGAGCAACCCTACGCTGGAGACGGGGTTGGCCGGTGTGGAAGGTATGATTGTGTCACAGCTGTGTCTCGAGCGCTCCCGTTCAATGAAAAGCAATGCAAATGTTGTGAGCTAGGAAGCTAGGCTATGGCTAAGCACTGTACTGTGGTCCCCCAACTTTTCCATGTCTGTCAAGGACCTGCACATTTATCAAATAAATGCATGCTCACTCAACGCACTCGGTGAGGTCTCCGCCCACTAACCCAAATCAACTCAATGCACTCGCAGTTTGTATTTCCGAACATACCCCAGTGTCGTAGTGGGACTTAGAAGTGGGGGGGAAGCCTCTTAAGACATGTGCCACGCGCACATGCAATTGTGTGTACCTGCGCAATGCAAACATACACACTAATAAAAAGACACAGATACACAATATGCTGCACACAGTATAACATATTGAGAAATATGGTTTACAATGCTAATTGTATCAATAAAAGTAAATGTCCAAAAAACATCTTTCCCCAAAAAATATTCTAGATGTGAGAGAAGGGGGGCGCCGTCCCCCGCATCCCCCCTCCATTACACCCCTGGGGATACCTAAAGTTGAGATAGTGATGGGAACCAAATGGGCCCTTGGGTCTGTAACTCAGTGTACAAATGGAACCAAATGGACCCGCTAGAGGTGTTGTACACAATCAGAGTTACATTAACAGTGGTTGAACAATATAAATTGAGGGTCACAGAAAGAGAATTGGCATTAAATTGGGTGTGTGTGTAGGCAAATTCATGTCAACTGGGGGTCCTTGCAATTAAAATGAACACTGCAAGAGCTTTAAAATGTTCTCTTATAGGGACCATTGTGGGGGTCTGTGTAGCCTAATTCATGTTAAACTGGGGGTCCTTGCGATTAAAATGAAGACTGGGAGAGTTCTAAAATGCTCTCTTATAGGGTCCATTGGGGGTCCTTGGAAAGTAAATGTTTGTATGTTGTCATGAAATGTAGCTACTATCCAACTAAACTTATATATTGTTATGATTACTACTGCTATGCAAAGATATTAATACACACAGTCACACACGGCGCGCGTGGTTAATAATATTATGCATGCAATTAAAAAGAAACATTGTTGTTGTGCAGATGGACAGTGTAAATGTTAATATACGCGGGCAGCGCGTACGTGCGTGCATGTGCAACATGTTGCATGTGAAACAATATGGAAAGAATCGTGAGGTTTTAGTGTTTTGGCAAGCAATTTCCAACGGCTTGTTGGTTTCTGTGTCTGTAGCGACTGAAACGCTGAGCGAGACGCTGTGTGGTTTTCGGTGTGGTGTTGTGATCCGTGTGTCGCCGGCGTGGTGCTGATTGTAGGACAGGCAGCCGTGTCCATAGCGCTGCGTTAGCCGTATATATCCAACACTAAGAGCAGCGGCTGTAAGATGCATCCGCTTGGTTTTTGCGGCTACCAGAAAGAGCAAGTAACGTCCATCTTCTGCAGGGCGTGTTGTTGATTATAAGAGAAATGGTGAGGAGTTTCATCGCATCGAGCACATGATCGAGCAGCACTACGTAAAGTTGTATGGACTGGCTAGCAAAGCCAGAAGGGGGTTGGGTCTGCGTGCGGAGGCAGAATCATAAGCACAGTGTGCAGTGTTGCCAACTTGGCGCATTTGTCGCTATATTTAGCTTCGTTCCTAGAAAGGACCATTGGTAACCAAATGGACCCTTTCGGGTCCGTTTAGTTTCATTTTACACTCTCAAGAGTTAAATCATATTTGCTTTTTTCTTGTGAGTTGGGGCAAAATTGGTTGGCGCCAGAGATAAAACCCTTGTTTTTCACCATTTTTACTGCTATGATAGAAAGGACCATTGGTAACCAAATGGACCCTTTCGGGTCTGTTTGGTTTTCATTTTACACTCTCAAGAGTTTAATCATATTTAACCATCTGAATTACCTAATTTTCAATAATCTACAGATTTTGAAAACGTAGAAGAATTGCTATTTTGATGAACATTTTGTCAGGCCTATTTCTCCTAAATTAGGCTGAGAGACTAATCTCATCAAGGGGTGGTCCTCCGTGCCTAAAATGCAGAATAAACAGTCGGCCCTGGGATGAAAATGGTTCAAAATCCAATGCTCTACCGCAGTGGTTTTCAACCTTTTTCATCCCAGGGCCCACCATTTATTCAGAATTTGAACCTCGGACCACCATTTGAGGACACTACGGGGCCCCACAGACCCCATACGTAAAGATTTCTTTTGCTTCTCTCCATGACCATTAATCTTCTAATTGTGGTGTAGATTTGGACTAATTCACATGATGAATATTTTAACTCCTGAGAGTGTAAAAAAGAAACCAAATGGACCCTTGCGGGTCCATTTGGTTTAAATTTTACGTTACGTTCTCAAGAGTTACATCTGGTTAAACTACTTAGCTGGGGACCACCTGGAACCCTAGGACCACCCCTGCTCTACCGCATTCTAGTGCATTTTGGATTTTGGCGGTTGGCAACACTGATTTTGACGTCACAGTGGCTTAGTCCGAGAGGAATGGAGCCAATTTCTGTAGTCCGGGAGTGTGACAATGCACCAAAAATTATTTTCATATAAATGGACAGTGTACAGTAAATATGGCAGTTGCATGGATGAAATATAGCCTATGCTGTGAAGACAACAGTGCTGGAGGTGTTGTGCATGGTTAGATCCATGCAAACATTGTAGTTTTTTAGGAGAAGCCCCACAAAGGCGAACGGATAAACGGGCAGGGCCGCTCTCGCATTGTAGTAGCAAGATAAAGAATAATTGATAAAGTGAAATTTCTTCTGGTTTGTTTAGCTAATAGAAGCCATTTTACTATGAATATATTGTAAATATTATATGCCTTGTAATGATGGGGCCCAATATTTAGTTCAGTGTCCATGGAGTTAAAGGGGTATTCCACTTTCAAAAAAAAAAAAAACTTTTGGTCATTTTATGGTCTACTCAGCCTCATGCGAACACACCAGACAGTTTATAAGTTTCTCCTTTCAGTATTTAGATATTTGATGTTCATTTTAGCGCCACCAGAACTTAAAACTTAAAACCCTCGGAATACGTGAGGACCGTGGAATTTCATTTGCAGTGTTTATTTATTTTTAAAATATTGTTTTGGAAAATGTAGCCACCGCCATATTTGAGTAGGCCTACCCAAATGAATAAAACAATATTTTAAAAATAAATAAAAACTGTAAATGAAAGTCCACGGTCCTCTCACATATTCTGAGGACAATATGAGTCACCAGAAAAAAGATGGGTTGTTTTCGAATAATCTGTCATGGTTAAAATGGAGTTTTAAGTTATAATGGGTTTGTATAGGAAGGAGCTGGAGGCGCTAAAATGAACATCAAATATCTAAATACTGAAAGGAGTAACTTATAAACTGTCTGGTGTGTTCACATGAGACTGAGTAGACCAGGGGTTTCAACAGGTGGTCCGGGGACCACCAGTGGTCCCTGAGAGGGTTCCAGGTGGTCCCCAGCTAAATGATGGAAAGTTGGTTAACCAGATGTAACTCTTGAGAATGTAAAAATGAAACCAAATGGACCCTGGCGGGTCCATTTGGTTTCATTTTTACACTCTCGAGAGTTAAAATATTCATCATCAAGTTTAGACGGTTTTGTTGGCAAAATACAGCCTGGAATTGTGGACAAAGCCAAAAGAATTCTTTAATTTTAGGTCTTTGGTGTGAAAATGTAATCAAATGGTGGTCCGTGGCTCAAATGCTGAATAAATGGTGGTCCCTGGAGTCAAAAAGGTTGAAAACCCCTGGTGTAGACCATAAAATGACCAAAAGTTTTTTTTGAAAGTAGACTGCAACATTGGCCTCTTGGTTGAAGCTCTCCCCTTCTAATGTGACTATTGGACAAGGCCGGAGGGACTCAGTGAAGGGCTACTTACCTGGAGAAAATGGTATGGGTGCGACTTCATCGCCCTTGTCGCTTCGCACCACACGTGAAGCCGCACCCATACCATTTTTAGTTACAGGACTTTTATTAGTCAAGTAAAGCATCAATAATAACATCAGTTGTTGTTGAAGTTGCAACAGACACGCAGCATGCATAAAGCTAAAGGTCTGACTCAGAGAGTTTTCTGTTTTCAATGATGAAATGCTGTTGGTTTAGTGGTGACACAGCTGTAGTTAGTTAGTAGCAGTAGTAGTGTTTCACATCATTTTAAATATAAGCACTTTAATTTGAAATATCTTACGGTTGTTTTGCATGCCATCATGTTTGGTTGGAGCAGACTGGGCATTTAGGGGGGTATTGCCCTCCCATGCCTAGATCTGCCCCAGCCCTTTGTAGATCAGCTATTTTTGTGGCTACTTTTGGCCCCTCTTGTGGGATTCCAGCCCCTGCCCCTCTAAAAAGCACCATGTTGGCACGGCCCTGGATGAAACAATATGGATGGATGATTCCATTCAAAGATGATTCATGGATAATGGATGATAATGATTTCATGATGATGATAATGATGATGAATTCATGGTCGTGAATTCCAGCACATCAATTTAATCTAAATTTGTACCCCCCCCCCCCCCCCATGAGACCGAATAATGACCAGACATCTAGCGTGTGTGTGTGTGTGTGTGTGTGTGTGTGTGTGTGTGTGTGTGTGTGTGTGTGTGTGTGTGTGTGTGTGTGTGTGTGTGTGTGTGTGTGTGTGTGTGTGTGTGTTACCTGTGGTTCCGTGCAGACCATGATAATGGTGATGTGCTGCTGGTTCTGGTTCTTCTCATCCAGAACGTACCGAACCCGAGGACCACCCGAGGACCACCTGCACCAGCACCACGCATCAACCCGGGCTGCAGACCGCTTGTGTGTGTGTGTATGTGTGTGTGTGTGTGTGTGTGTGTGTGTGTGTGTGTGTGTGTGTGTGTGTGTGTGTATGTGTGTGTGTGTGTGTGTGTGTGTGTGTGTGTGTGTGTGGTGGGCGGTGCTGCAGCTGGCTGGGCCCAGAGCCTTGGAAATACAGAGTTACGCCAACTCCGTTCACTTCATGGCGCCAGTCCAATGGCGGCTCCTCTACATAGACTTCTATTGGATTAGTGACAGCCGGAAGTTACTGAATGCATTGGAGCCTATGGGCTCGCGCGAGTACTAGAACCACGTGACCAGACTGTTTTCTGTACCCTCAACGTCGCAACTCTGTCTATTTCTAAGGCACATGCCAGAGCCATAGAGTATGGCTCTGGCATGTGCGACAACTCCGTTCATTTCCAACTCCGTCAGTCCAATGGCGGCTCTTCTACTTTAATAGAGAATGGGGACATCAAATAGGGACAAGTCCTGGACTCAGAGTTTTTAGTAATAGTAGGCTACAACTGACATAAACATTATTGTACAGTAACATTGCTACCTTACAATACTGTTGACATGTTGAAAACATATAATAAAACAGCTCTCATTTGCGCCGCCCTCCCTCGTTGAAAACAATGTATTTCCAACTCCAGTTTGTCCCTATTTGCATGAATGAACAGCAGCTCGAGCGCTCAGTTTTCTGACCCCTGAATGTCGCAGCTCTGACACTATGATGGCTCTGGATGGATGCCGCCACTGGTCCTACTGCGCATGCGCTGAAACAGAGCCTTCCATTGGCGGGTGGATGACACACTTCTACTGTAGTCTACAGGACAGTTAGTGGTTTTTAACCTTTTCATACCAGGGACCACTATTTATTCAGCATTTGAGACACAGAGGACCACTATTTGATGACATTTTAGCCCCACAGACCCCCAAATACTAAAGATTTATTTTGCTTTTGTCCACAATTCCAGGCTGGATTTGGGGGAAACCAAACAGTCCAACATACAGATCAAAATGACCATTAATCTTCTACATTTTCTAGTTGTGTAGACTTTGAAGAACAAATCCTATAGGATTACTATAAGATCTTATAGGAAGACTATAAGAAAATCCTATATTCTTATAGGATTTTGGGGAAAATCCTATAAAAATGGGGATTTTTTTGACTAGGGCATATTACCAAATGGACCCGCAAGGGCCCATTTGGTGAGAATTAAAAGGGGAAATCCACTATTTTCAACATTTTACTATGTCATTAATATACTTTTGAGATGTTGTGTGGACATACAGTAATTGAAAAAGAGTCCCCAACCATCCTGTGTTTACCTAGAAATGGAGGTCTGAAAAAACATCAACATGGTGAAAACACCATCAAGTTGTGTTTCACCATGCTAATGAATTTTGTGTGTACAAATGGAACCAAATGGACCTGTTAGGATCCATCTAGTTCCATTTGTACACTCTCAGAAAAAATGAAAATGCGTGGAGTTCTTGTTTTTGTCGAGTAAAACGAATTAAAAAATGTTCATCAACTACCTTTTTACTCAGGAAAACTAAATGAAATATCTGGCAAGAAGCAGGCTGAGACTAGCTGTTGACAAATAAAAACTCTACTAAAATGGTGTATACTTTGACATGAGAAAAAAAAAACACCCCCTAAATATCTAGGGCTGACATGTCAGATATTTTGTAAAGGCATTCATTTATTTGAACATTTTAAATGTTTTTTCTTTTCTCTCCTCCCTCTCGCTTTCAATTATATGATCAGGCATCTGTTGAGTAGAAAACTGAAAACTCATTTTCACATTTTCAACATTTTTTCTGAGAGCGTACAAATGGAACCAAATGAACCTGTACGCTCTCAGAAAAAAGTGTCTAAAGAAATCCATTAACATGGTGAAAATACATCTAGATCTAGATGATGGCATCAAGATGTATTTCACCATGTTAGTGGCTTTCTTCAGACCTCCATTTCTAGGAAACACAAAATGGGGGAACTGTTTTTATCATGTCCACCCAAGACCTCTAAGGTATATTAATGCCATATTAGAATGTTGAAACTGGGTCCACTTTAATAGCAGACAACAATAGTAGATCTCAATTTCATAATTTTCATGCATTTCACATTTGAGCTGCACAGTGGTACAGGTGTAAGGGCCTTTCTGTGTGGAGTTTTGCATGTTCTCCCCGTGTCCCCTAGGGTAGATACCCTCACACGTTCTCCCCGTGTCCCCTAGGGTAGATACCCTCACATGTTCTCCCTGTGTCCCCTAGGGTAGATACCCTCACATGTTCTCCCTGTGTCCCCTAGGGTAGATGCCCTCACATGTTCTCCCTGTGTCCCCTAGGGTAGATACCCTCACATGTTCTCCCTGTGTCCCCTAGGGTAGATACCCTCACATGTTCTCCCTGTGTCCCCTAGGGTAGATACCCTCACATGTTCTCCCTGTGTCCCCTAGGGTAGATACCCTCACATGTTCTCCCTGTGTCCCCTAGGGTAGATACCCTCACACGTTCTCCCCGTGTCCCCTAGGGTAGATACCCTCACATGTTCTCCCTGTGTCCCCTAGGGTAGATACCCTCACATGTTCTCCCTGTGTCCCCTAGGGTAGATACCCTCACACGTTCTCCCTGTGTCCCCTAGGGTAGATACCCTCACATGTTCTCCCTGTGTCCCCTAGGGTAGATACCCTCACATGTTCTCCCCGTGTCCCCTAGGGTAGATACCCTCACATGTTCTCCCTGTGTCCCCTAGGGTAGATACCCTCACATGTTCTCCCTGTGTCCCCTAGGGTAGATACCCTCACAAAAACATGCAGTAATCCTGGGCTCTAGACTGCCTCCCCCCGGCCAGTCGGGGCGCCTGATGGAGGGGACAGGAACTGGTTGGAATAACGTGTTCCTTCCACACACTACGTCCAACCAGGGAAACTCACCCCTGTCAGGTGAAAAGAAGGCAGCTTGGACTCCTCATGCATTGAAGGAAGCATGAGGCCAGTCCACTGCCTCCCCAGGTTGACGGAGGATGTGTAGAGCCCAGGATCACATTAGGAATTGGTGTGTAGAGCCCAGGATCACATTAGGAATTGGTGTGTAGAGCCCAGGATCACATTAGGAATTGGCACTGGGTGGAAAAATGAGTTACAAAATCACAAGCATAAAAAGAGCTCTTTTTTTTTAGCAAACAAAATTTACAGTACATTTACAGTAGGTTTACTCAGCTAATTAAAAAATAAAAACAGAACAATAACATGTGACTAATATTACTCAGAATATATTTTAAAAAGAGAAAACTAGCATCATATAAAAAAGGAAAACGGCCTAATTCAACAACTGCAGTATTTCATTTACCAGTATCTACCAATAGATGGCAGCATAATGACACTACATATAACACAGCAGAGAGAATGCATCTAAAATGTAGATAATCCTGTTACTGTTACAGCTAGACAGTGGTTTTCAACCTTTTTCATACCAGGGCCCACTATTTATCCAGCATCTGAGTCACGGACCACCATTTGAGGAGATTGTAGCCCCACAGACCCCAAAACTAAAGATTTATTTTGCTTTTGTCCACAATTCCAGGCTAGATTTGGGGAAACCAAACAGTCCAACATACAGATCAAAATGACCATTAATCTTCTAAATTCTCTAGTTGTGTAGACTTGGGATAAATAATTCATATGATGTATTTTTGTAACTCTTGAGAGTGTAAACATGAAACCAAATGGTTTCCATTTGAAACCATTTGGTTTCATGTTTTACACTCTCAAAGAGTTACATTTGGTTAACCAACTTTCCAACATTTAGCCAGAGGACCACCTGGAACCCTCTCAAGGCCCACTGGTGGTCCCCGGACCACTGGTTGAAAACCACTGCTGTCGATAAACTTAACATAATAGTATGTTAATGGACACTACTGTAGAAATAAACTATAGGGGAAGGGGAAAACGTTTCAATAGAGAGTGTGCATGTGACATCAAGTGGCGTCCGTGCTCATGGGGGCTGAAAAAAAAAAACACAAAACGCTGCCACATGTATTTCTAATACACTGAGTGTACAACCCCCCCCCCCCCCCCCCCCCACCCCCCCCCCCCCCCCAACACACACACACTCTCCATGACTAACTGAATAGTGGAAGAACAGAGGAGAGAAGAGAAGAGTCCTCAGGTGTTGTGTGTGTTCATTTCAGCTTGTATCTCTGCATTCTCATAATCTGGATAATCCTCATCTGGAGAGAGAGAGAGAGAGAGAGAGAGAGAGAGAGAGAGAGAGAGAGAGAGAGAGAGAGAGAGAGAGAGAGAGAGAGAGAGAGAGAGAGAGAGAGAGAGAGAGAGAGAGAGAGAGAGAGAGAGAGAGAGAGAGAGAGAGACAGAGAGAGAGAGAGAGAGAGAGAGATAGAGACAGAGATAGAGAGAGAGAGAGAGAGGGAAAGAGAGAGAGGGAGAGAGAGAGAGAGAGTCCATTCAATTTCAATGTGACCAGCGTTTTGTGCTCAGAAAACGACCTGCGATAAAGAGAGCGTGTAACGCCGGTCGTTTATCGCGCGGCGTCCAATGATTTGTGTTGCGCACATGCTCGTTTCTGAAAGCTCGATCCAGTGAGCTTTTTTAATCGACGGGCGATTTTCAATATGTCGGCACTGCAGAGAGAATTGAGAATCGCCGCGTTTATGCAGGCGTTTATCGTTGATGTCTGGAAAGACCTTTTGTAAGATTTAAGTTTCGTGGAAACTTAAAGACACGACCGTTATAAATGTGTCTCGACTTTTTTGGCCAAAAAAGGTTCAAGACCTTTTCAATTTCCGGCCCATCATTTTGCGACCATGGTATACGTCGCGACCGTTTGGATGACATACTGCATAGTGTCTGCACACACAACAATGATGACATACAGGTATAGAACAGCAGTAGCCTACTCACCAGCATTTCACCAGGATTTACCACAAGGGATTGATATAAAACCGGGGTTTTCAACCTTTTTCATTCCAGGGCCCACTATTTATACAGAATTCAAGCCACAGAGGTCCCCACCATATGATGACATTTTAGCCCCACAGACTCCAAAAACTAAAGATTTCAAAACAGTCCAACATACAGATCAAAATGACCATTAATCTTCTACATTCTCTAGTTGTGTAGACTTGGGATAATTCACACGATGAATATTTTAACTCTGGAGAGTGTAATCATGTTTCATGTTTACACTCCCAAAGAGTTACATCTGGTTAACCAACTTTCCATCATTTAGCCTGGGGACCACCTGGAATCCTCTCAGGGACCACTGCATTTGAAAACCCCTGTGTTATATCATGATGGTTCAAGACTTTGGGAGTTATTTTACTGACACAAATGAATAGTCACATTGTTAATAACAGTGACAGGAACCGCATCCTGCTGCTATTCACGGTTATCTCTTTTTTGGCAGGGGGTCCCTGAGCTTGTCACATTAATGTTCAATCTCAGGGACCCCCCTGGGCCCTGGGGCCAACAGGAACGGTGGTTAATCCTCCCCTGAGTGTGTAAACCAGGGGTCCCCAAACTTTTTCCAGCGAGGGCCACATAACTTCTCCCTTCTCTAATGGGGGGCCGGGTCAGTTTGTAACAGAAAAAAATGACGATCATAGGGGTGCCTAAATGTAAACATTTATTGTTTTGGTTCAGCTGAGCTAACAGTCCATGTTTTAGCTTTGAGAGGTTGTGTCTGCTCTAATTTGTCTTTGTCAAGCCTTGTAGCTACTTGTAATGATGCTGTAATGTTCAATTACCACAATAATAGCCTGAACAATCTTATTGTTTATTAGCATTAAAACATTAAGCGCTTCTGAGACTACGCAGGTGACACCCAATGCATTGTTCAGGGGGCCGGGTAAAATGTGAAGGCGGGCCATAGTTTGGGGACCCCTGGTGTAAACCCTGGCCTTTAAATGGTTTATACATGCAGTGCAGTGAGTTCTGCTTTCAGTCAGACATTCAGGAGGTTTTACTCTGTGGTTTAGAACAGTTTCATTACCTGCTGCTCTGTGAGAACTGAACACATACTGTACTGTCTGATGCAGGGCTTGACACTAACACTTGCCTGCTTGCCCAGGGCAAGTAAAAAAAATGGTGGGGCAAGTGAAGACTGCTACCTGGTTGCCCGATCGGGCAAGTGTGCAACTTAGTGCACTATAACACAACACAAGATAAATGTGTCTTGAAGGCAGTCATTGCACTCTGCCTCTGTGTCTTTCACTGCTTTCTAGATATACACAATTCCAGGCTGGATTTGGGAAACAAAACAGGCAAATTAACATACAGATCAAAATGACCTAATCTTCTACATTCTCTAGTTGTGTAGACCTGGGCTAAGATGATGAATTTTAACTCTTGAGAGCGTAAAAATGAAACCAAATGGACCCGCAAGGGTCCATTTGGTTTCATTTTTACGTTCTCAAGAGTTACATCTGGTTAACTAACTTAACTGGGGACCACCTGGAACCCTCTCAAGGATATATTTTTGGGGGGCAAGTGACCATGACCTGAGGGCAAGTAGAACCTGACTTGCACTTGCCCGATGGGCAAGTGCCTCCGAGACCTTAGTGTCAACCACTGTGTACTGGCTGATGAAAGCTGGTCAGAGTGAGAGTCAACAGACGACACTGAACCTATAACGCCGTGCAGAGCTAAATAATGACCTGCTGTTCTCAGCGCCAAATACCAGGCTTCCTGAACAAAATCTATTGCATTATTTAATCCATATTTCGACCCAAATGTATCGTTTGTTGTTCATGTCAGAAAGACTGACTGATGTTATCAGGCTGCATTGATGTGTGTAATTGAACGTTTTGTTATTTATATTAACATGTTCTAGTCGACTGAACTTGTCATGGTCCATACTATTTACTGTACTGTATTTCACTTGATGACATCAAGTTGTGTTTGTTAATGATTGTTCTTTTAGCTCCAAATGGACCCTGACGGGTCCATGTGGTTCCATTTTACACAACACATATTACATAATAAATTTACAAAACACATATTATATAATATATAGTAGAGTAATAAATATTATATTCCTACTAGGGCTGTTGAATGATTAAAATTTTTAATCAAATTAATCACAGCTTCAAAATTAATTTAATCATGATTAATCACCACTCGAACTATGTGTAAAATATGCATGTTTTCCTGGACAGGATTTCAACATTTAAAAAAGAAAAAGAATCTGTGAAAAAAATAACTATTTATCTTTAAAATATTTATCAAAATAGGTGATCTACAAGCCCTCAATGCTTGTAGATCCTCCAGCTATACTCTATGGCTCTGATTACAGGGAGACACACAGCTATATGTCTCCGTAAAACCGTGCTCTACCCATTTCTTTCAATGAAAAAATGCTCAGTGGGTTGAGTCAGTGTGCACATGAGTTAATTGCGTTAAAAATTTTAATCAGATTAATCAACAAAATTAATTTAATCCCATTAATTAACTATTTTCAACAGCCTTAATTCCTACCTTCTTTCTGCTGTTTGGCCACTTGCTCCAGGAAGTCAGAGTTCTCATAGTCGTCACCATCTGTGTTTACAATATACAGACAGAGTTTAACCAATCATCTGTGTGTTTATAATATACAGACAGAGTTTAACCAATCATCTGTGTGTTTATAATATACAGACAGAGTTTAACCAATCATCTGTGTGTTTATAATATACAGACAGAGTTTAACCAATCATCTGTGTGTTTATAATATACAGACAGAGTTTAACCAATCATCTGTGTGTTTATAATATACAGACAGAGTTTAACCAATCATCTGTGTGTTTATAATATACAGACAGAGTTTAACCAATCATCTGTGTGTTTATAATATACAGACAGAGTTTAACCAATCATCTGTGTGTTTATAATATACAGACAGAGTTTAACCAATCATTGCAGTTGTGTTTTGGTGGGGTAACAGATTACTTAATACACATTTTGGCAGACAAAATGTCTAATCTTTAGTTTACTTTTTTTTTTGCTGGAAAAGGAATTAATATTACAGTAATATGTAATATTTAATTAGTTACTGCCCAACACTGATCATTTATAATGAAGTAAAAAAAAGAAAAGAAAATCACTGCAGTCACAGATGATCTGATTCCAGTTATTTTCTAATAAAGGTGATTTAATATCACAAATCTCTTCAAATCACATCCATCCATTCAAAGGCTTGGCAATAATATTACTCTCACAAAATGATTTAGTTCAGTGGTGCCCACACTTTTTTGACTTGAGAGCTACTTTCAAAATGAGCGTCTCAACAAGATCTACACATCAAAAATGTGATTGTTCCATTACTGAAAATCCATTTCAAGACCCCTAGAAAGTTTGAGCTTTGAAATAGTTGGTGATGGTGTTACTGACTGTTATAGTGTTTAAGAATAATGCACTTATAATGAAAAATAGAGGGAGAGAATTGGAAGGTTTTCCTGTGTATGCTACTACTGACGTTTGAAAACAGTATTTAAGGTTTGAGTTGACAGTTTGTAATGTTGAGTTTAGTCTCTTGCACCCAAAACTAAGAACTTTCACGTTTTTGTCCACAATTGGGAAAGAGAACTGGCAAAACCTTGGTCAAAATAACAATTATTCTCCATTTTCTAATTGTGTGACTGTCATGTGATCTACCTGCATGGTCTGTGTGATCTACTGGTAGATCACCATCTACCTTTTGGGCAGCCCTGGTTTAACCCTGATTTAGATGAATAAAATCAATCCAGACTTGCCTTCACTGGCTGGAGGGAAAATGTTCTCATAGTCGTACTGGTTGTCTTCCTCTTCTTCTAGGAGAACACAGGAGAAAAAGCAGAGCTCCATTAGTTAACCAAACATAAATAAATGTTATAAATAACAACTACAAGACAGACATACAGACAGACAGACATACAGACAGACAGACAGACAGACAGACAGACAGACAGACAGACAGACAGACAGACAGACAGACAGACAGACAGGTCATAGTGTATTGTTAAAGCAGTGCTATTTGACATCAGATTAGCTGATTCTGTTATAACTGTAATATTGTTGGAACATTATTGAAGCAGTGATGCGATTGGTTGTGTTTTATTGATATTATTTTGTTTGATTGATTGCACCTGCTACTGTCCCTATATAAGCCCTGCGATTGTTTGTCGTTGCTCTCTCTCTGCTGCACAAAGTAAACGTCTGTAAAAGCAACTCAGTTTGTCTGACTGTCATTCATACACAAGGATATTATAATAACATGTTATAACCTGTTATAGAGCTGCGCAGTGACGTCACCGCCCCTGTTCCGGAAGTCTTTTCCCCATTCATTTTTCTCATAGACTTTTCGAAAATAATTTATATCAAGACGTTTACGCCGCGGCCAAAGCCAACTCAGGTCGTGACAAATCATGACAACAAACATAATATCGTCATATAATATATAATTGGGAAGAAGTAGAAAACGGCATGATACAAGACTTTTTGTTTCGTTTTTCATCTTAGAAATTATTTTATTGTCCCAAAAGTTTGTGTGTGTCATCATGATTCGTCACGACTCGAGTTGGCTTTGGCCGCGGCGTAATCGTCTTGATATAAATTATTTTCAAAAAGTCTATGAGAAAAATGAATTGGGAAAAGACTTCCGGAACAGGGGCGGTGACGTCACTGCGCAGCTCTATAAAAACAATGCAATGTAACATAACTCTGTTTCCAACTGTATATATTTGTCCCACTCAGTTCCAACTGTTTTTATTGTATTGTTTTGTGACTCTTGCTTTGCCAATGTAAACGTCTGTTTTCTCATGCCAATAAAGCTGCTTTGAATTGACATTGAAATTTAAATCCACTCAGTTCCTCACAGAGAGTTTCCTTCTTCACGCTGCAACCAGTGTTGCCAACTTGGCGCATTGGTCACTATATTTAGCTTTTTTTCCCCCCCCAGATCCCCCCTATAGCACCAAAATGAGTGAAAAACTCCTGGCGGAAAATCTAGTGCTTTTTTTGCTGGTGAGTTGGGGTGAAATTGGTTGACAGGCGCCAGAGATAAAACCCTCGTTTTTCACCATTCTTCCTCCTATGATATGGAGCCTTATAGAGTGGTAACTCTTGAGAGTAAAATGAAACCAAATGGACCCGTAGGGTCCATTTGGTTTCATTTTACGCTCTCAAGAGTTAAATTACATTTAAATGTCTGAAATAGGTGATTTTCAAGAATCTACACCTTTAGAAAATGTAGGAGAATTGATATTTTGACCAACTTTTTTGCCAGTTCATCTCTCCTAAATTAGTTAGTGGTCCCTGGTATGAAAATGGTTGAAAACCCACTGCTCTAGAGCAGGGGTTTTCAACAGGTGGTCCGGGGACCACCAGTGGTCCTTGAGAGGGTTCCAGGTGGTCCCCAGCTAAGTTGTTTAACCAAATGTAACTCTTGAGAGCGTAAAAATGAAACCAAATGGACCCTTGCGGGTCCATTTGGTTTCATTTTTACGCTCTCAAGAGTTAAAATATTCATCATCTGAATTAGCCATTTTGGAATGTATGTTTTGCCTGTTTTGTTTCCCAAATCCAGCCTGGAATTGTGGACAAAAGCAAAATAAATCGTTAGATTTGGGGTCTGTGGTGCTAAAATGTCCTCAAATGGTGGTCCGTGGCTCAAATCCTGAATAAATGGTGGTCCTTGGGATGAAAAAGGTTGAAAACCCATTGCTCTAGCGCATTTTGGAAGTGCTACTAGTGCATTTTGGATTTTGGCGGGTTGGCAACCCTGGCTGCACCACAGTTTCACTTTCCATCCTTCTTCCACTAGTCTACAACCTCCTATAGCAGTTTGGTTCCTAAACTGGGGCCTGGGGACCCCCAGGGGTCCTTGGGGTACTTCTAGGGAGGTCCCCAAGCTAGATGATGAGTTATATAGCAGGGTTTCAACCTTTTTGATCCTAGGGATACCAATTTAACCCCACAGACCCCAATACTAAAGATTTATTTTGCTTTTGTCCAACAATTCCATCGAGGCTGGATTTGGGAAACCAAACAGTCCAACATACAGATCAAAATGACCATTAATCTTCTACATTCTCTAGTTGTGTAGACTTGGGATAATTCACATGATGAATATTTTAACTCTTGAGAGTGTAAACATGAAACCAAATGGACCCGCAAGGGTCCATTTGGTTTCATGTTTACGCTCTCAAAGAGTTACACCTGTTTAACCGACTTTTCATCTGGTTAACCAACTTAGCTGGGGGCCACCTGGAACCACCTCTCAAGGACCACTGGTGGTCCGCGGACCACTGGTTGAAAACCAGTGTTTTAGGAGTTGTAACCTACCGGTTTGTGAGTTCTCCACCTCTGCGATCACGTCAACATTTTGATACACGTCTGATTCAGGGATTGGATTTCTGTGGAAACAAACATAGTAGACAATAATATGGTAAACATACAGTGATGGGCAAGTTACTGGGAAAATGCAGAAAGCTACACTTCAAGGTTCAAGGTTTTTTATTTGTCACTCCAGTGTATGTCAGGACATATACAGGGATGAAATAGCGTTTCCATTTTCCACACTGCAATAAGACAAAGACAGTGCAATAAGACAATAGTCAAGACAATAGACAGTGCAATAAGACAAAGTCGAGACAATATATAGACGAGACAAACAATAGTTTGCAGACCAGTAAAGTGCAAACTGTACACCTAACTTGAGGTGAAGGTGCTAAGCTAACCAGGTGTGATAAAGTGGCAGTAGTGTGAAGCTAACAGACAGCTAGACAGGACATACAGTATATACAACTACTAGAAACTACAATATACTACAGCTAGAAACTACAACTAAAAATCTAAAAGCTATATACGAGACTATATAAAGCTACAACTAAACAAACAACATACAGCCTACTATAGAGGTGAGGTATACATGTGCAAGAGGATAGGATAGCAGCAGTTCAATACAGTATTAATTGTTACTCTCAAAACAAGTAGTGTAGCTTTACAAGCTAGCCGCAGGAAAATTGTAGCAAGCTACACGACAAGCTACATGACAAAAGTAGCTTGCTACATCAACACTACATGTATACATATCTCAAATTAATGTACAACTTTTATAATAATCATAATGATAAAATAATATAAATAAAAATCCTAATAATAATAATCTAGGGGTGTGTTTGAACATAGCATGGTGACATGTCTAAGTTTTAGAATGCATATTAGAGGTTTTCTACCCATTAAAAATGTGTCTGGGAAAATGTAGTAAGCTACAATCCTTGTTACTCGAAACAAGTAGGGTAGCTTCACTACATGCTATTCCTAGAACAATCTAGCAAGCTACACTACACGCTATGGGAAAATGTAGTTAAGCTATGTAGCTTAGCTACTTGTAATAAGTTATTGCCCATCACTGCAAGCATATTAGGTCTCTGGTTTTAAATATACCTGTTGATTTTGCAGGCAAACAATTGATATTCCTTTAACCATATTTTTAAAGCTGCGGTGTGAGCCTTTAGATCTGTGATTTTCTTGGTTTCACATCAATATCAAAACAAGACTGAGAAAATCACAGACTTGGACAAGACAAGATCAAGATGAGACTAGCACCTAGAGGAGTCGAGAACAAGACAAGACCACGAGACAAATGAAGTGCAGAGCGACGAGACTGAGACGAGACTAAAATCAAGACCGAGACAATGAAAAATTGTCTTGAGACTGTTCTCAAGACAAGACCTTGTCTTGAGACCTACAACAACACTAGACTTAACAGTAATATGTAAAATATTACATATTACACAATATTACATATTACAAGGATCTGTCTTTATGTTTCAATGTCTCAACTCTGACACCAGATGTGTTTGTACGTCTGTTTGTAATACTAACTGTTTTAGCTCACAGTAAAGTGGTATCAGCTCATCTCCCTTAACCAACACAATACTGTTGAAATCAACAGCATGATGAAAGTAAATGTAATATTATTATTACTGTTTTGTAGAACGTAATCTCATTATTTCACTCATTACTGAGAACAGTAATAATATTGGTAGTTACTAGTTACTTACACCCATCTCTGCTTATAGGCCCAAAGCCAGCACCACAGACATTATAATCTGAGAATGTACCAGAGTGTCATAATAAAATATAGTAAAACCTGTAGACTGTTGACTTGTATATCCTGACATTATGATCGACTCTGTGCCCGGAGATGCTCACACACTCCAAACTCCAGACGACCAGATCCAACGTTTCAAGATCCAAAGAATCCTGACTGACCATCAATAAGACAACGTGACAGTGGACGACGTTAACCAGAAAGTGAAGGTTTTACAGTATCCAAGCCTTGCTGCTTGGACACTGTAAATGACCCAGAGGATGTGTTTATACTTACAGATACACTGGATCCATAGAACTTCTTCTTCTCTGAGCTACAATGACATTAGAACAAGAATACACAGTGTTAGTCCAGAGATAATGGTTAGCCTGGATAAAGACAGACTCAATCAGCAAATCAGCTGAGTTGGTCTGGGTTTAGCCAGGCTACGTACTATTAGTGTACTAAAGGAAGAGAGTAGCTCTTCCAAGTTCCAAACATAGTCCTACATACAGTAGTTATTCACTGCATCACATCACAGCCTATTTTCTGATAATATACATTAACTAAAGCCAGTTACACTGTATAACAAATCATCATTCACTAGAGCACATACAGTATGTCAAACTCAAGGCCCGGAGGCCAAATCAGGCCCATGAATGAATTATCTTTGACCCGCGGGATGATATTGAATTAGTATTAGAACTGGAGTCAACAGGAGGGTCACTACTCTCTCCTATTACAGATATTCTACACCCGGGGTTTTCAACCTTTTTGATGCCAGGGACCACCATTTTTTCAGAATTTGAGCCACGGACCACCACTTGAGGACATTTCAGCCCCACAGACCCAAAACTAAAAGATTTCTTGTGCTTTTGTCCATCTTCTAGTTGTGTAGACTTGTGGGCTAATTCAGATGATGAATATTTTGACTCTCGAGAGTGTAAAAATGAAACCAAATGGACCCGCAAGGGTCTATTTGGTGTCATTTTTACGTTCTCAAGAGTTGCATCTGGTTAACCAACTTAGCTGGGGACCACCTGGAACCCTCTCAGGGACCACTGGTGGTCCCCGGACCACCTGTTGAAAACCCCTGATCTACACTGTTCACCATACAATATGCATATAGCGTTAGTGTAATACAAGGACCCCCATATTGACACTAATCACACCCCATCAGAAAAGATATATGCCAGGGGACCCCCATAAGAGCAGATTTCTTTAACATGGAACCCTAGCGGGTCCATTTAGTTCCATGTGTGTAGTAAGTAGACTTTCAGAGTTAGAGAACCATAAGGGGTCCATTTAGCTTATCATTGATGTTGGGAATCCCCTCTTGGACCCCCTGGGGGTCCCCGGACCCCCTCTTTAGGAAGCAGTGCTGTAATAACATCCTTCTCAGAGTTACTTACAGCGTTTGACGTTGACATAGTGTGACTGCTCCTCCTCCACCTGTGGTACTGGAAACAACACACACAATGTTTACACAAAATACAAGTAAATAATACATCATTATTTATTAAAGAGAGGTTGCTGTGATTCTTGTATTTCTTTTTTCAATTCTGTACATGTTTAAGAGGTGACAGTATGTAAATAGACCCCTTGGTGTGTTCTTTATGTGCAATGATGTCTTCCCTTTGTATTTAGGGCTGAACCTTTCCAGTCAAATGTGCCAATGAAAAAAACTTCAATATAGTGACATCATGTGCTCAGCCCCTCCCCTAACTCCTCCCCCTTCATCATCCAACTAAAGCTGTGGGTGTGGCTTCAGTTCAGGTGGATCTCCACCCATCACCACCCACCAGGCTAACCAGGCATACTTAATGAACTGGTAGGGTGGAATCATTAAAATGACAGTTTAACAAACACTGTACACTTTTTGGGAAAAACACTTACTTTTCATATAACATATAACATTAATACCTGATGATCATGTTTTAGGGTAGAAAAAAATCATGGCACTTCATCTTTAATAATGGCCCAAATCAGGCCAAAATCCTTCCATGTTAGACCAGTCTAGGCAACTCATCTCACCTGGTGTGATCTGGACCGGTGGTTCTGGTGCTGGAGTCTCCCTGAAAACATGATGGAATGTTTCAATGACAACATAAAATAACAATAATTAATAAAAAAAAAAGTTCCCCCATTCTGTGTTTCCTAAAAATGGAGGTCTGAAAAAAAAATCATTAACATTTTTTTTTCTGAGAGCGTACGCTCTCAGAAAAAAGAAGCGTCTAAAGAAATCCATTAACATGGATGTACAAATGGAACAAAATGAACCTGGTAGGGTTCATTTGGTTCCATTTGTACGCTCTCTGAAAAAAATGTTGAAAATGGGTGGAATTCCCCTTTAAAGGGGAATTTACACATGGATGGAGGGAACCTTTTTTATCCACACAGCATCAAGGATTGAACTCAAAAAGTCCAAACCTCCACATCAGTGCAGCCTGATAACATCAGTCAGTCTTTATGACATCAACACATTAATGAATAGAGCCTACATAACTATCAAAAAATCAATTTTGAACCTGGTGATTCGATATTGATATCATGGCATTAAGAATTGCAATATATTGGCATATCGATACTGTACTGTACTGTACTGTACTGTACTGTACTGTACTGTACTGTACTGTACTGTGCTGTGCTGTACTGTACTGTACTGTACTGTACTGTACTGTACTGTACTGTACTGTACTGTGCTGTGCTGTGCTGTGCTGTACTGTACTGTACTATACTCACCCCGGGGCAGTAGGTAGCTCTCTGGTAATCTGATTAGGTCTGGTGACTGGAACGACAACAGAAAACACAACATATTTCACCACTGATAAAACAGTAACTTGCAGAAGAAATTACATGTTGATTCACTTCATGCACCTGCCTATTATAGAACCTCCTTAGCTCTGGTCCAGAGCTCCACTGCTTCTGAGTCTGACTTGCATTGGAGCTCTGTTGGTCTCCGTGCATTCGGCCATTACTGCACCCGACCAGCCTCTCTTCTCTAGTGGATATATAAAGAACGTTTTACCTACTCACCAAAATAAACACGTCTTGTGTCATTAGAAAGCCTACTTACCTTAGTGGAAACACTCTGAGCCCCCCACCACACGGATAAAATGGACTTTACCTTAGTGGAAACACTCTGAGCCCCCCACCACACGGATAAAATGGACTTTACCTTAGTGTTAACACTCTGAGCCCCCCACCACACGGATAAAATGGACTTTACCTTAGTGGAAACACTCTGAGCCCCCCACCACACGGATAAAATGGACTTTACCTTAGTGGAAACACTCTGAGCCCCCCCACCACACGGATAAAATGGACTTTACCTTAGTGGAAACACTCTGAGCCCCCCACCACACGGATAAAATGGACTTTACCTTAGTGGAAACACTCTGAGCCCCCCACCACACGGATAAAATGGACTTTACCTTAGTGTTAACACTCTGAGCCCCTCACCACACTGATAAAATTAACTTTTTGGCCAGAACGCGATCATTTTTCACTGAAGGAAAAACATTTCCTATGGGACTTTTCTATTGGCAATATCGGTAGAGGGCGCAAATCCTGGTTGTTTTTCCGGTGAAAAAAAAAAAAAAAAAAAAGAAAAAGTCCATTTTATCCGTGTGGTGGGGGGCTCAGAGTGTTTCCACTAAGGTAAAGTCCATTTTATCCGTGTGGTGGGGGGCTCAGAGTGTTTCCACTAAGGTAAAGTCCATTTTATCCGTGTGGTGGGGGGCTCAGAGTGTTTCCACTAAGGTAAAGTCCATTTTATCCGTGTGGTGGGGGGCTCAGAGTGTTTCCACTAAGGTAAAGTCCATTTTATCCGTGTGGTGGGGGGCTCAGAGTGTTTCCACTAAGGTAAGTAGGCTTTCTAATGACACAAGACGTGTTTATTTTGGTGAGTAGGTAAAACGTTCTTTATATATCCACTAGAGAAGAGAGGCTGGTCGGGTGCAGTAATGGCCGATTAAAGGGAGACCAACAGAGCTCCAATGCTAGTCAGACTCAGAAGCAGTGGAGCTCTGGACCAGAGCTAGAACTGCCTGGAGACAGATCTATAATATAGAACTCTCTTTAGGCAGGTGCATGTGTTTCAACATGGTGATACATACAATCTGTTATAATTGTATATTAAAGTATGTAAAAAATAATCTAATGCCATAATTATGTTTACAAAATAAATATATAATTGTTTAAATATATGCTTGTACCTGTTTTGGAGCGCGTCACAGCAAACCTGCTCCCTTCACGTTGGCTGTGGACACAGAGCAGCAGTTAAAGCAATAAGGCTGTTGAAGTCAGATTAATCTGACTAACATTTTTAATTCAATTAAGTCATGTACACACTGACTCAACCCACTGAGCATTTTATCATTGAAAAAAAAAAACGGGTAAACATCAGTGCAGCCTGATAACATCAGTCAGTCTAACTGACATAAACACATTAATGAATAGAACCTACATAAATATAAAGAAATCGATTTTGAACCTGGCAATTCGATATTGATATCATGGCATTAAGAATTGCAATATATTGACAAATCCAAGCTGTGTCTGTGTTCTAGATACTCACAATGTCTGCATGTCATACAGGTGGTTTTCTTCATGTATCACCACCTGATTCTCTGTGGAGAGAGAGATACAGCACGCACGCACGCACGCACGCACGCACGCACACACGCACACACACACACACACACACACACACACACACACACACACACAGGGGCACAGAGTTAGTGTCCTTGAGCAAGACACTGAAGCCCTAATTGCTCCTGATGTGCTAGTAGGTACGAGCAACAGGGAGTTCCAACGGCGCCTCAAGCCCATAGCAGGCCAGTCTGGTGCATCTCAGAAGCAGGACTTGTAGCAGTAGAGAAGGGAGGCACTGGAGCAGCACAGACAGTTCAAGCCTTTTAATTTAAATACAGGGTGCAGGTACAAAAGTGACAATGTTTCCATGTATCAGTCACATCTTCGTCAGGTCATGACCTGACGAAGATGTGACTGATACATCAAACGTATTTAAATTAAAAGGCTTGAACTGTCTGTGCTGCTCCAGTGCATCCCTTCTATAGTGCTAGTTGGTACCTTGCATGGTTTCCACTGCCATCAGTGTATGAATGTGTGTGTGAATGGGTGAAAAAGTTATATACAGTACATGCACCATACATTTACATGTATGTAAATACACAACATACATACTGTATCACTTACAGTATATGTTACATGCTGTGCTATCCTCATCAGAGATGATGTCATGCTCTGTGGAAAACACTTCCTGTTTCTCATGTAAAATGAGTTTCACTCTGTGAGGCTGCGTTCACATCTAAGGCTGCGTTCACATCTAAGAAATCGAAAGTCTAATGGAGGCGGCCATCTTGAAACCATTCCAGTCATTCCCTATGGGGATGACGTCATTTCCGGTTTCTTCAAGGGCCTGCATGAAACCAAACTACATGAAACCAGTTGTAGGCAAGTCGGACTACAGAGTCCATGACAACCCAAAAAGGGTTGGGCAAACAGCCAACCAGTAGTAGAAAAGTCGCATCTTTGATGTCATTAGGCAGGGTTTATGTTGTAGTCTTTTTAGACTCTAGTCTTCACTCTTTATTGACTGCTGTCAAAGAACAGCTTATTGGCATCTTTTAAACAGAAATGATTTTCATTTAAAGTATGACATATTCAGGCCCTGTCCATTAAGCAATTCAACAGGATAATATAAACCCTGGCACAACAGAAAAACAAAACCTCAGAATTCAAGGTGCATATACAAAAATATTAATTTTGACATTCTAAATTTCCAGTAACCTACCCAATTAAAAGTTCGCATTGTACAAGCCTTGAACTCTTTACACAACAATCAGTGATAGTCTAGTGGTTAAGACATTGGTCTTGCAACGTGGCGGCCCGGGTTCGATTCCTCTCTAAGGAATTAACTTTTTGAACAAAGTGGCCGGTAAACAACTGTTGCTAACTAATGTGTCCAATCACATTTTTTCAATTTGTTGTAGTTGTACTTGAATTGTACTGTAATTCTCCAAGCTTTTATCACTTTTGTTGTAGCAGTCCAACTTGACATGTAGGCTACTGTAGGGAGTTCATATTTCATTTATTCATTCACTATTGTATGGACCTGGGGCAACCCCCCCCCCCCCCCCTAGGATAATTCTCAAAAATATGTTCTTTCTTCTTTACAACACAAGTGGACAAAGAGAACTACAAGGCAAACATGTGGGTCTGTTTCCTCATTTCCTGCCTTGCCCACAACATGCCAAAGCATTGTGGGAAATGGTTGCACAGACCCATGAAACCCATGCTACCACTGGTTTCTAGGATTTCAAGGATTTCAACTGTGGGAACGCACACTAAGAAATCGAAAGTCTAATGGAGGCGGCCATCTTGAAACCATTCCAGTCATTCCCTATGGGGATGACGTCATTTCCGGTTTCTTCAAGGGCCTGCACATAGAGTAATAAAATAACAGAGGCCGGACCGGAGCGATAGCCCCGCCCCCTTGCCGTTCATTTCAATACAAGTTGCTCATTGGCGCTTTGAAGCACCCGGAAGACCGCCGGAAGTGCGCCTATTTCCGCATTTGGGCACCAAAATTTGGTGCCCAAATGCGGAAGTATTTCTCCATGAACGCGCCCGAAGCAAGGGATTATGGGAACCATGAACGAGCGCCGTCCGCGCACGAGCAAAGGAAAAAAAAACATTAAAAAGCATTCAAAACAAGCTTGTGGGTTTGCATTGAGCTTATTATCTGTCATATAATACATATGTTATGTTTTGAGAGGTAGTATATGACGTGAGGACCGCTGGTTTATTCAGAAACAACTTAAAAACAAACTGCCCTGTCCGTGTGCACAAAGCAAACGAGCGTGCGTGCTCTCGGGGCGTTCGTGCATGAATTCCACCCGCCTGCAGTACCAAACTTGGCCACCAGCGGGGGAGCTTCAAGCCTGGAGCCGCTGTCTGTCGGTGTGGGCCTGCATGAAACCAAACTACATGAAACCAGTTGTAGGCAAGTCGGACTACAGAGTCCATGACAACCCAAAAAGGGTTGGGCAAACAGCCAACCAGTAGTAGAAAAGTCGCATCTTTGATGTCATCAGGCAGGGTTTATGTTGTAGTCTTTTTAGACTCTAGTCTTCACTCTTTATTGACTGCTGTCAAAGAACAGCTTATTGGCATCTTTTAAACAGAAATGATTTTCATTTAAAGTATGACATATTCAGGCCCTGTCCATTAAGTAAGTCAACAGGATAATAATAAACCCTGGCACAACAGAAAAATAAAACTTTAGAATTCAAGGTGCATATACAAAAATATTAACTTTTGACATTCTAAATTTCCAGTAGTAACCTACCCAATGAAACGCTCGCATTGTACAAGCCTTTATCACTTCACACAACAATCAATGATAGTCTAGTGGTTAGGGCATTGGTCTTGCAACATGGCGGCCCGAGTTTGATTCCTGTCTAAGGTATTAACTTTTTGAACAAAGTTGCCGGTAAACAACTGTTGCTAACTAGTCCAGTCACATTTTTTTCAATTTGTTGTAGTTGTACTTGAATTGTACTGTAATTCTCCAAGCTTTCACTTTTGTTGTAGCAGTCCAACTTGACATGTAGGCTACTGTAGGGAGTTCATATTTCATTTATTCATTCACTACATGGACCTGGGGCAAATTCCCCGCATGAAACCAATGCTACCACTGGTTTCTAGGATTTCAAGGATTTCTACTGTGGGAACGCACACTGAGCGCGCTCAGTGCACTGTGTCATGTGACAAGGTGCACTGAGCGCGCTCCCTGTGTCAAGTTCAAGTTCACTTTATTGGGTCACTTAGATAAAGTGTATAGATGCACAGCTAGATGCTCTACTGACAGTCGCCATTATGTGTACTAAAACAATAAACCTATAAGCTAAAAACTAAAACTATACTGTTAAAACCAACTAAAAACTCCCTATCTAGGTCTAAAATCACAGTCCTATGCGGAGCGTCCTCCTCACAGCGCCATCACAGATCATCACCTCATGTGCCAACATTTGGTGGAGTTCCTCCTTTGCGTCACAATGACACATGTCAGGAAGTGAGTTTTTATTATTATTTTATGTAACGTGGGGTAACTACTAACTCACCCACTGAAAACACAGTAACTGTAACCGGCCCGGATCTTTTTCCCAATTGGGGGGGAATCATTTAAATTATTTAGTTCTTATTTATATCACACAAGATTTATATATGTTCCAGGACTTTTATTAGTCAAGGAAAGCATCAATAATAACATCAGTTGTTGTTGAAGTTGCAACAGACACACAGCATGCATAAAGCTAAAGGTCTGACTCAGAGAGTTTTCTGTTTTCAATGATGAAATGCTGTTGGTTTAGTGGCGACACAGCTGTAGTTAAAACGTCAAAGTCGCATGATTTGTCACTATGTTAACGCAGTGAAATTGGTTCTCTCTCCCAGTTCCAGGGCGGACACTCTAACCACAAGGCCACTGTTCTGGTAGTTAGTTAGTAGCAGTAGTAGTGTTTTAGATTATTTTAATTTCTAAATATCTTTGTGGGTTGTTTTGCATGGCACCATGCCGCTGCCTAGACCCGGCCCTGAACATACAGATCAAAATGACCATTAATCTTCTACATTCTCTGGTTGTGTAGACTTCTAGCAAAATGTAAGTGTCGGGATTTTGGTGGAAACGGTCCACCAAATCCCCGACACTTACATTTTGCTAGATCCCGCATCGTAGAGAAGACCTACCCACATATACTATACAGCATCTGAGAGAGGAGGTCTTTGCCGTCACGCTGCACTTTGAAATGTAAAAAAATGGTCCAGAATTGACCGAGAAATCAATGATCAAAAAAACGACTTTTTGCCGCGAATTCCAGAGTTTCCACGTGGAGTCGTGGACATCTCCAAAGGCGCACAGACGCACGCACTGTGCGCACGTGGCTCTGCCTTCTCTTATCGGTTAAGGGGTGGTCTCTGATGGCGTTATCTAGTTCCCTAATCTATCTGACGAAATTAGCAACTTAAGGGACTGCGCAACAAACACGCCCATGACCACACCTCCAGCCACAAATAACGGTGTCGGCATAAAGAATAGTGGCTAAGGGAAGAGAAAAGGTGACCAAAATAGCAATAAGGGAATTCGCTGCGGGTATCGGGTAACGTTAGGGACAAGGGGGGGAATGAAAATCGCGCCCATAGAGTATAGCTTGAGAGATCTAAGGGCTTGTAGATCACCTACAGGAATTTTGATTAATATTTAAGAAATAAACATATCTTTTTTTCCCCCCAGATTCTCTTTTTCTTTTTAAATAAGAGGGGAAGGGAAGGGAAAACATGGCATATTTTGGATCGTGATTAATCAATTTTGAAGCAGTAATTAACCTGATTAAAATTTTGAATCATTAAACAGCCACAAAACAACGAAAACACATTCGTTTCATTTAGTGTCAAACTTACTGCTTTTCTTCCTGCAGCACAGACACATGAAGGTGAGCAGGCTGAGTCCCAGCATCGAACCGACGGTCAGTACGGTGGGCAGAGCCACACCGCTGCTGCTACTGCTGCTACCACCACCACCGGTCATCCTGTTACAACAACAACACAATTCAAAAAACATTTGAGTTAACTGAAGATAATAAAAACTAAAAATTAATGCAGAAAACGATAACTAAACTAAAACTGTAATGTGGGTTCAGAAAACTAACTAAAACTAAACTCAAAAAGAAAATTACATAACTAACTAAAACTAAACTCAAATGAAAAATTCATACCTAAAATAACCCTGAAACGCAGGAAGAAGAGTCATTACAACACTGACACACACACACACACACACACACACACACACACACACACACACACACACACACACACACACACACACACACACACACACACACACACACACACACACACACACACACACACACACACACACACACACACACACACACACACACACACACAGCGATGACACGACCGACCAAACCAAAGGAGGAAGAAATACTGGTGAGGGCTTTTCACACAGGGACTAATACATTGATTCACTCCTCTAGTTTATTTCGTGGGATTTTTTTATCCCACGTTCTTGTAACCCATTTTTTCCACCCTATAGTCCAGTATTAATAATGTTACAGCCGGAACAAATTAGTAACAAGCTGAATGTTTCAGGATATGTTCAGAATACTTTTAGGAAAGACATACTAAAAGTCCCCATGAATCCTCCTTGATCTCTCTGAGATATTCAAGATGGCGTCCAAAATGGATATTAGATATAATGGGGGGTGGAGATATTTCCACAAAACTTCACAGGTTGATCAATTATATGAATACAAACATTTTTGAAATCCAATATTGGAGCACAAGGAGGATTCACAGGGACATTTAGTATGTCATTCCTAAAGGTATTCTAAACATATCCCTAAAAATTCAGCTTGTTACTAATTTGTTCCGGGATTGACTCAACTTTGATGTGATCCTGGGCTCTACACACCCTACACCAACCTGGGGAGGATTCCTAATGTGATCCTGGGCTCTACACACCCTACACCAACCTGGGGAGGATTCCTAATGTGATCCTGGGCTCTACACACCCTCCAACAACCAATTCCTAATGTGATCCTGGGCTCTACACACCCTCCACCAACCTGGGGAGGATTCCTAATGTGATCCTGGGCTCTACACACCCTCCTCCAACCTGGGGAGGATTCCTAATGTGATCCTGGGCTCTACACACCCTCCTCCAACCTGGGGAGGATTCCTAATGTGATCCTGGGCTCTACACACCCTCCGCCAACCTGGGGAGGATTCCTAATGTGATCCTGGGCTCTACACGCCCTCCACCAACCTGGGGAGGATTCCTAATGTGATCCTGGGCTCTACACACCCTCCTCCAACCTGGGGAGGATTCCTAATGTGATCCTGGGCTCTACACACCCTCCACCAACCTGGGGAGGATTCCTAATGTGATCCTGGCTCTACACACCCTCCACCAACCTGGGGAGGATTCCTAATGTGATCCTGGGCTCTACACGCCCTCCTCCAACCTGGGGAGGATTCCTAATGTGATCCTGGGCTCTACACACCCTCCTCCAACCTGGGGAGGATTCCTAATGTGATCCTGGGCTCTACACACCCTCCGCCAACCTGGGGAGGATTCCTAATGTGATCCTGGGCTCTACACACCCTCCGCCAACCTGGGGAGAGGCAGCGGACTGTCTTCATGCTTCCTCATGCTTCCTTCAATACATGAGGAGTCCAAGCTGCCTTCTTTTCACCTGACAGGGGGGAGTTTCCCTGGTTGGAAGGAACACGTTATTCCCGAGGCCCGGCCTGACTAAATGGAATAGATTTTAGGCCCTAAACTGTCGGGTTTGGGCAGAATTTGAAATTCTCCACAAAGTAAAAGTGAAAAGTGTATCTAGCATGATGGCTGAATACAGAAAATAACTATTATTTTTACTATAGTAAAATAATCCAATATATAATTTTTATTATTTGTTCATGTAGCTCGAGGCCCGACCCGGAGCTACTGTTTAGTAGTGATGTCCCAATACCACAATTTCTGTGTGAGCCGATACCGATATCAAATACCAATACCAGAAAAATAATATACTGTATATATAATACGTATAAGAACAAAAAAATGAAGTTCACCTACCGGGAATAGCAAAATTATCACTCAAATCTCTACTTGGGCGACTCCAAAGTAAACTCCACATGACCCAGTATTTTATCTAACTACCATCGTGTCAATACCTGTGTCAGATCTGTAGTTTGGCAGATGTATGCCAGATACCAATATGACCCAATAATGACAAAAAAGGGCCAATACGGATACTTTTCCGATACCAATAGAGTATTTGTCGATATCGATAAGACAAGAAAAGGAATGGTCCGATACTTTTTCCGATACCAAAACAGTATTGGGACATCCCTACTACTAAATGGCCAGTCTACAAGCTCACAATGTGTCAGTAGATTGATTCAGCACGTTGAACTATTCCAAAAGGTTTTTCAAAATAGTAAAAAAAAATGATAAGGGGTTTAGGATAAGGGGTTTAGATGGTAAGGAAAATGGAGCCCCATGTATTTTAGTTTACTGTTATCACACGATCAGAGTCAGTGAACAAACCAGGCCAAACTCTCAGCTTTCATCCTCTCTGATGAAAGGCCTTGCAACGGCCTGTGACCTGTCAGTTGTTGTTTTCTTCTTCAAATGGAACTCTTTCAGTGTCTGAAGCCTGAACCTTACCGGACTCCAACCACACACCAACCCCCAAAAAATACAGAAAAGTTTGACACCACAATATCTAGACAGGCCCAGTATGTCGTTTTCAACTCTCCCAACAGCAAGCGGGGGAAAAAAAGCAAGAAGTGGACAAAAAGAATGACATTTTGACATGTGTGTGTTTTAACTTACCTACTACAGTGAAGGCCTGTGTCCTCTCCTCTCCTCCTTCTCTCCTCTCCTCTCCTCCTTCTCTCCTCTCCTCCTCCTCCTCCTCTCCTCTCTCCTCCTCGTCTCCTCTCCTCCTTCTCTCCTTTCCTCTATTCTCCTCTCCTCTCCTCCTTCTCTCCTCTCCTCTAGTATCCTCTCAGAGTGACAATGAGACAATAGCTGTTGTCGAAACCAAGCGATTTGTGCAGCAGCAGGGGCGGATCTAGGCATGGGCATTGGGGGGGCAATGCCCCCCTAAATGCCCTGACTGCCCCACCAAACATGATGGCTGCATGCAAAACAACCCAAGATATTTCAAATTAAAGTGCCTATATTTTAAATGATTTGAAACACTACTACTGCTACTAACTAACTACAGCTGTGTCACCATTAAACCAACAGCATTTCATCATTGAAAACAGAAAACTCTCTGAGTCAGACCTTTAGCTTTATGCATGCTGCGTGTCTGTTGCAACTTCAACAACAACTGATGTTATTATTGATGCTTTACTTGACTAATAAAAGTCCTGTAATTGAAAATGGTATGGGTGCGACTTCATGATGAAGCCGCACCCATACCATTTTCTCCTGCCCTGCCCCCCCAACTGGGAAATGTTACATCCGCCCTGTGCTGCAGACGGAAGACGCTAAGTGAACTTGTGCTTCCTCTTTCAAACTGAAGTTTCGACCACATCCTCCTCCTCCTCGTTGTGGGGTCTAGGAGGAGGCGTTTGTCTGTCTGTTGTAAGACCCAGAAAACAGCGTCCACATAGGCAGTGTTGCCAACTGACAACATCCAAAATGCACTAGTGGCACTTCCAAAATGCACTAGAATGTATGCGCTAGATGCTCGCCTGGAAGGGAATATGACCATTAATCTTCTACATTCTCTAGTTGTGTAGACTTGGTCTATTTCATATGATGAATATTTTAACTCTTGAGAGTGTAAAACCAAATGGACCCGTAAGGGTCCATTTGGTTTCATTTTTACGCTCTCAAAGAGTTACATCTCTCCAACTATCCATCATTTAGTCTGGGGACCACTGGTTGAAAACCACTGTCATAGGAGGAGAAATGGTGAAAAATGAGGGTTTTTATCTCTGGCGCCTGTCAATCAATTTCACCCCAACTCACCAGCAAAAAAGCACTAGATTTTCTGCCAGGAGTTTTTCACTAATTTTGGCGCTAGGGGGGTCTGGAAAAGCGCTAAATATAGCGACAAATGCGCCAAGTTGGCAACACTGCGCATAGCCCTAACGCTCCCTGCGCGTTTTTACAACACCCACGACGATCATGATGTGATCATAAGGTCAGGCAGACAGACAGACAGACAGACAGACAGACAGACAGACAGACAGACAGACAGACAGACAGACAGACAGACAGACAGACAGACAGACAGACAGACAGGTAACCTGACCTCAGGCTGAATTGTTGTTTGGTTTCACTTCTCTCCGATTTCGACTTCGATTGAGTCCATCTATAAGCGGCGTTGTCAGTCTAAGGTCCTCAACATCATTAATGATTAGAGTTCTCAAACTCTGCCCGAACCCGACCAGGCCCGGCCCGACCCGACATTTTAGGGTCGGGCTCGGGCCTAAAATGTATGCAGATCAGTAGGGCCGGGTCGGGCCTTTAGGGCTCCATGAAAAAAGCAATATATATTGAATTATTTTATTATGATAAAAATAATAATTCTGTTCTGTCTGTCTGTGTATTTACCTCTTATGAAGATGGTGCAGATTGGTATTTTCACTTTTACTCAGTGTAGAGTGCTCAAATTCTACCCAAACCCGACCAGGCCCGACCCGAACCGAGATTGTAGGGCCGGGCCGGGCCTAAAAACTATGCTAATTGGTCGGGCCGGGCCGGGCTTTGGTCCTGATCAATTAGAGCCCACTTAGGGCCAAGCCTCAATTTTCAGGCCCGTTGAGAACTCTATTAATGATGCTACTCACCCCTACAACAAACTGTTTCAACCTCTCATTCTCAGAGGAGAAACAGCCTCAAGATGCCTCAGACAGGAGTAGAAACTGTACATGTGCCTCCCTGTTAGGCCCATTGGAAATAGCTGCCTGGTTCGCCAAGAACAAGGATATTGAGGGGGTAGAATCTGAGACAATGCCTTTGGAATGCAAACGGGACGACCGCTGCCATCCATCCAGTCGCCCTCATATCAGAGTGTCAGTGCAGTGATGAAACAACTGCATGCTGAAGTGAATGCAAAAATGCATTCTCTAGTTGTGTAGACTTAATTCACATGATCAATATTTTATCTCTTGAGAGCGTAAAAATGAAATTGAGGATACATTTGGTTTCATTTTTACGCTCTCAAAGAGTTACGGCACATGTGGATAACCAGCTTTCCATCATTTAGCCTGGGGGACCACTGGTTGAAAACCACCATCATAGGAGCCAACTTAACAGCCCAAAAAGCACAAGATTTTCCGGAGTTACGGAGTTCTTCACTAATTTTGGCACTACAGGGGCTATAGGGGCCAAATGCGCCAAGTTGGCAACCCTGGCAGGCTGTATGTTGCTCAGGGTAGAGTCACCGAATGGTAACCACAAGGTTGCCGGTTCGATCCCAGGCTCCCGCAGAGTTAGTGTTAAAGTGTCCTTGAGCAAGACACTGAACCCCTAATTGCTCCTGATGTGCTAGTACAGTAGGTACCTTGCATGGTTTCCACTGCCATCAGTGTATGAATGTGTGTGTGAATGTGAGGAATGTGATGCACAAGCTATGTAAAGCACCTTGCATAAAGGCACTATATAAATGCACCATTTACCACTTACAGTAAGGCCACAAACGGGAGGTGAATATTTCACACAACGAACATCTCAAGATGTTCCAACACCTTCCTGTTGAGAAAGCAACATGGAGTTTCAACACTCTGTGTTTTGGTTTTGTCATTTTGTTTTACCGTACAGAGCCCAAAATCAGACCTGTGTGTGTGTGTGTGTGTGTGTGTGTGTGTGTGTGTGCGTGTGTGTGTGTGTGTGTGTGTGTGTGTGTGTAGGGAGGGACAAGTTTTTTTTTTTTTTTTTTTTTTTTTTTTTATATATTTTTTTATCCCACGATTTTGTAACCCATTTTTTCACCCAGTGCCAATTCCTAATGTGATCCTGGGCTCTACACACCCTCCACCAACCTGGGAGGCAGCGGACTGGCCTCATGCTTCCTTCAATGCATGAGGAGTCCAAGCTGCCTTCTTTTCACCTGACAGGGGGGAGTTTCCCTGGTTGGACGTAGTGTGTGGAAGGAACACGTTATTCCAACCAGTTCCTGGGGAGGGACAAGTCTAAGTGCATGCCAGAGCAGTGGTTTTCCGGGCACCTCTCAAGGACCAGTGGTCCTTGAGAGGGTTCCAGGTGGTCCCTAGGCTAAATGATGGGAAGCTGGTTAACCAGCTCTAACTCTTTGAGAGTGTAAACATGAAACCATTTGGTTTCATGTTTACACTCTCAAGAGTTAAAATATTCATCATGTGAATTATCCCAAGTCTACACTACTAGAGAATGTAGAAGATTAATGGTCATTTTGATCTGTATGTTGGACTGTTTGGTTTCCCCAAATCCAGCCTGAAATGAATTGTGGACAAAAGCAAAATAAATCTTTAGTTTTGGGGTCCGTGGGGATAAAATGTCATCAAATGTTGGTCCTCCGTGGCTCAAATGCTGAATAAATAGTGGCTTTTGGTATGAAAAATGTTGAAAACCACTGTGTTAGACTGAGTCATATTAGGTTGAATGGTTGTAATGACACATGTGCGCCACCTGCTGGTAGAAAACAGGAAAATCTGCTTGAGCGTTTTTGCTACAGCAGGGGTTTTCAACCTTTTTCATCCCAGGGACCAGCATTAATTCGGGATTTGAGCCATGGAGGACCGCCATTTGAGCATATTTTAGCCCCACAGACCCCAAATCTAAAGATTTCTTTTGCTTTTGTCCACAATTCCAGGCTGGATTTGGGAAACAAAACAGTCAAACATACATTCCAAAATGGCCAATTCAGATGATGAATATTTTAAGTCTTGAGTGTAAAAATGAAACTAAATGGACCCGCAAGGGTCCATTTGGTTTCATTTTTAGATGTATTGTATGTCACTCTGGAGAAGTCTTTACATATAATCCCAGAGGTAATCTATTCCTCCTCTTCTCTTCACTTTTGCCACTCTCCTCTCCAATCACTCCGGTCTTAACTCTTGTCACACAGGTGCCACCTGACTTTTTAAAAGTCATATAGTGGTCCAATTATCTTGTAGTGTGTAGTTTGATGTGATGTATGAAAAAAAAATAAGTTTGTAGTTAAATACCCACATTAGAAAAAAAGACAACCTGCAGCAGCTGCAACTGCACTGGCGCAGCAGCAACAGCTGCTGCAACTATAACTGACCTCATGGTGAAATGCAGAAAATGGAACATCTGTGACCAAAATCAAGGACATTATGTATCATGTCACAGGAATCAAGGTAGATTGATGTCCAATGTGTTTTGGTGTGGAATTCTCCTTTAAACTGAGAAGAATTTCTTCCCTCTGGAAGTGGAACAGTGTGCATGTATGTGCTGATATCACCTAATAAAGACCAGCCAATAACAGACCACACCACACACTGCGCTGTCAGTCAGTGGTTTATTACGAGGACGCTGCTCGTCTCGTCTCGTCTCCTGTGTTTACTCAGCCTCCTTGTCCTCTCCGTGGGTGATGACGTAACACAGGTTCTTGTAGTCCAGGTTTCCAGCCACGTCCAGAGGGAAGTTCTGGAACATCTGGTTGACCTGCAGAGGAAAAAGTTCCAGAGATTTAAAATAAAATAGAACCCTCACAGAGGCATCACAGCATCGAGCAGCACCACCTTTTACAATCTACAGCAGGGGAGCCCAACCAGTAGATCGGGATCTACCGGTAGATCTCGGCCTGATCATGAGTAGATCTCGGGAGATGTGGGGGGGAAAGAAAAAAAATGGGGTAGAAAAGAAAAGAGTGATTTGCTGTCTGTGAATTATGCCAACAGTATTGTTCTGCAACGTGTAATGGACTTTTCTTATTATGATTGCATTTGCAATGGCAGTGTTTGACCAAGTCTGTTGTGCTTATGTTGTACTGTTGTAGGCCTACTTATGACAAGTCTGTTGTACTTTATGCTTATATGGACATAAAGTAAAGTGGTAAAACAAAGTAGTGTTGTGTTGTTGTGAAGTTACTGCAGGCTGGCAACGATGCGTGTGGTTTGAAATGTTGATATTGGACTGGTAGATCCCGGAGGGGTTGGCTGCTGAAAAGTAGATCTTGGGTCAAAAAAGGTTGGGCACCCCTGATCTACAGTTTAGGCATTTCATTTCCTCTGAGCTAGAGGAGTGACCCTGAGGTTGAGTGTTGCCACACGTCCCGGACTTTCCTGATTGTCCCGGATTTTCATGGTCTGTCCAGGAAAAAATAAAATAAATCCTGGACACTTGAATGTCCTGGATTTTTATACATGGTATAAATACATGGACAAATTTTTCTTTTTTTTACATGGCCAAAACTAGAGACCACAACTAACCTGACTTGCGTCACTCACAGTCTCAGATCAGTATGATAGACCTATTAAATTGTAGCGTGCCTGTACGTACCAGTGTTGCCAACTTGGCACATTTATCGCTATATTTACATCTTTTCCAGACCCCCCTACCGCCAAAATTAGTGGAAAAACTCCTGAATCTAAATCTGTTTATCTAAAGATAACTGAGATGAGAAAAATGAAAACTGGACTGCTCCAGAAAGAGTTGGAAATTAATGGTTAAGTAGCCTAATTATTAATCTGATATGTAGAAGAGTAATAAAATAATGAGAGCAGTAACATTTCAGTGTAAAAGTGTGATATATTTCTGGGTTAGATGTTTAAAGAGGTGCGTTGCTTCTGGCCAAAAGACTGATAATCGCCACCGATAATTGCCGACCGATTGGATGGTCAAAATGTCCAGGATTTTTGTCAGACATGTGTGGCAACCCGAGTGTCCTTGTGATCGCTCAAGGCTCAAGCTCAGAGCCTTCCCAAAAAAGCAGCAAAGGTGTTTAGCTGTGGTGCACACAGTCCTTGTCACAGTTATTAAGAACGGACTTTTCATTTTCATTAATTTCATCATTTTGTGTCAATAAAATAATCACAAAAAAGGGACCATCATTTCTAGATCAGTCTATGCCAGGGGTTTTCAACCGGTGGTCCGGGGACCACCAGTGGTCCTTGAGAAGGTTCCAGGTGGTCCCCAGCTGAGTTGGTCAACCAGATGTAACTCTTGAGAACGTAAAAATGAAACCAAATGGACCCTTGCGGGTCCATTTGGTTTCATTTTCACACTCTCAAGAGTTAAAATATTCATCATCTGAATTAGCACCACTTAATTAAGAAGTTTACACTGTTTTGTTCCCCAAATCCAGCCTGGAATTGTCAACAAAACCAAAAGAATTCTTTAGTTTTAGGTCTTTGGGGCTAAAATGTCGTCAAATGGTGGTCCGTGGCTCAAATGCTGAATAAATGGTGGTCCCTGGAGTCAAAAAGGTTGAAAACCCCTGGTCTATGCACACACTAAACACCTTGTCATATCTCCTTTGCCTTTTTCACTGTTTTGAAAAGCTCATAACATATTTCAATGCAGAGGCTATTTGAACTAAAAGTCAGGGATAACTTCTTTGGCCTTTCGGTAATCAATGGAGAGACTATAGGTATAGTTCTGGTATAGTTATCATTATATTACCTCATCCTCTGTGAATTTGTCCGCCTGAGACATCAGGTTGTATTTGATGCTGTGAAGAAAGAAAGACAGAAAAAAACAAACATTCACTATGTGTTATTTTGTTTATGTCCCAAGGCAGGGGCGGATGTAACATTTCCCAACTGGGGGGGGGGGGGTGCAGGAGAAAATGGCATGGGGAAGTGAACCCTCCATTTAAATGATAAATTGCCAAAACATGCTCACTCTTCTCCTCGCAGGATTCCTGTTCCTTCTGGGTCAAAGATCTTGAACGCAGCCAGAATGGTGTCCTCTGGGTCAGTACCTGGGGTCAAAGGTCACCAAACAGAAAGTAAGTAGAGAAAGTGATAGATGGGTGTTAATTGTTTTGCATTCCTTGCTTTCTTTAGTTTTAGGGATTTTAGCTATGGGAGGAGGCATTCCAACATGGTGCTAAATACTGTACATATTTGTTTATACAATTTTAAAGCGATTATTGTTTTTATTATCTACTACAGTCATAATAACGCCCAGGAAATTATAACTGGCCACAGAAGTTCAGGGGTTTTCAACAGGTGGTCCGGGGACCACAAGTGGTCCTTGAGAGAGTTGCAGGTGGTCCCCAGGCTAAATGATGGAACCAGCTGTAACTCTTTGAGAGCGTAAATTTTACGCTCTCAAGAGTTAAAATATTCATCATGTGAATTATCCCAGTCTACACAACTAGAGAATGTAGAAGATTAATGGTCATTTTGATCTGTATGTTGGACTGTTTGGTTTCCCCAAATCCAGCCTGGAATTGTGGACAAAAACAAAATAAAACCAAACAGTCCAACATACAGATCAAAATGACCATTAATTATTCTACATTCTCTAGTTGTGTAGACTTGGGATAATCACATGATGAATATTTTAACTCTTGAGAGTGTAAAGTGTTACGCTCTCAAAGAGTTTACATCTGGTTAACCCAATTGTGCCATCATTTAGCCTGGGGACCACCTGGGACCCTCTGAAGGACTACTGGTGGTCCCCGGAACCACTGATACAGAGGATGTGGTCCTCATACACTGACCTTTCAGTTTCTCCCCAAACATGGCCAGGAAGATGGTGAAGTTGATCGGACCTGGAGCCTCTTTCATCATCTCATCCAACTCATCCTGACCCACGTTTAAACGACCTGCAAGACCAATTTACAATTACAATTTAGGCATTTAGCAGACGCTCTTGATCCAGACGACTTACAATGGTGAAAAGTTACATTTTAATCTGGATTTACAACACATTTAACAACATATAATGAAGCGCTAAAAACATTGTAATACATTAGGCAACCTATATAAGCCACACACCAACACCATAATAGTTATATTAAAATAGTTAACTAAAACTAACTAAAAAACGAAAACTAAAATTCAAAAAACATTTGAGTTAACTAAAACTAATCTAAACTTAACTGAAAACTAAAAATGAATGCAAAAAACGATAAACTAAAACTGCAATGTGGGTTCAGAAAACTAACTAAAACTAACTGAAATTATCCCCAAAATACCCTTAGTTTTAGTTTTGTATAAAGCTTTTAAATTCAAAATGTGTTTGGTGACCAGCATGAGGGGGAGATGCTTCTAGATCTTCTATCCACTACTGAGTTCCATAAACATGAGGAGAGATGCTTCTAGATCTTCTATCCACTACTGAGTTCCATAAACATGAGAGGAGATGCTTCTAGATCTTCTATCCACTACTGAGTTCCATAAACATGAGGAGGAGATGCTTCTAGATCTTCTATCCACTACTGAGTTCCATAAACATGAGGAGAGATGCTTCTAGATCTTCTATCCACTACTGAGTTCCATAAACATGAGGAGGAGATCTAGATCTAGATCTTCTATCCACTACTGAGTTCCATAAACATGAGGAGGAGATGCTTCTAGATCTTCTATCCACTACTGAGTTCCATAAACATGAGGAGGAGATGCTTCTAGATCTTCTATCCACTACTGAGTTCCATAAACATGAGGAGAGATGCTTCTAGATCTTCTATCCACTACTGAGTTCCATAAACATGAGGAGGAGATGCTTCTAGATCTTCTACCACTACTGAGTTCCATAAACATGAGGAGATGCTTCTAGATCTTCTATCCACTACTGAGTTTCCATAAACATAGGGGAGATGCTTCTAGATCTTCTATCCACTACTGAGTTCCATAAACATGAGGAGGAGATGCTTCTAGATCTTCTATCCACTACTGAGTTCCATAAACATGAGGAGGATGCTTCTAGATCTTCTATCCACACTGAGTTCCATAAACATGAGGAGGAGATGCTTCTAGATCTTCTATCCACTACTGAGTTCCATAAACATGAGGAGGAGATGCTTCTAGATCTTCTATCCACTACTGAGTTCCATAAACATGAGGAGGAGATGCTTCTAGATCTCTCTATCCACTACTGAGTTCCATAAACATGAGGAGGAGATGCTTCTAGATCTTCTATCCACTACTGAGTTCCATAAACACTGGGGGGAAAAATTGTGTTCTTGTGGGAGAGTGAAATCATCCAATCTACTAAGAAACTCAAAGCAAGGGTTGAATACCAACCGTTTCCTACTTTGGCACATTTTTAAAAACACGACCTGCAAGACCCAGACCCCCCCCCCCCCCCCCCCCCCCCCCCCCCAAAAAAAAAAAAAAAAAAAAAAGGTGAAATGTGGACTCATCAGACCACAGCACACTTGTCCACTTTGTGTCTAATCATTTCAAATGGTATTGGACCCAGGGAAGGCATTTCTGGTTGTTTTTCAAACCAACCTTTCTGATGTATGCCTTTGCTTTACATGGTAGTTTATCTTGCAGTTTTAACTTGCAGTCACAGATGTGGCAACGAATTCTGTAAACTGACAATGGTTTTCTGAGTGTTCCTGAGTCCATGCACACAGTAATATCCCTTACACAATGATGTCAGTTTTTAATGCAGAGCCACCTGAGGGATCAAAGGTCACAAGTATTCGGTGTTGGTTTTCAGCCTTGCCGCTTTAGTATAGAAAGTTTAGTATAGAAAGTTCTTCTAATTCTTTGGTTATATTATGGACTGTAGATGATGAAATCACCAAATTCCTTGCAATTGAATGTTGAGAAACATTCAAACATTTAAACTGTTGGATGATTTTCTCACAGCATTGTTCACAAAGTGGTGAACCTCGCCCCATCTTTGATTGTGAACGACTGGGATGGTTGAAGAGTATTTGTGAATTGTATTTTTTTTACAACGTCCCAAATATTTCGGAATTGGGGTTGTAGTTATTTTCAGGAAGTGATCTAATAATGAAACGGTTTAAGATAAAAAAAAAATGCAATTAAAATTCTGAGACTTATTCCTTATACTTTAAAGCAGTATCTCACCCAGTGCTGCGTATGTGTCTCTCAGGTCGCCTTTGTCGATGAAACCGTCTCTGTTTTGGTCCATGATCGTAAACGCCTGAGAGAGAGAGAGAGAGAGAGAGAGAGAGAGAGAGAAGAGAGAGAGAGAGAGAGAGAGAGACAGAGAGACAGAGAGACAGAGAGAGAGAGAGAGAGAGAGAGAGAGAGAGAGAGAGAGAGAGAGAGAGAGAGATTTTGATTTTAAAGATTCCTTTATTACACACTGCTGGGTGGTAAAAACCTATTCACACTCTAGACTACATGTTTAAATAGCAAGGGGAAACGTTACAAGAACACAGCCATACACCAGAACCAAATCAAATGGAAAAAATTAGTTCGTTATTTGCTCCAACTATGCACAAAACTCCTGCTATTGCCCACTTCTCCTGGAAGTGTTCAAGACTGGTCCGTCAAGTTATAGTATGAACGTTCTATTCGTATCCGTGCTTTTATTAGTCCAGTGAGTATAGGGACAGGGTCCACACAGCCCACCCCTTGGGCCTTGTTCCTGCGGCTAAGGCGAATATCTAGTTTTTCTGTAGCAGATAGAAAGTTCATCAGTGTATGCAACGGTTTCCTTGTCACAGTACACTTTGGAGCATAAAAAAAGAGTTGAAAGCAGAAAAGAGAGAAAGAGAGAGACAGAGAGTGATATACAGATGTGTACAGTATATACATATAATAATATTCTGCAGGTATATTAAATGTAAGTAATGAGTCTCACCTCCTTGAACTCCTGTATCTGTTCCTTTTCAAACATACTGAACACGTTGGAGCTGGCCTCTGTGGTCTTCTTCTTGGCTTTCTTTGGAGACTGAAACATGAAACACAGGGTTATACAGTATTAAATACATTATCCTGCCTCTGTGGTCTTCTTCTTGGCTTTCTTTGGGGACTGAGGAGATACAGGGTTTAATTATATAGTTATAGTATTAACTACATTATCCTCTGTGGTCTTCTTCTTGGCTTTCTTTGGGGACTGAGGAGATACAGGGTTTAATTATATAGTTATAGTATTAACTACATTATCCTCTGTGGTCTTCTTCTTGGCTTTCTTTGGGGACTGAGGAGATACAGGGTTTAATTATATAACTATACAGTATTAACTACATTATCCTCTGTGGTTTTCTTCTTGGCTTTCTTTGGAGACTGAGGAGTGGATGAGACAGAGGGTTTAATTATATAGCTATTAACTACATCCTCAGTGACCGTCTGAGGATGGATGAAACACAGGGATTAATTATCTACCCATTACCTATCGCTCTCTTTCCCCTCAGCTTACTGTATGAAGTCAAATAAAGGCTGAGAAAAGCCCCTCACGTTTGCGACACGTTGTGAGTGAATGTGAATGTTTGGCGAATGGTCCCTGTATGTTGTCCCGTAATACAGACAGACCTCACAATCACAAAGCTGTGCATAGGCGGAGGGGCTAGCACCCGCTCAAACAGTCGACAGTAGTTTACTAAAACCAGCTTCCTTTTTATACTATGTACATGACCAATCCTTCACAACCGATTATACATACACAACATACACAACACTGAGGATACGTCCCAGTTGCATCCATGCGATGTAGCTTTAAGCCTTTAGTTTCTATTTATAGTGGCTCATAGGAATAGACTATGTGACAACCGGGTATAGTCTGGTGACCACCGGAGAGACGGGTGACAGCCGGAATGTAGACGGCACCCGGGTGAGCAGTATGGGTTAGCGCCCCAGCCTGTGTCCTCCGTGAGGAGGAAGCCCAACAACCCTTGGTGAGGCCGTTAGGAGGGCCATTATGATTCACTGCTCCTGAATGAAATGCCGGTGCTGGGAGTCTGGTGCAACGCACAGGTCCTGTGCCAACCTGGTGAGAGCAGGAGCAGACCTGGTGAGACGTAGGAGGGGTCTGGACAGGAGTCAACCCACAGAGCCTAGTCCTTCCATGTGCCAGAGTTTGGTTCTCCCAGTCCCGGCAGAGTAGTTCTGGAGCAGTGGATTGTGTGGCCTTGGGTCTTTCCCTAGTGGACTGACCGAGAGTAGCTACTGGGACGTAAGTCGGGACTTGATCAACCCCGGCTGGGTCGCCTGAGTGAGGGGTATGATGTTGCGAGACCCGAAACCCCGATGACCTTGGGATACATCACTGAGGATACGTCCCAGTTGCATCCATGCGATGTATCTTTAAGCCTTATCCCAAATATTTTTGAATTTATCTTTTCTCTTTCATGTAGTCTACAGTGTGATATTAGTATTACCCATTTCCTTTCAGCCTACAGTAGGCCTAGAGCTGAGCAGTCCCTCCCTCTCCTGACATCGACCTTGTTCCAGAAATGGATCCCCCTTCCATTTTTTCTCATCGACTTTTCGCAAATGATCTACGTATATAAAGACGATTACGGCATGGACAAAGCCAACTCGGGTTGTGACAAATCATGACAACACACGCAATATTATCATACAATAACTAATTAGCAAAAAGTAATAAAATAAAAATAAATTTTGAGACGTTGTGTGGAACATGATTCTCCCCCATTCTGTGTTTCCTAGAAATGGAGGTCTGTAAATAATAATTAACATGGTGAAACATGGTGTTTCACCATGTTAATTATTTTTCGTTTACGACGTTTTTTTTCTGAGAAGGTACGAATGGAACTAAATGGGTCCATTTGGACCCTACACTTTACAAAAATGTTGACTCCTGATATAAGCCATAATAATATCATTATCAACTACAACAACAGCAACCAATGGTCGACACCAAAACATGAAACCGAAAACCGCACTCCCCCACCCCTCCCAAAAAATATATATCTAAAACTAAAGAATTCTTTTGGTTTTGTTCACAATTCCTGGCTTGATTTTGCAAACAAAACAGTGTAGACTTAATTAAATAGTGATAATTCAGATGATGAATATTTTAACTCTTGAGAGTGTGAAAATGAAACCAAATGAACCCGCAAGGATCCATTTGGTTTCAACTTTTTTTACATTCTCAAGAGTTACCGCTGGTTAACCAACTTTCCATCATTTAGCCTGGGGACCACCTGGAACCCTCTCAGGGACCATTGGTGGTCCCTGGACCACCTGTTGAAAACCCCTGGGTTAGGTAAAGCATCTTCCATGCATTGTGGTTGCTCTTACCATGGTGAGGACTTTCTTCTAGTCTTCTCAGAGAGTTCTTTCAGGGATAAAGACGACAACCAGTTGCCCCAAAAGACCTCATTTTGACCGTTATATAGTCTTGGCTCCCTCAGCCAACCTGCGCTAACTTTAGACAATAGGGAAGGTCTTCCAGTAGCACCAAGGCATTCTCTGCCTTATACAGAGTTAATAATGTAACCCCCCCCACCCACAACAACAGCTATTGTTATACCACACACACACACACACACACACACACACACACACACACACACACACACACACACACACACACACACACACACACACACACACACACACACACACACACACACACACACACACACACACACACACACACACACACACACACACACACACACAGGTACTCTATCAAGGCCACGGCTGTGTGGGGTGACCAGATGTCTCTCTCTCACAAAAATCAAGTGTACACAGTATATTATACTTGATTTAATTTTTGTGAGAGAGACGCGATTCCACACTGGAGAGATTATGATAACAGAGCCTCTTTTTCAAAGAGAATACGTCGGAACGAGCCGTCGCTCAACATGCAGTGCAGCCATGCGTCGCACGCACACACCATGCACGGAGGACGAAATACCGGAAGTACACGGGAAGAGTGACATTATTTAGATGTAAACAGCGCAGCTTTGGCTTAAAAAAAACCAATAACAATGCGGCTGTGGGGTGTCTTGTGATTACACTGGGACTCGACTGTAACCTGAAGACAACAGCGTTCCATGACCAATCACAATCATCTATGCAAATCGCTGAGTCGCCCCGCTACACCCACATTAAGAGACGGGAAACTTACCGAAAATAACTCGCCACTTTGGCGAATAAATAAATACACATATTTAATTTCTCCTCTGAAAATTTCTTCTCTGGAAAAAACAAACAAACAAACAAAAAACGAAATTAGCCAAAAAATGAAAAATGAACTTTAGTGGCTTCTCCTGGGAAATAGCCTTGTCCGACATGGGGCACAAAGCACAAGATCTGATCACATAAGACAGTGGTTTTCAACCTTTTTCATACCAGGGCCCACTATTTATTCAGAATTTGAGCCACGGACAACCATGTGATGACATTTTAGACCCACAGACCCCAAACCCAAAGATTTCTTCTTCTTTTTTTATCTACAATTCCAGGCTGGATTTCGGAAACATAACAGGCAAACCTAGATCTCTAGTTGTGTAGATTTGGGCTAATTCAGATGATGAATATTTTAACTCTTGAGAATGTAAAAATGAAACCAAATGGACCCTGGCGGGTCCATTTGGTTTCATTTTTACGCTCTCAAGAGTTACATCTGGTTAACCAACTTAGCTGGGGACCACCTGGAACCCTCTCAGGGACCACTGTTGGTCCCCGGACCACCTGTTGAAAACCCCTGACATATGATGTCACAGCGATCAAGGTTGATTGATGGCCAATTTGTTTTGGTGTGGAATTCTTCTTTAAAATAACATGAGAAATATTCCCTCTTGTGTCAATTCAATTCAATTCAACTGTATATATATTTGAATACATATTCGAGACGTAATAGTACTAGAAACAAGCAAAATAATCTGTCCGTGGGGTAAGTGAGTTGTACTTGGTAAGAATTCTTGTAATAAGAAATATATTCTAAAAACAAGGTTGATAATCTTATACAACTTGCTCTCTGTTAGTATATCCTTCTTAAAACAAGAGCAATCATACTTAAAGTCTAGATTTAAGATTACAAGGCTTGCTTCATTCAGAGTTTTTTTTTGGCAGTGTAGCACCCCCTAGTGGCCCCTATGGTCGCGGCCCACCGGGAGAGCTCTCTGTCCAGTCCGACCCTGGGTGTATAATTATTTTTCCCAAGGGCCAAATGAGATACATGAAATATTGTGGAGAAGCCAAGACTAAAGGCTGAACTAAAGTCTGCGTAATATTAATTTAATTTCAAGATAAAAGTAAGCGTAAGACCAACCATTTTGACACCAGGGCCCTCTATTTATTCAGTATTTGAGCCACAGAGGAGGACCACTATTTGACATTTTAGCCCCACAGACCCCAAAACTAAATTTTGGTTTTGTCCACAATACCAGGCTGATTTCACAAACAAAACAGGCAAACATAGATAGACAAAAAAAATGACCATTCTTTTACATTCTCTGATTCTCTGAAGACTTGGGCTGGCTAATTCACATGATGAATATTTTAACTGTTGTTACACACTCAAGAGTTACATCTGGTTAAAGGAGAACTTGCACAACGCCCATTGGCCCCATTATAAGCTTATTATGGGGCAGGGGAAACAGCCATAAAGGAGTATTTTCACAAAATAACACCTGGACCACTTTTTTTCAAAAAATTAACTGCAAATAAAGATAAGAAAAAAAACTTTTGGGCCGGAATTCTCCTTTAACCAACTTTCCATATCGTCACCTTCTTAAAATAATCGCCTAAGTCATTTTTTGGCCATTTTTTGCGATATACTGTATATTATACAGTATAAAATTCTGTATAATATACAGTATATCGCAAAAAATGGCCAAAAAATGACTTAGGCGATTATTTTAAGAAGGTGACGATATTTAACTGGAATTCTCTCAAGGACCACTGGTTGAAAACCACAGTAAATCTCTTTCACGGGCCGGTCAGAGTCAGCCAAAGGGCTACATTTGGCCCCTGGGCCGCATGATGCCCAGGTATGCTGTAGATTGACAATAAATTGAATGTCATCTCATGTGCACTAGTCTTTCTGTCCCTCCAATGAGCAGACTGGATCTGTCTGGTCACCCAGGCAGTGTGACCTTGGCTGAGGCTGGATGTTTGGATGTCTGCCTGTTGTCCACTAACTGTCAGGGACGGATGTAACATTTCACAATTGGGGGGGGGGGGGGGGGGGGGGGCAAGAGAAAATGGTATGGGTGCGGCCTGGTATGGGACCCATACCATTTTCAGTTACAGGACTTTTATTAGTCAAGCAATAATGGATTGCATTTTTATAGCGCTTTTCCAAGTGCTCAAAGCGCTTTACAATGGTCCATTCATTCATACATTGGGAAGTAGAGCGGCGAACAGTCGACGCTCAGCGTCCTAAACTTCACACATTCACACACCAATGGTGGCAACAAGCTGAACACCGACCAACTCATTGGAGGCAGTTTGAGGTTCAGTGTCTTGCCCAAGGACACTTCGACACGCCGCCCCAAAGTAAAGCATCAATAATAACATCAGTTGTTGTTGAAGTTGCAACAGACACACAGCATGCATAAAGCTAAAGGTCTGACTCAGAGAGTTTTCTGTTTCCAATGATGAAATGCTGTTGGTTTAGTGGTGACACAGCTGTAGTTAGTTAGTAGCAGTAGTAGTGTAATAACCACTTTAATTTGAAATATCTCAGGTTGTTTTGCATGGAATCTTATTTGGTGGGGCAGACTGGGCATTTAGGGCATTGACTGGGCATTGCCCCCCCATGCCCATGCCTAGATCCGCCCCTGCAAAGAGCCCACCATGGTGGATGGATTTGGGGGATTGGTTAAGCCATTTGAGGTGAACTGTAAAGCTGACGGTGGATTTCCAGCATATGTCAAACTAATTGGACTTAAAAAATGATCCCTGACTAATAAGACAAACATCCATATTTCCAGTGTCCGTGTCGGACCCGGGGAAAGAGTAATTCCATCCATATTTCCAGTGTCCGTGTCACCAGGGCAAAGCCCCAGTCGACCCAGACAAGCTACGGCAGTCTCTGGAGGGCACAAGGCTACTCCAACCATGCTGGTTGCGAGACTTTTTAGCAAACGTAGCTGCTCAGGTACACGAGCTGCGCTTCTCAAGGCGAAAAGATGAAAGAGGCTTGACCCTGTGCGCGGGCGACCTATATGGTCTAGGCGCCGCCCACAGGGGGTCACGGGTGACAGTGTTGGCATTAGGTTCGACCAAGGCGCGCGTGCGCGAGATGATATCCAGTGTTGAAGACACTAGACCCTAGCGGTCTGAAGGTACGAAATAAAACATTATACTTTCCCTATATAACTAAAGTAAACGAATAAAAACACCAATGGTATCTTATTTCTTTCATAAATAGAGAATATTTCACTCAACAGGAACTGCTGCTGTCGACAACAGAACAACAGCACATGCATCAAGGCCCACCCCCAGTCCATCCTTATTGGAGGAAGGCCCATGCCTCTAATCCTGATTGGACGAAAGGCTTTTCTCCCAAAGCACAAACGTTCTAAACTATAACTGCATTGTGAGCTCACAAAACTAACTGAAATCATACTCCTTCGTTTTTGTTTTTATCAATATGTATAAATATGACTTTCGGACAGTTATAATATAAACCTTTGTATCAACTTTCATGCTACTTTTCAACACCATACGGTACCACATGATACCAAACAAAGTACAAAAAAGTATGGTATGAAAATAACTAAACTAAAACTAAAATAAATGAAAAATCCTATAATAACCCTGGTTTGAAACAACACCCCATGTATGGAGACAGCTGCCCGGACACTAAAACCCTGCGTTTCTCTGGTCACTTCTGGACATCCTTCCTGTGCTCATTCTTTGGGCCTGCAGTTTTCTGAGGCAATAGATCAGCAGAGGCTGATATCAGGGGCGGATCTAGGCATGGGGGGGCAATGCCCCCCTAAATGCCCAGACTGCCCCCCAAACCCGATGCCATGCAAAACAACCCAAGATATCTCAAATTAAAGTGCTTCTATTTAAAATGTGAAACACTACTACTGCTACTAACTAACTACAGCTGTGTCACCACTAAACCAACAGCATTTCATCATTGAAAACAGAAAACTCTCTGAGTCAGACCTTTAGCTTTATGCATGCTGCGTGTCTGTTGCAACTTCAACAACAACTGATGTTATTATTGATGCTTTACTTGACTAATAAATGTCCTGTAACTGAAAACGGTATGGCTGTGGATATGGGAAGCCGCCCCCCATACCATTTTCTCTTGCCCCTCCAACATATTCTCCCCAAATGGAACATGTTACATCCGCCCCTGGCTGATATGAACACAGCCATGATACTGTATGCGTTTGGTAAATGGGACAAATACTGTCAAATGGTACATATACTGTATATAACGCCTTCATTTTCTCATCAATCTGAGTATTTAGTTCTAGTTGCAGACACTAGGTTCTAGTTTTTGGGGCTAGATTGTAGTTTATGACGCTACATTCTAGTTTCGGATACTAGATTCTAGTTCCAGACGCTCGATTCTAGTCTTTGGGGCAAGATTCGAGTTTATGACGCTAGTTTCAAGTTCAGGGTGTTAGATTCTAGTTCCTGACGCTAGATTCTAGTTTCTGACACTAGATTCTAGTTTCTGACACTAGATTCTAGTTTCTGACACTAGATTCTAGTTTCTGACACTAGATTCTAGTTTCTGACACTAGATTCTAGTTTCTGACACTAGATTCTAGTTCCTGACACTAGATTCTAGTTCCTGACACTAGATTCTAGTTCCTGACACTAGATTCTAGTTTCTGACACTACATACTTTCTGACACTAGATTCTAGTTCCTGACACTAGATTCTAGTTCCTGACACTAGATTCTAGTTTCTGACACTAGATTCTACTTTCTGACAATAGATTCTCTGCTTTAATGGAAAATATGTTCCTGTGTCAGTGATGCTCAACATATTTTATGCCAAGGACCCCCAGAATTATCTATATTTGGCTGTGGACCCCCAACTGAAAACATGTTTGAAAACATGGGTTTTCAACAGGTGGTCCGGGACCACCAGTGGTCCCTGAGAGGGTTCCAGGTGGTCCCCAGCTAAGTTGGTTAACCAGATGTAACTCTTGAGAACGTAAAAATGAAACCAAATGGACCCTTGCGGGTCCATTTGGTTTCATTTTTACACTCTCAAGAGTTAAAATATTCATCATTATATTCATCATTTGAAGTCTACACAACTGGAAGATGGACAAAAGCAAAATAAATCTTTACTTTTGGGGTCTGTGGGGCTAAAATGTTCTCAAATGGTGGTCCGTGGCTCAAATGCTGAATAAATGGTGGTCCCTGGAGTCAAAAAGGTTGAAAACCCCTGTTCTAGGGGATCCCCCAGAAGCAAAGATTTGAGTGTTAAAATGTTTGCTTCTGAAACAAAATATTCAAAGATTGAAAAATATCAGATCTACAAGCACATAGCGCGCCACCTAGTGGCGCGTGCTATGAGCTTGTAGGTCTGCTATTTGCCTGCCTGGGTCCCTAGGTGACCCCCTCCAAATATGGAGTGGAGTGTGACACAGTATGTGTTGCTTTATTTATACCAACTACTATTTGATGAGAAAACAGGTGAGCATTTTGATTCTGTCACTCAGCCATAAATCTGTCCTCACCATAAACTACGCAGAGACTGTTTTAGATGTGTGTGTGTGTGCGTGTGTGTGTGTGTGTGTGTGTGTGTGCGCACGCGCGCGTGTGTGTGTGTACACGTTATTACAACAGTTGTGTATTCCATTTGTCTCACAGTACAGTACAGTTGTGAGAACAATTTCTCAGACAGGGGTGGATCTAGGCATGGGCATGGGGGGGCAATGCCCCCCTAAATACCCAGTCTGCCCCCCCTCCCCCCCAAACACGATGCTATGCAAAACAACCCAAGATATTTCAAATTAAAGTGCTTCTATTTAAAATGATGTGAAACACTACTACTGCTACTAACTAACTACAGCTGTGTCACCACTAAACCAACAGCATTTCATCATTGAAAACAGAAAACTCTCTGAGTCAGACCTTTAGCTTTATGCATGCTGCGTGTCTGTTGCAACTTCAACAACAACTGATGTTATTATTGATGCTTTACTTGACTAATAAAAGTCCTGGAACTGAAAATGGTATGGGGGCGGCTTCATCGCCGATGAAGCCGCCCCCATACCATTTTCTCTTGCCCCTCCAACTTGTTCTCTTGCCCCCTCCAAATGGGACATGTTACATCCGCCCTGTTCTCAGATTGCTTTATGGTTAGACTAATGTTTTATAATTAAAAAACAATCGGTATAAGTTATGTTAATGGTCAGTTATATTTAGGCATAGTGTTAGTATTGTGCCGAACATTTTTTGTACATTTAGTATAAAAATATCACATGGATCTATAAATGTGATTGTCTTCACAATACTATAGTGATCGTGTGTGTGTGTGTGTGTGTGTGTGTGTGTGTGTGTGTGTGCGTGCGTGCGTGCGTGAGGCATGTTTGTGCACAGGGGTGATGCATTTGGTGTCTTCAGTTCACTATTAGACATGTGAATTATGTGCATGTTACGTGCATGCCAAGTGTGTGTGTGTGTGTGTGTGTGTGTGTGTGTGTGTGTGTGTGTGTGTGTGTGTGTGTGTGTGTGTGTGTGTGTGTGTGTGTGTGTGTGTGTGTGCGTGCTCCGGTCCCTTTTAGAAGCGCTTGGTGTTTGCAGTATGTTGTGTGTGTTCCGTGGCGCGGCCTGTTGTGTGTGTGTGTGTGTGTGTGTGTGTGTGTGTGCGCGCGCGCGTGCGTGCGTGTGTGTGTGTCTACATGACGATGTGTCCTTGAGCAAGACACTGAACCCCGGTGTGTGATTGTCCCTGTAGACCAGGGGTTTTCAACAGGTGGTCCGGGGACCACCAGTGGTCCCTGACAGGGTTCCAGGTGGTCCCCAGCTAAGTTGGTTAACCAGATGTACTGTAACTCTTGAGAACGTAAAAATGAGGACTGAGGAAGGCACACATTTTTCCTACAGATTATAAATCACACACAGAAATGTTGAAAACATGACTGACAAAAAACTCAGATATCTACTGCAGGGGTTTTCAACAGGTGGTCCGGGGACCACCAGTGGTCCCTGACAGGGTTCCAGGTGGTCCCCAGCTAAGTTGGTTAACCAGATGTAACTCATGAGAACGTAAAAATGAAACCAAATGGACCCTTGCGGGTCCATTTGGTTTCATTCTTACACTCTCAAGAGTTAAAATATTCATCATCTGAATTAGCCCATAGGTCTACACAACTAGAAGATGGACAAAAGCAAAAGAAATCTTTAGTTTTGGGGTCTGTGGGGCTAAAATGTCCTCACATGGTGGTCCGTGGCTCAAATGCTGAATAAATGGTGGGCCCTGGGATGAAAAAGGTTGAAAACCCCTGATCTACTGGGTGAAGTACAACAAAGCATCCAGATTAGTGATTTGCTGTGAGAGGAGAGTATTTGAGTCTCTCAACCAACTTGAGTGGAGAGGCAGTCCGTAGTGCTGCTGCCTCACGGCTAGAAGGTCGTTGGTTCGATTCCCTCTGGGGGACCACTGGGCACAGGGGGGGGTGTTTCCTGCTCTGCATCGTCAGTACCCGTACCCGAGGTTACCTATAGGGTAGACATCACAGGGGGGGTGTCTCCTGCTCTGCATCGTCAGTACCCGTACCCGAGGTTACCTATAGGGTAGACATCACAAAAAACATGGTCATTTCATGGTCTACTCAGTCTCATGTGAACACACCAGACAGTTTATAAGTTACTACATTCACTATTTAGATATTTGATGTTCATTTTAGTCAAGTGTATCCACCTCCTTCCTATACAAACCCATTATAACTAAAACTCCATTTTAACCATGACAGATTATTCAAAAACAACCCATCTTTTTTCTGGTGACTGATATTGTCCTCCTAATACGTGAGAGGGCTGTGGAATTTCAGCCCCCCCCCCCCCCCCCCCCCCCCCCCCCCCCCCCCTTAACCCTTACCCCCCGACCCCCCCCGTTTTCCCTGGCTCTAGGGAAAATCTCTTGTAAAATGACATCCCCAAGGGATAAAATTAACTATTTTGACACTAAAGAACATATGTGTATTAGATGTTCAATTCTAGTTATAGAGGTATAATATATAATATATATAGTATAATTTATTATCTATATTAGTCCCCTCAAGGCGCTCTAGGAAACTCCCTAGTCTGCCTAATGGCCAAAACGCCCCTGGATCCACGGCCATGTTTGTGTAGTGACATCAGAGCATGGCTGTGGTCATCCGTATATCTGTTATACTCCTCTATCCTCCCATAGACCCTCAAACAAACTGCCAAAGTTTATGTCCAAAGTCGATTGTTTTTCCCGTTAAAAGGAAAGACGCAACAACAACAACAACAAGAACAAAAGACACTTCTTCTGAGAGCCGCCATGTTCCTGTCCAGAGCTCTGGACGAGATCCTCACGGACAAGGATCTGTCGTCTAGCAGCCAGCAGCAGCACGGCGATCTCCGGCGGGCGTGCCGCGAGGCGCGCGACCAGCTGACGGTGGAGCTGGAGCGCCGGCGCAAGGACGACGCCGACGCCGTGGCCACCGACAACAAGTACGTGCTGGCCTTCCTGCAGGCCTGCCGCATGTCCGAGTCCCCGCGCATCGTGGCCACGGCGCTCGACTGCCTGCAGAAACAGATCGCCTACGGTCACCTGACGGGGGAGGCTGCAGGGGACTCGCCGTCGTCATCATCTTCCCTCTCGTTCCCAGAGGACGGAAGGATTCCCCCCGACGGGAGTAAGACGCTGATGGAGCGCGTGGTGGAGGCCGTCTGCGGATGCTTCCAGGGCCAGGAGACGGACGAGAACGTCCAGCTGCAGGTCATCAAGGCCCTGCTGACGGTAGTGACGTCTCCGCGGGCGGCCGTCCACGGCGCGGCCATGCTGGAGGCCGTGAGGACCTGCTACACCGTCTACATGGTCAGCCACAGCCTGGTCAACCAGGCCACGGCCAGGGCCGCGCTCACGCAGATGGTCAGCGTCATCTTCGCCCGCATGGAGAGCCAGGAGGCCCAGGAGAGCCAGGAGGCCAAGGTCCAGGAGCAGCAGCAGCAGAACCCGTCCCTGGTCTCACCAGAAGAAGATCGGAGGTCCACCACCACCTCCTCCTCACGCAGTCCTCTTCAGACCTCGGCGCCGGAGATCTCGGACCTCGCCTCCTCCAACACCTCCGCCGCTACTTCCCCTTCCACCACGGCAGAGGGATTGCCGACGTCTCTGGCATCGACCCGGGAACGGTCGGCCCCAGAGAACGCCGCCACGCATTCTGGCGATGCGCAAACCGAGGCACCGAGGGTTGACTTAGCGGACGGGGAAAAAGAAGAAAGGGTCAGGTGGAATTCACGATTCCTTGCCTTTGTTCGTGACAAAGAAGAAGGAGGCGGCGGCACTGAGGCACCTAGGGCACGCGAAGGGTCGCAGTCCGGTCCCGAGAGCGACCCGACAGCAACGGCACGGACGGATACCGAGGCAGAGCAGGTGGAAGAGACCCCACAACCCACACAGATACAGTCCCCTCACCGTCCCGTCCCCGAGCACAACGCGGAGGTCAGCGGCAACACGGAAGACTGCGCGTTCGTGTCGTCCCCGTGTCCGACGGAAATGCTGGAGGCAGAGGCGCAAACGCACGGAGAACGAGGCCTCCTCTCGGACGCGCATTTCTCCCACGTCTTCCAGAAGGACGCCTTCCTGGTGCTGCGGACCTTCTGCAAGCTGTCCACGGCGCCGCTGCCCGACGCGCCGCCCAGCTCCCACGAGCTGCGCTCCAAGGTGGTGTCCATGCAGCTGCTGCTGAGCGCGCTCCAGGGCGCCGGCCCGGCCTTCCGCGCCCACAGGATGTTCGTCAGCGTCATCCGGCACTACCTGTGCGTCCCGCTGGCCCGGAGCGGCGTCTCGCCCGTGACCGAGGTCTTCCACCTCTCGCTGGCCGTCTTCGTGGCGCTGCTGGTGCACTTCAGCGTCCACCTGCGGCCGCAGATCAGGCTGTTCATCAGGGAGGTCCTGCTGACCACGCTGGAGACGCCTTCCAGCTCCTTCGACCGCAAGTGGGCCGTCATTCAGACCGTCAGGCACATCTGCACCAACCCCGAAAGCGTCTGGTACCTTTACGCGAGCTACGACAGCGAGCCGAACGCCACGCCGAACATCTTTGGGCGGCTGGTGAACAACCTGTCGAAGATCGCCCAGGGCAGGAGCAGCGGGCCGGAGCCGGGGATCAGCGCTCTGCAGGAGCTGTGTCTGCGCAAGAAGGGCCTGGAGTGCCTGGTCAACGTCCTCAAATCCATGGCGGAGTGGAGCAAGGACATGTACGTCGACTCTGCCGCGCAGCCCAACCCCGTCCAGGAGCACGCAGCGGACGCTGAGCATGCTGAGGACGTGGAGCTCGAGCCGCACGCCGACCACGGGGACGACATCGCCAGTGCCTGGGACTCCAACGTGTCCCCCGACGCGTTGGTCCAAGAGCAGGACATCACGGAGCGTGGCATCCAACTGTTCAACGCCAAGCCGGCGCAAGGCGTCTGGTACCTGCAGGATAAGGGCGTTCTGGGAAGGACCGCCGAGGAAATTGCGCGGTTTCTCCGCTGCGAGAGCAGGCTGGACGCCTGCCAGGTGGGAGAGTTCCTGGGGGAGAGCGCCAAGCTGAACCGGGAGGTGATGTGCTGCTACGTGAACCAGCTGGACTTCCACGGTCAGGACTTCATCTCGGCCCTCGCGGCCTTCCTGGAGGGATTCGGGCTGCCCGGGGACGCCCCCAAGATCGACAGGCTCGTGCAGCGCTTCGCCGGCCGATACCTGGAGTGCAACCCTGGACAGACGCAGTTCCCCAGCGCAGACAGCGCCTACGCCCTGGCGTACTCCGCCGTCATGCTGGCCGCAGACCTGCACAGTGCTCCGGAGGCGAGGAGCAACATCACCAAGGAGCAGTTCGTCAAGATGAACCTCGGCATCAGTGACAGCAAGAACCTGCCACGGGAATACCTGTCTTCTATATACGACGAGATCGCCGACAAGAACGTCGCTGTGAAGGAGACCTCCGTCACACCTGGGTGCTTCTCAGTGGGCGTAGCCACCGAGAAGCGGCGCAGTCTGCTGCACAACATGGAGGCGGAACACGTGTCCAGGACGGCCAAGGTTCTAGCAGAGGCGGTGAGCCATGCTCAGCCCCCCCTCAGTGCTACATGCACAGAGCAAGTCCAGGACATGTTTAAGCTGGTGTGGACGCCCTCGCTGGCGGCGTTCAGCATAGGCCTCCAAGACTGCGACGACTTGGAGGTGACCTCCCTGTGTCTGGAGGGCATCCGCCTTGCCGTCAGGATTGCCTGCGTCTTGGGCATGTCGTTGGAGTGCGAAGCGTTCGTTCAGGCCCTGGCCAGGTTCAGCCTTCTGACAGCCAGCTCTAGCATCGCCGAGATGAAGCAGAAGAACATCAACACCATCGGGACCCTGCTTACCGTGGCCTACACTGACGGAAACTACCTGGGCAACTCCTGGCACGAGATCCTGAGGTGCATCAGCCAGTTGGAGCTCACCCAGTTGATTGGCACCAAGGTGCAGACTCAGGCAGGGGTGGAGGAGGGTGTCGATGTGGGCACTCTGGCGGAAAGCCAGGATAAGCAACAGACGGCGGATCAAATCCAGGAGGGGACCGTGGAGGGGACCAACTCTCAGAGTATAGTGGTAGCAGTAGACAAGATCTTCACTGGCTCCACCAGGCTGGACGGAGATGCAATTGTCAACTTTGTGCGTCTGCTGTGCATGGTCTCCATGGACGAACTGGTGTCGGCCCAGCCATCCAGGATGTTCAGCCTGCAGAAGATAGTGGAGATCTCCTACTACAACATGGACCGCGTCAGACTGCAGTGGTCCAGAATCTGGCAGGTCATAGGGGAGCACTTCAGCAAGGTGGGCTGTAACCCCAACGAGGACACGGCCATCTTTGCCGTGGTCTCTCTTACCCAGCTGTCCATCAAGTTCCTGGAGAAAGGAGAGCTGGCCAACTTCCGTTTCCAGAAGGACTTCCTGAAGCCGTTTGAACACATCATGAAGGAGAACCCGTCCCCCAAGATCAGGGACATGCTGCTCAGGTGCGTGTCCCAGATTGTGAGTTCCCAGGCGGCCAACATCCAGTCGGGCTGGAAGAACGTCTTCTCGGTGTTGCACCAGGCGGCGTCGGACCAGGACGAGGCCGTAGTGGAGCTGGCCTTCCAGACCACCAGCTTCGTGGTCAGCAAAGCCTTCCAGCAGCACTTTGAGGCGGCCGCCGACTCCTTCCAGGGCGGGGTGAAATGCCTGTCCGAGTTTCTGTGCAACGGCGCGTTCCCCGACTCCGCCGGCGCCAAGGCCATCCAGCTCATAGGCCTCTGCGCTGAATGCGTCTCTGAGAGACCGCAGTTTCTGGGAGAGTACAGCGGCGACGGCGCCAGCGCGGCCCCTGGCGACCGGGTGTGGGCCCGAGGCTGGTTCCCCGTCCTGTTCGAGCTCTCCCGCGTCGTCAACCGCTGCAGCCTGGAGGTCGGCGCCGCCGCCCTGACGCTCATGCACGAGATCGTGAAGAGCAACGGCCACGCGTTCGAGAAGCGCTGGTGGCACGACCTCTTCCACGTCGTCTTCCGAATGCTCGACAACACGAATCTTCCCGAGCAGCAGGCCGGCGCGATGGAGGAGCGCATCCACGACGCCATCTGCGACGTCTTCGCCCGCTTCTACGAGCCTCTCAGCGAGGTTCTCCTGACCGACGTCTGCGCGCAGCTGCGGCGCTCTGTGCGGCAAGGCAACGAGCAGATGGCGCGCTCGGGGACCAGCCTTCTGGGGAAGCTGGTGCTTCTCAACGGCAAGAGGTTCAGTCCGGAGGTGTGGAACGTGGCGTGCTCCTGCATGCTGGAGATCGTCCAGGACGCCGGCCCTCTCGCCGGACTGGTGGAGGAACGCGACGAGTGGACGGGCGCCGAAATGGCCAGCGCAGACCAGAAGCTGCTGGCGGGTCTGCTGTTGAAGTCAGCGGTACAGCGGGAGCTGATCCGCATCCTGGACGACGTAGTATTCTCAGCTAGCGGAAGGAAGGAGCAAGACGCAGGCGACGCTCCGGCCTCACCGAGGAACAATCCAGGAGAGTCTGAGGGAGTGGAGGGAGGGGCGGAGCCAGCTGCTGACCAGGGCATGTACAGACACCTGTCCTCCTTGCAGCTCTTCCAGCTGCTCGACTGTCTGAGCGAGTCGCAGAAGTTCGCCAGAGATTTGAGCGCCGCCGGCGAGGAGCGAGGAGCGGCGCTCGAACGCCAAGAGTCTGACAACGCTGCTGCCGCCGCCAACAAAGACCTTCTGGAGCAGGAGACCAGCAGCCTGGACTGCAGTCTGAGGATCCTGTTCCGGCTCTACTCCGACGCCCGGCACCGGGCCTCGTGGCCCGAGGCCGAGGCACGCCTGCTGCGCCTGTGCGGTGGCGCTCTGTCCCGCATCGCCAGGATGACCTGGGAGGAAAGCCGCGGGGGAGAGGAGGAGGAGGTGGAGGGAGAGCCCTGGAGCCGCCTGCTGATGCTGCTGCTCTCCGGGATGCTAGCACTGCCCGACGCCAAGTTCAAGCCCGTCATATCCTGCTGCTACGACCACCTGTGTCGCGTCATGCACCTGGACCTGAGCCCCGAGCTGCGGAACGCGCTGCAGCGCTTCTTCCTGCGCGTGGGATCCGTCCTCCACATCGCCGCTCCCGCCGAGTCTCACACCGGAGCCAGCGTACCAGAGAAGGGCGTCTCTTGTCTCATAGCAACCGTACCAGAGAAGGGTGTCCCTCACCCCGGAGCGACGGAGGAAGAGAAGGATGCCTCTCACCTTGAACTGAGCGTACCAGAGAAGGGCGTCTCTCCCCTTGAACTGACCGTACCAGAGAAGGGCGTCTCTCACTTTGGACTGACCGTACCAGAGAAGGGCGTCTCTCACTTTGGAGCGACAGAGAAAGAGGAGGATGTCTCTCAACTTGGACTGACCGTACCAGAGAAGGGCGTCTCTCCCCTTCAACTGACCGTACCAGAGAAGGGCGTCTCTCCCCTTGAACTGACCGTACCAGAGAAGGGCGTCTCTCCCCTTGAACTGACCGTACCAGAGAAGGGCGTCTCTCGCTTTGGACTGACCGTACCAGAGAAGGGCGTCTCTCGCTTTGGACTGACCGTACCAGAGAAGGGCGTCTCTCACTTTGGACTGACCGTACCAGAGAAGGGCGTCTCTCACTTTGGAGCGACAGAGAAAGAGGAGGATGTCTCTCAGCTTGAACTGACCGTACCAGAAAAGGATGTCTCTCAACTTGAACTGACCGTACCAGAAAAGGATGTCTCTCGACTTGAACTGACCGTACCAGAAAAGGATGTCTCTCGACTTGAACTGACCGTACCAGAAAAGGATGTCTCTCAGCTTGAACTGACCGTACCAGAAAAGGATGTCTCTCAACTTGAACTGACCGTACCAGAAAAGGATGTCTCTCAACTTGAACTGACCGTACCAGAGAAGGGCGTCTCTCACTTCGGAGCGACGGAGGAAGAGAAGGGTGTGAGTGTTTGTGTGGAACGCATGGAAAGGGGTGATCTACCCTGGCATTTCCCTCTATTCCCAGGGGAATAGGGAGAAATGGGGGAGGGGGTCCGGGGACCACCTGTACATTGATACAGTCATCAGAGACTATACCAAATTCTCTTTGTCTCTAGTCAACACATAAGTGACATCAGTGTCTCTTGTTTTTTAAACTTTGGCGCAGGGCCAAGTGTGAATCAGATTGTAAATACTGCATCTTTAGCCCTTAACGTCAAATTCTTTATATTTCTAGGTTTAAAACAATGGATAACTCCATAAAGCCCATAAAGTGTTTTTGCACTTAAAATGTACAAAATTACAGGCCTGATGATCAGGCATAATTAGTGTTCCTTTTTTGTGTAATTAATGTATTCAAAAGTGCTGAATAAAATGTTTTATGGATCGATAGTGATGTTATCACTAGCGCGAGCGAAGCAGGCACTAGCATGCCTGAAAAGGTTAGTGTGAGCATTTGCTTTTAATTCGTATTTAGATTTTTTTTTCCAGATGTCCAAAATTTCTGAGATTATATTATGATGGATGATGAGTCATGAAAGGAGAACTTTAACCCTTTAGTCAGGGCTTTTCAACAGGTGGTCCGGGGACCACCAGTGGTCCTTGAGAGGGTTCCAGGTGGTCCCCAGCTAAGTTGTTTAATCAAATGTAACTCTTGAGAGCGTAAAAACGAAACCAAATGGACCCTTGCGGGTCCATTTGGTTTCATTTTTACACTCTCAAGAGTTAAAATAATTATCCATTTTGGAAGGTATGTTTTGCTTGTTTTGTTTCCCCAAATCCAGACTGGACAAATGGAAAAATAAATCTTTAGTTTTGGGGTCTGTGGGGCTAAAATGTCCTCAAATGGTGATCCGTGGCTCAAATCCTGACTAGATGGTGGTCCCTGAGATGAAAAAGGTTGAAAACCCCTGCTTTAGTTATACAACTCTGAAAAGTGTGAAAAAAATGTATACAAATACTGTTTGTGATTTTTTTTGTTTGTGAAATCAATCAATCAAATCAACCAAATGGTTTCATGTTTACACTCTCAAGAGTTAAAATATTCATCATGTGAATTATCCCAAGTCTACACAACTAGAGAATGTAGAAGATTAATGGTCATTTTGATCTGTATGTTTGATTGTTTTTTTCCCCCCAAACCAGCCTGGTATTCTGGACAAAACCAAAATAAATGTATTCAAATGCTGAATAAATAGTGGGCCCTGGTATGAAAACCACTGCTCTATGATGCAGTGTTGTTTTTTGAGAATATTTTCATTTAGTCTTTTCAAAGGAACATTCGTCTTTCAGTCCCATTTAGTCTTGAAATTCATGTTTTTAGTCTAGTTTTAGTCACGAAATGTCAAAAAATGATTTAGTATTAAGTTCCTTTCCTGATAAGGTATGCGATGTATATTGCAGATATGTTCACATACTTAAAAATAAAGGAAAAAAAGAAGTTAACAATGTTTATTATTTCCAGTAGTCGTTATGATTCAGTCTTCGTCTTACTCTTTTGAAAAAACTTTAGACTTTTAGTCTTGAAATTCATTTTGTTAGTCTAGTCTTAGTCGACTATATCGACTAAATATACTTTGAACAAGTCTGTACTAAGCAAAACAATAGATTGCACGTACGGCGTGCTCACAGCAGCAAGTCATCTGAAGAACTGTGTCTCCTACTGCCCATGCAGCAACGACATAGACCACGGCTGTTTGATTGTGTCCTCTTGTCTCTCGGTCACAGAAGTGTCTGTATATTTAAAAACAATATAAAACGCATCGTTCACATCCTGAGAGCAAGGAGACAGCAACACGGCATCGCATATCACCATCCACCATCCTATATTAGTCTACTTAGTCTTTAGTCTTAGTGGACAAAAACAACACTGCTGTGATGATGATAAGAGCGCCACTCACTTCACCTCTCTAGATGATCCACAGACGACTCCTCCATCTACTCCGTACATCTGGCCTCTCCGCTGGTGATCTGCGTTCCTGTGTCAGGAGTTAGGGATCGTAGAGTCGTAGGATTTGTCCTCGCCTGTTTTTCTGTCCTAAACAAGCGGAACAGCATTGTCTGAACTCTGCAGGCAACTAAAGTTATGTATTCACTCCTAATAGTTATAAAACTATATATATATACAGTATATATGTAACAGCGCTGGTATGTGCACCCGTCCCGTCATGAACACACACACAGAGGCCACTGTTGGGATGATGTGGGCTTTACTGGTAGCCTGGAAGTGAGTGGTTTACAGCACAAAACAAACTGTGGTTAGCTCCTCCACTGGTATTGACGTCCCAAGCAGAGAGCTGTCAGACTGTGTACAGAACATCTTACAATATATTACATTTACATTAAATGTATTCAGATGCCTTTTACAGTGTTTCTTATAATGGTTACAATCATATTTCATAGTATTCTTTTTAGCTGGTGATCGTATAGTGGTTTTAAATGTCCTTTAACATTAATACATTTCAATAATAATGATACAATCTGTTTTTAACCTGTTTTTAACCAACAATCATCCTTTTTTATGTTTTTATGAAGAAATAAGGTAGAAAACACAAAGGCAGGCAAAACGAATTTATAAACTGTCTAACAGTGCCCTCAGGCGGTAGAAAAGGGAAATAGCAGCCTGCGTGTGGACATAAAATGGCGCAGCAGTGCGATATGTACTTGAAACCTCTTTGACATAAAACAGGACATATCGTGACAACAATTACCTGGAAGTGAGTGGTTTACAGCACAAAACAAACTGTGGTTAGCTCCTCCACTGGTATTGACGTCTATAAAAAGGATAACACTGTATTTAGTATCAAAATATAAAAGTGCACCTAACGTGACAAAAAGAAGAAATACCAAAACGAAAATACACTGGCACAGTGTGCTCAATACTGTTACATGACTGTGTGTCTAACAACAAGTCTCACATTAGCGTTTTAGTGTACTTTATAATACATTTTCTGACGAGGACCGGAGAGTACGACTTACCCCAAGCAGAGAGCTGTCAGACTGTGGGGAAATTTCCGGTCTTACTTTGATAAATATAGACTACCAATAGAGGGCGCACCATGACCACTCACTCAGGATCAGATCAACTATATACATTACATCTTTTAGCAGGATTTCACTAGAATAAACTAAAGTAATTCCTCTACCCGTTACATACACCCCCCTGAAATTCTGCTAAAAATGGGAAGTGCAAGTCTTGGGAAAAAAAACAAACAAACCAAAAGGTGTGTGTACTGAGGTAAAAATAAAAGAACTGTGCATTACTAGGAACAAAACTGTCTAAGTGTCAGTTTAGAAACTCTCCTCGAAAGGAGTATGTAGAGAAAGGAGACGGCCAACCTCCTTACTAAACACAGACTCAAAGGTGCCTATTACACCTCTGAATTGTAAACACTGTTCCTGTAGCTTCAAGTGTACTACCTAAACACTACTGGGGTTAACACTCTCTCATAACCCTGTTACTCAAACTGTAAGTGCACTTGAAAAGAACTGAATAAGGGAACTAACTGATACTGAGGACACAGAATCCTCATCCACTGCTTGGTTATTCATCTCACAGACTAAGCGTTTTGGGGGCCTAATAGACCTACGGTCCCTGAGAACACGACTGTTAGGCTGCGTGAAAGCCACCTGAGGTAGGGGATCTGGAACAGCGTCTGGACCTGGATCATCACTACGTACAACTGCTGTCTCAGGGGCGTCAGTGTGCGGTAGGTCAATGCCTGGAGAACTGACAACAGGAATGGACAAATCAGTGGGGGCAACATCAGGAGGAGAGAAGTCTGGAGGCACACTACCAGGAGGGGACATGTCCATGACTGGGGGCAGCATATCCTGAGAGCAGGGTAGTGGGTCTCCCACATCGACGACTGGTGGAGGGGCAGCATCATGGTCAGGGGCTTGGAGACTGGCTAGACTGGAGGTATCAACTGAGAGAGAGTCAGACCGGGAAACATCAGAAGCCTGGTCGAGTGAGTCTCCGTCCCCTTCCGAATGGACTTCACCGTCGTTGGCCTGCATCAGCCAGTTGGCTGTACGTACATCGCTGTCCTCCAACACATCTGGTACGTCAGGGCACAGCCCAGAATGTGCAGCAGCACCAGTATCTGAGTGTGCAGATCCAAGTTCCTCTTCTCTCTCACAGGGCAAGAAGCTAACTGAGAGCAGCAGATTCCTGTGGACGACTCTCTCTCTGCCCGTCAGTGTGTCCTTGACTCTGTAGACGTTGATATCAGGTTTGACAGACATGACTTCATACGGGGTTGACTCCCACTTGTCCGCGACCTTGCGTTTTCCTGGCACACCTCTGTTGGCAATCAACACTCGGTCACCAACGACGAGGGGTGAGCCCTTGACTCTGCGGTTGTACAGGTTGGCGTGGCGAGTCTGTTCCCTGAGACTGTTCCTCTGAACAATCTGAGCAGCCTCTTGTAGGTCTTTCTTCAGGTGGGACACAAAGTCTGAGTGACTGACAACTGCATCACTGGTGAGGGCATGCTGGAACATGACGTCAACGGGAAGACGAGGGATTCTTCCAAACACAAGGTAGAACGGTGCAAATCCTGTCGTCTCATGCTCCGTGCAGTTGTAGCAGAAGGTAAGCAGCTGCAGCATTTGTGGCCACTTCGCTTTGGGCTGAGGTGGAAGGGATCTGATCATATCTCCAAGCGTCCTGTTAAAGCGCTCTGTGACGCCATTTCCCATTGGGTGGTACGGAGTCGTGTGGGATTTCTGTACCCCGGCCATCTCCAGAAGCTCCTTAATCAGCTTGCTCTCAAAGTTGGCTCCCTGGTCCGAATGTAGACGGCGTGGAAAACCATAAATGAGAAAGAAGTCATTCCAGAGACGACGAGCGACTTGCTTGGCAGTTTGATTCTTGCACGGGAAGGCGTGTGCCATCTTTGAGAAATGATCAGTCACGACCAGAACATCCACAGACTTGTTCCCTTGCTCAGCGGTCCAAAAGTCTATGCAGACCAACTCCATAGGCTCAGAGGTGACTATGTTCTTGAGTGGCGCACGGCTGTGCGGCTCAGGCGTCTTCCCTACTATGCAACGTTGACAGGAGCGAACGTAGTTGACAACATCACGTTCCATGCCACTCCAGAAGAACCGTTGCCTCACCAGAGACAAGGTACGATGCTGGCCTTGGTGACCTGCTGCGTCATGCAGACCATGGAGGACTTTCTGCTTCAACGAGTCGGGCACTATGAACTGGAAGATCTTCTTGTTCATGTGGGGATCTTTCTTTGTCTTGTACAGCATGCCATTCTGTATGGTCAGTCTACTCCAATGCTTCAGCAGCTTGATGACGCTTTGTGACTCAACAGCTCTCTCACGTTTGGTGGGTCTCTTGTGTCTCTTCACAAAGTACATGGCTCTGCTCAACGTGCTGTCAGCCTCTTGCTGACTGAGAAGCTGGCTCTGTGTGAGTGCAGTGGACTGGTCTTCCTTCTGCAGAAGATTGGGGCTAGCACCGGTTCCCATCACATGACTCACACCTCCGGTAGACTGAGCATCGAGGATGGCAGCGACGTCTTCCGAAGTGATTGAGCCTCCTGTGTTCGGTGGAGCTGTGTCTTGTACTGGCTGGTTCGATGCTTCACCACCGTCGTCCACAACAGCATGACAGTTGTTGGACACTCTGAAGACGTCTTGGACGAGTCTGTCGTTCACACCGTTGACCTGGTCTAGCAGCGAGGCATAAGGTTCGTTCACAAGGCGATGGCCCACACACGACTCGACAAACGGCTCACGGCTCAAGGCGTCGGCTACGATGTTCTTCGGGCCGGGGATGTACTTCAGGTCGAAGTCGTATGCGGCGAGCTTTGCCACCCACCGCTGTTCGCATGCATCAAGTCTGGGTTTGGTGAGAATGTATGTCAAGGGGTTATTGTCAGTCCATATGGTGAAGTGTCTGCCTTTCAACCAATGGCTGAACTTGTCACACACTGCCCATTTCAAGGCAAGAAACTCAAGCCGGTGTGCAGGGTAGTTCAGCTGGGAGCGTGAGAGAGTTCTGCTTGCAAAGGCAACTGGTCTGGCTACTCTTCCACCAGGCGGCAGCTGCGACAGGACAGCTCCAATCCCATCGAAGGATGCATCGACAGCTAGAATGAATGGGGCACTGAAATCTGGGTGGGCTAGAGTGACACTTGTCATGAGGTCGTGTTTCAGCGTCTCGAACGCGGTCTGGCATGCGCCGGTCCAATCAGCAGGTGTCAGCTTCACTTGACCTCCCTTCTTGACAGGTTTCCGTCCTCTCATGTGCTTTTTCTGAGCACCAGGTTCAGCTGTGAGCCTGAACAGTGGTTTCGCCTTCGCAGAGCACGCTTCGATGAAACTCTGGTAGTACATCACCATGCCTAGATACGATCTGATTTTGCTGGGGCAGGGTGTTCTCCCATCGGACTCCATGAGGTCTGTGACCTTGACATCACCTATGGCTCTTACTTTCTCCGGATCTGTCCGAACACCATCTTCACTGATGACATGCCCGAGAAACTTCACGGTCCGTCTGAGGAAGAAACACTTCTTGGGCGCTAGCTTGAGGTTGTGCTCCTTCAGGCGGGCGAACACCATCTCCAGGCGTTGGAGAGCAACGTCCTCAGTAGGCGCAAACACCAGCAAGTCATCGAGGTAGCATAACAGACTGGTGAAATTCTCATCTCCAAATATGGACATCATCATCCTCATGAATGTAGCTGGACTGTTACACAGACCTTGAGGGAGACGGTTGTATTCATGAAGTCCAAAGGGCGATGAGAACGCTGTATACTTCTTGTCGTCAGGGTGCAAGGGGACATTATAGAAGCCTGACGTCAGGTCCATTGTGGAGAAGAACGCGTTCCCACCGAGTGCAGCAAGAGCGTCAGCCTGGTGCGGCAGTGGGTAGGCATCCTTCACGGTTCTTGCGTTAAGCCATCTGAAGTCGGTGCAGACTCTGAGGTCTCCATTGGGTTTCCATACCAGAACGAGTGCAGACGCATATTCGCTGCTCGACTTCTGAATAATGCCTCTCTCTTCCATCTCATTCAGAGTCGTCCTGAGTTTCTCGTACTGGCTCGGTGGTATACGTCTGTAGGGTAGACGAAACGGCTTGTCGTCGACCAGGTGGATGCGATGCACAAAATCCTTAGCCTCTCCACAGTCCATCTTGTGCCGGGAGAAGATCGACTCGTACTGCTCGATGATGCGAAGGAGCTTGTCTCTCCACTGCAGTGACACCTCACACGACTTCAGGTCAATGTCTTGCAGACCCAGAGCCCCTAGTGCACTCACCATGTCCTCTTCTGACCTCGGCTGCACGTCTTCGCTCTGCACACTCTGCACATTACACTTGACCTCATCTGCCTTGGGTAGGTCCTCTACTGCAATGCAGGGAGACACATCTGCTATCTTGGCGTTCCTTCTCAGCACCACAGCACGGTCTGTAGGGTTGATGATCTTAACTGGCACCCATCGATCTCCCCAAAGTGGAGTGACGACTCTCCCAACAAGGATCTGTTTTGGTCTGGCTCTAGACTGCGTCGGCTCGACAATCACCGTGCTGCCCGCTGACATCGCTGCTGACTCTGGTAACTTGCCCCAGACAAGGTGCTCACTCTGTGGTTTCAGTGTCACACAACTCTTGACTTTCACTGTACCCACCTTATCTGGAACGCATTCACCTCTCCATCTCTCTGTGTTGGACAGCAGTGACAGGAACTCACTGTGGTCGTCGGTCTGGCCATTGTTGGGTGAAGAAACTAGTCTCCAGTAGCCGTCAGTGCTCTTTAGTTGGGTTATGATGTGCTTGATAGCGTTGCTGCCCAGGATCATCTGTTCTGTCTGGCCTGGAACAACCATTGCTGGAACGATCATCCTGCATCCGTAAACTGTAACATCAAGGTCAAACATGTCTTTGGGGGTTACGCGGTGACCACCGCATCCTATGATGACATAACCATTAGCTGTGTCTCTCGTCATGTCAGGGCATCGCTGTAGCAGGGACTCAACAGCGGACTCACTTATTGTACAGGCCATCGACCCGCTGTCTAACAGTGCTTTGAGAGTGGGGCCATTCTTTACTGACACAGGTGTGTAGAACAGGCTGTCAGTCTCTGCTACTCTCTGGGATCCCTGAAATATCAACGTCTTGGTCGGGGGAATCATACTGCTGTAGAACTCATAGAGGGACTTTTTATCTTGCATATCTGGCGTTTCGTTACTGGTGGGAGGCTTACCGGGTTCATCTGCACTGTCCTCCCCTGTGTGCAGACCAGTCAGTTTTCCTGATGTTCTGGGGCAGGCCTCTTCGCTGGACAGTCGTTGCGGGAATGGCCTGGAGCATGGCACTTGAAACAAAGCCTCTTCTCACGGCAGTGAGAGAACGCACTGTGATCTACATCATTACAAATAATGCATGGCGTGTTGGTGAAACCATCAATTCTGTCAGCACTGTCTATAGGCCGCTTGGTTGGAGCTCGTCTCCTCACCTGAGATTGGTCGGACGTTCCACGCAGTAGAACCTTCTCCAGCATAGACATCACCTCCGCCAGGGGGACATACTGAGGGCTTTGTGCTGGAGGTGGCTCCTGACTGCTGTGAACAGGGACTGGACTATGGCTCACCTCTGCTTTGTGCACTGCAACGTCCACCTTTTTCACTGGGTGCACTGGAGGAGTTGCTTTGCAGCTCATCTCGGCGTGGTACTCGTTCAGCACCTCCAGGACTTCACACGCTGACCACCTGTCAATAGTTTTGGATCTGAACGTGAGGGCAAGGTCTTTACATGGGCAGTTTCTAATGAACATGCGTGTCACCTCCATCTCAGGGTTGTCGAGCGTTTTGCCCTGCTCTCTCAGGCAGTCAGCGGCGAGGTCAGCTGCCTTGTTCAGTCTCAGCCAGTAGTCATACGGGTCTTCTCGTTCTTTGGGCAAAGTCGAGTAAAAATCAGCTAAAGGGACAGCAGAGTACTTAGTGGAGCTAAAGTGCTTCCTAAGGAGACAGTAAATCATGTCAGGGTTGGCATTAATGTCAATGTTGCTATTTCTAATGCCAAACTTCACTACATCCTTTGCTTTCCCTCTCAAATGCATAAGGATTTCTTCAGCCTGATCTTCAATCCTGACATTGCTCTTTTTAATGAAAGTTCTCATCTGATCCTCCCAATCATGTATTGTGACTGAATCTGAATCGTTGCCTACAAAACATGGTGGTTCTTTAACCTTTCTCTGTGTGACAACCCGGACCTGAGATAATTCAGATACATGACTGGACTGACTCAACGTGTTGGCTGCGTTTTGTGTGGCTGTAGAACTGGGAGTAACTGTATTGTGAGGCTGCATGCGGGACATAATACTGTCAGCTAACTGATGTCCTATTTCCTGGATAACATGCCTCATCTGGTTATTTACACTCTCAGAACTGTCGCTAGTAGCGCGCGGTGTAGGCAAAGGCGTGCTGGTGTGATGGTCAGCTACATTATGGACCCCAATATTAGGAATCGCCTCTAAAGAGGGCATAACACCAGGACTCTCAACAGAAAAGGGGATAGGAGCACGAATACCCCTGCCTCTGCCAATACCAATAGGTGTGCCAAACTGAAAGTGGTTGCTCTGAGTAGACATTGTTCAAAACTGATTGACAGAATTATGGATATTCAAAATCCAAAACAGTATTCCACCACGGAATGTGAAATAAAAAAAAGAGACCATCAAATAAATGAAAACAATGAAAATAAATCAGTAGCTGATGGCATGTTATGGGTTCTCTGTTCACACCCTCTGTGTCACTATGGAATATAAAGTTCAATGTAACAGTGACACACTGTACAGTGTACAGTAATATGCTCCACCCTAATGCTACCGTATAAACTGTGGACCCACAAACGATGAAGTGGTGTCTTCATGGAGCGATGCGGCAGACAGGACGGTCACCACCGGTTCGGCAAGCTTGATAGCAGTCACGGGTCACGGCACCAATGTAACAGCGCTGGTATGTGCACCCGTCCCGTCATGAACACACACACAGAGGCCACTGTTGGGATGATGTGGGCTTTACTGGTAGCCTGGAAGTGAGTGGTTTACAGCACAAAACAAACTGTGGTTAGCTCCTCCACTGGTATTGACGTCCCAAGCAGAGAGCTGTCAGACTGTGTACAGAACATCTTACAATATATTACATTTACATTAAATGTATTCAGATGCCTTTTACAGTGTTTCTTATAATGGTTACAATCATATTTCATAGTATTCTTTTTAGCTGGTGATCGTATAGTGGTTTTAAATGTCCTTTAACATTAATACATTTCAATAATAATGATACAATCTGTTTTTAACCTGTTTTTAACCAACAATCATCCTTTTTTATGTTTTTATGAAGAAATAAGGTAGAAAACACAAAGGCAGGCAAAACGAATTTATAAACTGTCTAACAGTGCCCTCAGGCGGTAGAAAAGGGAAATAGCAGCCTGCGTGTGGACATAAAATGGCGCAGCACAGTGCGATATGTACTTGAAACCTCTTTGACATAAAACAGGACATATCGTGACAACAATTACCTGGAAGTGAGTGGTTTACAGCACAAAACAAACTGTGGTTAGCTCCTCCACTGGTATTGACGTCTATAAAAAGGATAACACTGTATTTAGTATCAAAATATAAAAGTGCACCTAACGTGACAAAAAGAAGAAATACCAAAACGAAAATACACTGGCACAGTGTGCTCAATACTGTTACATGACTGTGTGTCTAACAACAAGTCTCACATTAGCGTTTTAGTGTACTTTATAATACATTTTCTGACGAGGACCGGAGAGTACGACTTACCCCAAGCAGAGAGCTGTCAGACTGTGGGGAAATTTCCGGTCTTACTTTGATAAATATAGACTACCAATAGAGGGCGCACCATGACCACTCACTCAGGATCAGATCAACTATATACATTACATCTTTTAGCAGGATTTCACTAGAATAAACTAAAGTAATTCCTCTACCCGTTACATATATATATACAGTATAACTAATATATATATATATATATATATATATATATATATATATATATATATATATATATATATATATATATATATATATATATATATATATATATATATATATATATATATATATATATATATATATACATACACACACACACACACACACACACACACACACACACACTCAACAAAAATATAAACGCAACACTTTTGTTTTTGCTCCCATTTTTCAGGGGATGGACTTAAAGCCCTAAAATTCATTCCAGATATACAATATAACCATTTCTCTCAAACACTGTTCACAAATCTGCCTAAATGTGTGATATTGAGCACTTCTGCTTTGTTAAGATAATCCATCCCACATCACAGGTGTGCCACATCAAGATGCAGATTTGACATCATGATTAGTGCACAGGTGTACCTCAGACTCTTCACAATAAAAAAGACACCCTGAAATGTGCAATTTTCTTTTGCCTTATTGGGTGTATGGGCCTCCGAACCAGTCAGTATCTGGTGTGACCACCATTTGCCTCATGCAGTGCAACACATCTTCTTCGCATAGAGTTTATCAGATTGTCAATTGTGGCCTGTGGAATGTTGGTCCACTCCTCTTCAATGGCTATGTGAAGTTGCTGGATATTAGTGGGAGCTGGTACACACTGTAAAAATGGTAATAACACAATATTACCACATTATTACCATTTCAACAGTGCATACCAGTTCCCACTAATATCCAGCAACTTCACATAGCCATTGAAGAGGAGTGGACCAACATTCCACAGGCCACAATTGACAATCTGATAAACTCGAAGAATATGTGTTGCACTGCATGAGGCAAATGGTGGTCACACTAGATACTGACTGGTTAGGAGGCCCATACACCCAATAAGGCAAAAGAAAATTGCACATTTCAGGGTGTCTTTTTTATTGTGAAGAGTCTGAGGTACACCTGTGCACTAATCATGATGTCAAATCTGCATCTTGATGTGGCACACCTGTGAGGTGGGATGGATTATCTTAACAAAGCAGAAGTGCTCAATATCACACATTTAGGCAGATTTGTGAACAGTGTTTGAGAGAAATGGTTATATTGTATATCTGGAATGAATTTTAGGGCTTTAAGTCCATCTCCTGAAAAATGGGAGCAAAAACAAAAGTATTGCGTTTGTATATATATATATATATATATATATATATATATATATATATATATATATATATATATATATATATATATATATATATATATATATATATATACATACATATATATATATATAAAATAAATAATATTAAATAATAATAATAAATGGAAGGGCATAGTAGGTCTACATCAACAATGTTTGTACTTGAATTTGGTATTGGATATATATTAAAATTAAAAGAATTAACATATACGGATAATCAACTGTGTTACAAGATGCAGCAGCAGAAGCAACAAGCCTACATACAGAATATTCCATTTTGATCATTTAAATAATGATCAGATATTTAAGTAAATATCCAGTACAAACCCATAGCCTATTCCATTCACAGTGTTGTGTAACTGTGATTGAGGCATAGTCCTACTACAGATATTATTTAATTCAGCAGGTATTTGTTCAAATGCCATTGGCCTATATTATATATCCTTATTTTATTTTAATAATTTAACAGAGTTGCGTGTGTCTGTGAGAAAGAGAAGGAAGGTCAGCAGTGGGGCAGAAAGGCAATCGGCGAAAAATAATAATTTGTTTTTCCCCCCATCACCATGGTTGTGCTCGATTGCATTGCAATTGTTCATTGTAACACGTAATTATTTTAGACTCCAGTACACCCCTGACTAGGACGGACACACAGACACAGGGACAGACATACAGTAGCAGTATGTTTTATCCCTGGCTAATAAGACAAATATGGCTTAACATTATACTTGCCATATATAACTAGAATAGACAAATAAAAACACCGTCAGTATCTTAGTTCTTCCATAAATATAGAATCTTTCACTCAACAGGGAGTGCTCCTGTCGCAGTTTGATGATGTCACACGAGCATGTGTTGTTTAGCCCTATGGAATATATGGAATGCATATGCTAACAAAAAAAAACAACTTATATTAACTTACAACTTATTATACTTTGAAACTGTAATATGAGCATCAAAGCAATATTTTAAATTATGTTTATTAGCATGTACTAGAGTTCTCAACGGGCCTGAAAATTGAGGCCGGGCCCTAACTGGGCCCTAACTGATCAGGCCCAAAGCCCGGCCCGGCCCGACCAATTAGCATAGTTTTTAGGCCCGACTCGGCCCTACAATGTCGGGTCGGGCCTGGTCGGGTTTGGGTAGAATTTGAGCACTCTACACTGAGTAAAAGTGAAAATACCAATCAGCACCATCTTCATAAGAGGTAAATACACAGACAGACAGAACAGAATTGTTATTCTTATCATAATAAAATAATTGTCTCCACCGTAGGTGGTGACTATAAAACGCCCTCTGTCCGTGGACGTAGCCCGTCTGTACCCTCGATCTGTCTGTCCTACTTTGCAATGTGCACACGTTCAAACCTGAGCCCGGACGGTGGAGACCTGTGCCCCATAGGGGCACAACTCTTGTTCAATTTATATTGCTTTTTTCATGGAGCCCTATAGGCCCGACCCGGCCCTATACTGATCTGCATACATTTTAGGCCCCAGCCTGACCCTAAAATGTCGGGTCGGGCCTGGTCCTGGTCGGGTTCGGGCAGGGTTTGAGAATTCTAGCATGTACATTGCACATTATTCCATAGGGCTGAACCACACAGTCTCATGTGACATCATCAACATGCGACAGGAGCAGTCCCTATTGAGTGAAATATTATCTATTTATGAATGAAATATAAGTATTGGAGGTGTTTTATCTGTATTTTTTAGTTATAGAATGCAAGTATAGTGTTTTAAGGCATATTTGTCTTATTAGGAAGAAATAAATAAGGTCCGCACACTGGACTGAAGCTCCAAATTAAAGGTGTTTATTTCACCATAAGCATGATGACGTTTCGAACCTCAGGGCTCTTCATCAGCTTCAGTCCAGTGTGCGGACCTTATTGACCAGTGTTGGGAATATTACTTTACCTTGTTAATATATTAGTTATTAATTATTACCTTCATTTTAAGTCAATATATTATATTACAATATTACCGTCTGAGCAAGTGTAATATATTAATATTACTATTACATATTACTTTTTACAAAATATATCATTAAATATTTAGCATCACTATTAATCAAATATTGCGTAGGCCAGTGGCATACCTACAATAAAGCAAGCGCACTGGGCTATCTGGTCAAATCCATATGAAATCAATGGAAACACGTCCCTCCTGAAAACAGTACTGGCATAGATCTACCTCATCCTACTCAGCTATGGACAGTTAACAGGAGTTAAATGTATTCCTTGAATTCATGGAAGCCAATAAATAATTTGATGACAAATTATAGAAAACAAGTAATTATTACTTCTGCAGTTGTCAAGATAATTTCACAAGAACACTTGCAATGAGACAGATTGACAGAAAGTAATATTGAAAGTAATGCAGTAATGCATAAAAAAGTATAAATATATTAGATTTTTTTGTTCAGTAATATATTTATAATTACAAGTTACCAGTGATGGGCAGTAGCTTGTTACAAGTAGCAAAGCTACATAGCTTAACTACATTTTCCCGTAACTTGTAGTGTAGCTTACTACATTTGTTCTGGGAATAGCTTGTAGTGAAGCTACACTACATTTTTGAGTAGCTTGTAGTAAAGCTACACTACTTATTTTGAGTAACAAGGATGTACATTAAGTTGAGATATATATTTTTATATATCTAGTGTTGATGTAGCAAGCTACTTTTGTCATGTAGCTTGTAGTGTATCTTGCTGCAATTTACTAGGGATAGCTTGTTGTGTAGCTTAGCTACATTTTTTCGAGAGTAACAAGTAGTGTATTTTCCCAGTAACTTGCCCATCACTGCAAGTTACTGCATTTTGGTAATATATTAAGTTACGTAGTGCACATGTCCCAACACTGTTATTTACCTTATTTATTTCTTCCTAGTTTGTATTTTGGCCCTGCCCCAGCACCTGGTATTTCGTTTCTTTTTGGATGTGCGTGCCCTTTTGTTTGTTTTAATATTTGTCTTATTAGCCAGGGATCCTTTTAAACACATGATGGACAACAACACAACACAGTGTGGACTCTGGAGGACTATTTACAACCAGCATCTTCCTTAGCTATATGCTAAGGATATCAGGGGTTTTCAACAGGTGGTCCAGGGACCACCAGTGCTCCCTAAGAGGATTCCAGGTGGTCCCCAGGCTAAATGATGGAAAGTTGGTTAACCAGATGTAACTCTTGAGAACGTAAAAATGAAACCAAATGGACCCTTGCGGGTCCATTTGGTTTCATTTTCACTCTCAAGAGTTAAAATATTCATCATCTGAATTAGCATCACTTAATTAAGAGGTCTACACTGTTTTGTTTCCCAGATACAGCCTGGAATTGTGGACAAAACCAAAAGAATTCTTTAGTTTTAGGTCTTTAGGGTGAAAATGTAATCAAATGGTGGACCTCCATGGCTCAAATGCTGAATAAATGGTGGTCCCTGGAATCAAAAAGGTTGACAACCCCTGATATATGTGAATTGTCTGACTTCCATTAGGGATGCAGCGATTAATTGTCAACCATTCCAGAAATGGACTAATCAGTTCATCAACTAATCACTGAGGTTTTTTGGTTGCAGCTTCTATTAGTAATATAAAACACATGAATCACATCTTACCTGCTGTTTCTTCAGGTACACACACACGCACGCACACACACACACACACACACACACACACACACACACACACACACACACACACACACACACACACACACACACACACACACACACACACACACACACACACACACACACACACACACACACACACACTTTTCCTCTTCCTCCAGACAGACTGTAGGTTGTACAACACTGCCCTCCACTGGCTAAGGAGCATAAGTACAGTTTTACATATTATGTTAATATACAAAGACAAACCAATAAAGAAAAGCTGTATGATAAAATAAAATAAACTTAAAGGGGTTTTCTTTGAATAAAGGATCTAATGGAATCCAAATGTGAAAAAAAATAATAATAATAAAATCCTCACTAAGTTAAAGAGGGACATTTTACATAATGATCACATTTCATACCTCCATTTTTAGTTAGTAGTATAGTATATGTTTTAGTATAATTGTTGCAGAAATGGTCAAAAAATGGAAAGAGAATTATGATGACATCTCCGTTCACTTCCCTCCAATGCATTGGAGTTTTATTATAAAGGTTTTTGTTCAATACAAACATATACACATAGAGAGAGCTAGGGAACTTGGACATGGATGAATTGAATCACTTGGAGCACTGCAGAAGCTGGCCAATAAGCTTGATGCTAAATACAGGGCCAACATCTTTAAGACCCAGGCAGGGGTTGACACTAAGGTCTTTGAGGCACTCGCCCATCGGGCAAGTGCAAGTCAGGTTCTACTTGCCCTCAGGTCATGGTCACTTGCCCCCCAAAAATATATTGTAAATTTTGCATTTAAGTTTACTTCCTACTTGGGTGCTTTAAACCAGGGGTTTTCAACAGGTGGTCCGGGGACCACCAGTGGTCCCTGAGAGGGTTCCAGGTGGTCCCCAGTTAAGTTGGTTAACCAGATGTAACTCTTGAGAGTGTAAAAATGAAACCAAATGGACCCTTGCGGGTCCATTTGGTTTCATTTTTACACTCTCAAGAGTTAAAATTATTCATCTTAATTAGCCCAGGTCTACACAACTAGAGAATGTAGAAGATTAGGTCATTTTGATCTGTATGTTAATTTGCCTGTTTTGTTTCCCAAATCCAGCCTGGAATTGTGGACAGCTAGAAAGCAGGGACAGAGGCAGAGTGCAATGACTGCCTTCAAGACAAATCTTGTGTTGTGTTATAGCGCACTAAGTTGCACACTTGCCCGATCGGGCAACCAGGTAGCAGTCTTCACTTGCCCCACCATTTTTTTTACTTGCCCCGGGCAAGCGGGCAAGTGTTAGTGTCAAGCCCTGCCAGGTCAGGAGAATAACTCCTGCCTAGCCTGGATGAATAGGGGATTTAAGTTTCCGTGTCTAGGCCTTGGACAGGACGGGAGCAGTAGGCGTGGTCCGTCGTTGTTGCAACAGAATCGCAACATAGTTTTTTTTACAAAAAAAAGAAGCCTTAGTTTGCATTGAATCATTTTCACCCAACAGCTACCCAACAAAAATCCCTGTTTTTGTCCACAGCAGTGAAGCAGCAGCAGCAGCAGCCATGTTGGTTTCAGTAAAGTTTATCTGTGGGAGTCTAGGAGAAAGGATCACATGACGCCAAGGAGGGCTGTGATTGGAGGATTCTGAAATGTTGACCAGTAGATCTGACTTTTCTGAACAACCAGGAGTTGATCATTTTCTATAGAAAGGTGAAAAGTCAACGTTGATAGTTGATGTTGCTTGTTGATGTTGATCAAAACATTGCTAGGTGTATCAGGGCCCTTACGGTCCCTTACGGAGCTTTCTTCTTCTTGGTTTTCTCAGAGCTGTGGACCTTGAGGTGTGCCTTCAGGCTGTGGAACTGGTTCACCACCAGTGGTCCCTGGGAGGATTCCAGGTGGGCCCCATGCTGATAAATGATGGACAGTTGGTAACCAAATGGACCCTTATAGCTCTGTAACTCTTGAGAGCGTGAAGTTAAACCTTGGTTTAAACCTTGGTTTAACTTGGTTTAACTTTAACATGGAACCAAATGGACCCTTGCGGGTCCATTTGGTTTCATGTTTACACTCTCAAGAGTTAAAACATTCATCATGTGAATTATCCCAAGTCTACACAACTAGAGAATGTAGAAGATTAATGGTCATTTTGATCTGTATGTTGGACTGTTTGGTTTCCTCCCAAATCTAGCCTGGAAATGTTGGGGTCTGTGGGGGCTAAAATGTCATCAAAAGGTGGTCCATGGCTCAAATTCTGAATAAATAGTGGGCCCTGGAATGAAAAAGGTTGAAAGCCACTGCCTTAATCATTTTCCTGCCGATCTCGCGGTCCTCGTTGATTTCCTGTTAGATTACGCACGCCAGTCACGACGACGGCTCGTATCACGATTGCCGCGACAACTTGTTTTGTTTGTCCCATTTGCACCCATTCAATCCAATGCATTCAAAAGCCTCTCCTCGGATTCCGGGGCTGGTTGTCGTTTGTGCACGGGTAAATCAACTAGGGCTAGACGTCACTTCCTGATTTTTGATCCGGAACTTTTTGCTCAGATCGTCAGAGGACAGGTTAGTCAAGACACCAGAAATAAGCATGACGGCACCCCCCTCCTGTTTAGGCGACCTGGGGCTTCAAAATAAGGGTTTTTTACCGATTTCACTGGTTTGAGCCGTGGCAATGGGGAGAAAACAACGAAGATGCGCCCGCTGTCAAAGAGTTAAGACCATCTTGCTACTTTTATGGTCCCACCGTCTGCGGAGCTTTCTTCTTCTTCTTGGTGGTCTTCTCAGAGCTGTGGACCTTGAGGTGAGCCTTCAGGTTGGAGGCTACGTTGAAGCTCCTCTCACAGAGCGGACAGCTGAACGGTCTCTCTCCGGTGTGGATCCTCTGGTGTGTCTTCAGGGACGACTCAGCGCTGAACGTCTTGTCACAGTTCTGGCAGGGGGAACAGGGTTATAATAGTTAAAGGGGAATTCCACCTGTTTTTCAACATTTGAGAGGGTTCCAGGTGGTCCCCAGGCTAGATGATGGAAAGTTGGTTAACCAGGTGTAACTCTTGAGAATGTAAAAATGAAACCAAATGGACCCTCGCGGGTCCATTTGGTTTAATTCTTTCATTTTTACACTCTCAAGAGTTAAAATATTCATCATCTGAATTAGCACTATTTAATTAAGAAGTCTACACTGTTTTGTTTGCAAAAGTCAACCTGGAATTGTGAACAAAACCAAAAGAATTTTAGTTTTAGGTCTTTGGGGCTAAAATGACATCAAATGGTGGTCCCTGGTGTCAAAAAGGTTGAAAACCCCTGTCATTGATGTACCTTAGAGGTGTTGGGTGGACACATGATAAAAAAGTTCCCCCATTCTGTGTTTCCTAGAAATGGAGGTCTGAAGAAAACCACTAACATGGTGAAACATCTTGATGACATCATCGAGATGTATTTTCACCATGTTAATGGATTTCTTTAGACGCTTCTTTTTTTCTGAGAGCGTACAAATGCAACCAAATGAACCCGTTAGGGTTCATTTGGTTGCATTTGTACGCTCTCAGAAAAAAAAAAGCTGAAAACGGGTGGAATTCCCCTTTAAAGAGGGGATGCCATGATTTTTGTATTTTTCCCAATTTTGTACATGTTTAAGAGGTGACAGTATGTAAATAGACCCCTTGGTGTGTTTTTTATGTGCAATGATGTCTTCCCTTTGTATTTAGGGTTTCTTCCTGGGGCTGAACCTTTCCAGTCAAACGTGTCAATGAAAAAAACTTCAATATAGTGACATCACATGCTCAGCCCCTCCCCTAACTCCTCCCCCTTTATCATGCCACTAAAGCTGTGGGCGTGGCTTCAGTTCAGGTGGATCTCCACCCATCCCCACCCACCAGGCAAACCAGGCATACTTAATGAACTGGTAGGGTGGAATCATAAAAATGACAGTTTAACAAACACTGTACACTTTTTGGGGAAAAAATCTTACTTTTCATATAACATTAATACCTGATGATCATGTTTTAGGGTAGAAAAAAATCGTGGCACTCCATCTTTAAAGGTGAATTCCACCCGTTTTCAACATTTTACTATGTCATTGATGTACCTTCAGGGTGTTGGGTAAACGTGATAAAAAAAAAAGTTTCCCCCATTCTGTGTTTCCTAGAAATGGAGGTCTGAAGAAATCCACTAGTGGATTTCTTTAGATGCTTCTTTTTTTCTTAGAGCGTACAAATGGAACCAAATGAACCCGTTAGGGTTCATTTGGTTGCATTTGTATGCTCTCGGGAAAAAAAAAAGTTGAAAACGGGTGGAATTCCCCTTTAACTAAAACTAACTAAAAAAACTAAAATTCCAAAAAACATTTAAGTTAACTGAAACTAATAAAAAACTAAAAAAAACTAAAAAAAACAAAAAAAACGAATGCAAAAAACAATAACTAAAATAAAACTGCAATGTGGGTTCAGAAAACTAAAACTAACTGAAATTATACCCAAAATACCCCCAAAATACCCTTAGTTTTAGTTTTTATAAAGCTTTTAAATCCAAAATGTTTGGTGACCATCCTATACCTGACCAAAGCAACCAACCAAAGCACAGAAAAAAAAATAACTAAACCTAAAACTATGACTCAACTAAAACTGGCTAAATGTTTTCACCAAAATAAAAACTAAATAAAAACTAGCAAACCCGCTCTAAAAACTAAAACTAAAAACTAAAACTAACTGAATTAGAAAATAAAATGTCAAAACTAACTAAAACTAAACTATAAAATGAAGTATTGATGTGGAATGCCCTAACAACAGTCATAAAGGCATGTGAATCCCTTGACTCCTTCAAAACCGCTCTCAAAGGGCACCTACAGATGGCTGCAATTCAAAACTGGCCTCTGTAAAACAAAATTGTATATAAAATCCCTCCACCCACCCCGCCTCTCCTCTTTGTACATTTCTCTTTTCCCTTTTTACCTCCACTATGATTTTACCTCCATGATTTGCTGCTTCTGACTTTACTGAAGTAGTTGTTTTGTATGTATTTGAATGCCTTAATGAAATGAACAAGTTGGCCACTATTGTAAACAAGTGTATGCTTAACTAGTGTGTCCAATCAGCTCTGTCAGATTTGATGTAGTTGTACTTGAATTGTACTGTAATTCTCCAAGCTGTTATCAGTTTTGTTGCAGTGTGGACTTGACTTGTACTGTAACTCTCATCTCTGTCAATAAAAATTTCATTCATTCATTCATTCATTCATACTAACGGTGCAGGGGTATCGTTGTGGCGGTTCGGTTCGATCCCCGTCCTCTCCGTAGTGCGCTAGCCGTTGGTGTTTCCTGAGTGAGGATGCGTGTGTGAACCCCTTGGAGCAGCGGTCGCAGCGGTACGGCCGCTCCCCGGTGTGAACCCGCTGGTGGGAGCTCAGAGCCCCCGCCTCACGGAAGCTACGGGAGCAGAGGTCACACTGGAAGCGAGACGGTTCGATACCGCTGCCGTCGCCTAGAGGTGGGCAAAAAAAATCCATATGTCAATATATCGCCAGTGTTGTGTATTTTATTTTTTTATTTTTTAATATTTTGATTTAGTCATGAGGGGCTTACAGACAGTGAGAAATAAATTGCACATTCTAATTCATTTTCAATGGGACCAGCGTTTTGTAATCAGAAAACAACCTGCGATAAAGAGAGTGTGTGACGCCGGTCGTTTATCGTGCAGCGTCCAGTGATGTGTGTTGCGTGCTGTGTTGCTCGTTTCGTGCACACACACACACAATGTTTTTGAAAGCTCAATCCAGTGAGCTTTTTAAAACGCCTGGCGTTAATCGACGGGTGATTTTCTTTATGTCGGCACTGCAGAGAGAATCCAGAATCGCCGCGTTTATACAAGCGTTTATCGTTGCCGTCTGGAAAGCTCTTAATTCTCCAAACTGTTATCAGTTATGTTGCAGTGTGTGCTTGACTTGTACTGGAACTCTCATCTGTCAAGACAAATTTCATTTGTATTGGCAGATGATTTTTAGTTTTTAGTTGTAGTTTCTAGCTGTAGTACATTGTAGTTTCTAGTAGTTGATATATGTCCTGTCTAGCTGTCTGTTAGCTTCACACTACTGCCACTTTATCACACCTGGTTAGCTTAGCTTAGCACCTTCACCTCAAGTTAGGTGTACTGTTCGCACTTTACTGGTCTGCTGCACTATTGTTTGTCTCGTCTATATATTGTCTCGACTTTGTCTTATTGCACTGTCTATTGTCTTGACTATTGTCTTATTGCACTGTCTATTGTCTTGACTATTGTCTTATTGCACTGTCTATTGTCTTGACTATTGTCTTATTACACTGTCTTGTCTTATTGCACTGTGGAAAATGGAAACGTTATTTCATCCCTGTATATGTCCTGACATACACTGGAGTGACAAATAAAAAACCTTGAACCTTGAATTCATTCACTGGCCCTCACCCTCCGCAGCGTGCAGCCTCTGGTGCTTCTTCAAGGAGGAGGAGTAGGTGAAGTTCTTGCTGCACTGAGTACATTGGAATGGTTTCACCCCTGTGTGAACACGCTGGTGCTTGTTTAGAGAGCCGGACTCTCTGAAGCTTTTGTCACAGTGCTGACAGTGGAACGGTTTCTCTCCTGTATGGACCTGAAGGAAGACCAGGAATTAGTAGCTGTGGGCAAAAACATTGATACGCCAATATATCGCAACTCTTAATATCAATATCGAATCAAAGCCAGGTTCAAAATCATTTTTTGATGATTATGTAGGTCCATTCATTAATTTGTTCATGTCGGAAAGACTGAACGTTTTCTTATTTATATTGTTTAAAATTGCTTTAAAATGTTATAGTTGTCATGGTCCATATTGTTCAGAATTCTGCCCATTTTCAACATTTTACTGTACTGTATTTTACTTGATGATGACATCATCAAGTTGTGTTTGTTAATGATTTTTAATTTAGGACCTTTTTTTCTGGAATCCTCCTTGTTCTAGTATAATGAAAGCACAGTCATTTGTGGGATGAAAATGCGATATATCAATACATCAAATCGAATCACAATATAAATAGATTCAGAACCCTAAATATCAATATTGTATCGTGTTATGAGCTAAGTGAATCATCCCAGCCCTGGTAATTAGGGCAAGGCAAGGCAAGGCAAGGCAAGTTTCTAGCTGTAGTATACTGTAGTTTCTAGTAGTTGTATATATGTCCTGTCTGTTAGCTTCACACTACTGCCACTTTATCACACCTGGTTATCTTAGCACCTTCACCTCAAGTTAGGTGTACAGTTTGCACTTTACTGGTCTGCAAACTATTGTTTGTCTCGTCTATATATTGTCTCGACTTTGTCTTATTGCACTGTCTATTGTCTTGACTATTGTCTTATTGCACTGTCTATTGTCTTATTGCACTGTCTTGTCTTATTGCACTGTGGAAAATGGAAACGTTATTTCATCCCTGTATATGTCCTGACATACACTGGAGTGACAAATAAAAAACATTGAACCTTGAACCCTTGAACCTTGAAATGTATTTATATTAGGGCTGGGGCTTTAACTGATTAATGGAGATTAATTAATCACAGAAACAATAACGCGATTAACAAAATTAACTCATTTTAATAGCCACACAGACCCCAAAACTAAAGATTTCTTTTGCTTTTGTCCACAATTCCAGGCTGGATTTCAGAAACAATGTCACAGTCAAACATACAGATCAAAATGACCATTAATCTTCTACATTCTCTAGTTGTGTAGAATTGGACTAATTCAGATGGTGAATATTTTAACTCTTGAGAGTGTAAACATGAAACCAAATGGACCCGCAAGGGTCCATTTGGCTTCATGTTTACACTCTCAAATAGTTACTTCTGGTTAACCAACTTTTGATCAAGTTAACCACATTTTGATCTGGTTAACCAACTTGCATTGTCGACACAGTGATTTAGAAAAACTCTCACACGCTATACCAGTCTGTTTTAATTGACAAAAAAAATGCTCCTTGGGTCAAATATTGGTATGCAATTAATTGAGATTAATTAATTACAAGGCTTCAAATTAATTAGATCAAACAAATTAATCGAGTCCCACCCCTAATTTATATAGCAGCTTTCTTGACTTGAAAATAGCAATAGTTGGGGATTTCCTAATGCTGCTTCACCGTGTTTTGTTCCAATAAACCAGTGGCTTACAGTCGAACCAAATGGACCCTTATGGGTCCATTTGGTTTGACTTCACGCTCTCACGAGTGCGTACAGTTTAGAGCGTAAAGTTAAACCAAATGGACCCTTACAGGTCCATTTGGTTTAACTTTACGCCCTCAAGAGTTGAATTAGATTTAAACATCTGAAATTAGTTCTAAAACATTTAGAAAATGTAGTGTAGTTATTTTGACCAACATTTTGACTTCTTTTCTCTATTGCAATGTAAAGCACTTTGAGCTGCATTTTATGTCATGAAAGTTGCTATAAAAATAAAGCTTATTATTATCATTATTAAATCAAAATATTCTAAAAAAAAAAAAAAAGAAAGAAAAAAAGGGGGAAAAAAAAAAAACACTGGTCCCCAGGCTAAATGATTAAATGTTGGTTAGCCTCGACACCCAGGCTTTCATTTTCGTCCGCCTTGCGCGAAAACGGAAAGCCTGGACTAACGCGCGTTGGAAAGTGGCCTTGAGGGGGGAGTCAACCTTCTGGGGTGGGCGTCGCTCTAAATGATGTGACGTAGAACAGCAGTGGACGGGAGGGGGAGGGGCCGGAGATGACGACACGTTAGTGAGATCAAATCAGAGCGCAGCACTTCCGCCGTGTGGATGCCACGACACCCCCGCCCCCCAAGGCCAAAATCATTGAGGGCTAGACCAGGCTAAATGTTGGTTAACCAGATATGGTTAACCTGGTATGAAAGAGGTTGAAAACCACTGTAGCAGTGTAATGCCTCAAGAAACCTAACCTGACTCTGCCACATGGGGGCGGTGGTGATTCACAAGTTCACAACAGTAGGTATAAACTAAACTAAGTGAAAGGCAGATCTAATGGAAAAGTGAATTTAATTTAAGTTTATGCACTCAAATAGGACCTTTTTGTTTGCATGTGAGGCCAGAAAGTAATTCTTTTCATGTAAAGGCTAAAAAAATGTCCTTAAACGGTGGTCCTCTGTGGCTCAAATGCTGAATAAATTAGTGGGCCCTGGGTATGTAAAAGGTTGAAATTCCAGGCTAGAATGATGGAAAGTTGGTTAACCAGATGTAACTCTTTGAGAGTGTAAAAATGAAACCAAATGGACCCTGGCGGGTCCATTTGGTTTCATGTTTACACTCTCAAGAGTTAAAATATTCATCATGTGAATTATCCCAAGTCTACACAACTAGAGAATGTAGAAGATTAATGGTCATTTTGATCTGTATGATGGACTGTTTCGTTTCCACAAATCCAGCCTGGATGGAATTGTGGACAAAAGAAAAAGAATCCTTTAGTTTGTGGGGTCTGTGGGGCTAAAAAATGTGGTTGTTTGAGTGAGGAGAGTGTTTTGGAATTAGTATCTACAGGTCCTTCTCAAAAAAAAATGAGCATATTGTGTAGAAGTTCATTTTCTTCTATAATATAATACAAAAAGTGAAACTTTCATATACTCTCAATTAAATGTGCACTAACTGAACTATTTAAAAACTTTTTTTGTTTTAATCCTGATGAATATGGCGTACAGCTCATGAAAACCCCAAAATGCTATCTCAATGAATTAGCATATTTTTACTAAAAATATGTTTTAAACAAGAAATGTTGACTATCTGAAAAGTATATTAATGTGTGCAGTTAATACTTGGCGTGGACTACTTTAGGACACATTATTTCATTAATTTGGCGTGGCATGGAGGTGATCAACCTGTGGCACTGTTAAGGAGTTATGGAAGACCAGTTTTGCTTTGATAATAGCCATAAATCCCTGGGTATGAGCAGTAAAAGGTCTTCTTACTACTCACCCTCTGATGTTTCTTGAGGTCAGAGGCCTGGCTGAAGCTCCTGTCACACTGCGTACAGCTGAAGTCCTTCTCTCCGGTGTGAACTCTCTGATGGGCTTTCAGATGGTCCGACTGCTTGAAGCTCTTGTCACAGCGCTGGCAGTGGAACGGTTTCTCCCCCGTGTGGACTCTCTGGTGTTTCTTCAGGTCAGAGGAACGGTAGAAACTCTTACAGCAGAAGGGACAGACGTGAGCCTTGATGCTGGAGAACGATGGAAGGTCCTGGTAGTGAGGATGGAGAGGAGGAGACGTCTGGGATTCTACTGCTGATGCTTCTTCGAAAGCTGCAAGGATTAATCAATGAATTAACCCTTAGCAGTGTACTGAGCACGTTTTGGTGTTCTAAGCATTATAGTGTATGTAGTTATGTTAGTTTACTGAATGTTTCGTGAAGATTTTTGTAAACCATGTTTTTTTTTTGTTCTATGAACCCTATGGAACATGAAAAAAGCGGTTAACATTTTTTTATCTTTGCCCAAAAAATATTTACCCATAACATCCCATATAATGTAATAATTAAAAATATAATCCTACTTTAAGAAGCACATGTGACATGTCAAACTAGGGGTTTTTCATGCTTCTGAATCCATCCCAAGCATTAGTTTTGCCCAAAAAACATTCCTTGGGTTAAAATAGAGATCATGGAAAATGTGATGAGATCAGCACATTTGGGCAAGTATCTATGGCCGTTTACACCATTTTCACACCAAAGACCTAAAATTAAAGAATTCTTTTGATTTTGTCCACAAACCCAGGCTGTATTTTGCCAACAAAACAGTGTAGACTTCTTAATTAAGTGGTGCTAATTCAGATGATGAATATTTTAACTCTTGAGTGTAAAAATGAAACCAAATGGACCCACAAGGTTAAATATGGTTGGTTAACCAAATTTCCATCATTTAGCCTGGGGATAACCTGGAACCTTCTCAAGGACCACTGGTGGTCCCCGGACCACCTGTTGAAAACCCCTGCTCTATGGCTCTGGTTACAGAGACACACAGCTATATGTCTGTATTCAATGAGAAAAGGCTCAGTGACTGGGTTGAGTCAGTGTGCAGATGACTTAATTACGTTAAAGTTTTTAATAAGATTAATCAACAAAAGCAATTTAACTAATTAACTCATTGTTTTCAACAGCCTTAATAATAATAATACAAAATATAAAAAAAGATCTTATATGACGTCCATTATATGACGTCCACTGGTATTCCTCTCATTATAAGTCATTTTTTTACTTGCCCCGGGCAAGCGGGGAAGTGTTAGCTTCAAGCTGACACTTCCCCACTTGCCCGGGGCAAGTAAAAAAAAATGGTGGGGCAAGTGAAGACTGCTACCTGGTTGCCCGATCGGGCAAGAGTGCAACTTAGTGCACTATAACACAACACAAGATAAATTTGTCTTGAAGGCAGTCATTGCACTCTGCCTCCGTGTCTTTCCCTGATTTCTAGCTATCTCTACCTCTCTCTCTCCCAGGTCCATTTGGTTCCAAACTATCATGTTGCTGAGGTCAGGGACCACTGGGTCTGTGACCACTATGGGACCTCTGATTTACACTGATTTACAAGTTATGTAGCCGATTGTCACTAAAACAAAACAGTGTTCGACTGCGAAAGGAAATGTTTAAAGCACCCAAGTAAAAATTTACAATATATTTTGGGGGGCAAGTGACCATGACCTGAGGGCAAGTAGAACCTGACTTGCACTTGCCCGATGGGCAATTGCCTCGGAGACCTTAGTGTCAACCCCTGGCCTATCACATAATAATGAAAACAGACCCAGTTTAAGTGTACAATCAACCCAAGTAGTTTTATTTTTATTTTAGTTGACTCTCCACCAGTCACCAGTGAGCCGCAATTAAGACAATCAAATAGGCCTAATATGTACACTTCATAGTCCTCGATCTTATGATAAGCGTGTGTGTTTAGTGCTGCAATTTATACCTTTTTGCACACTGTTAATAAAGTATTTAAAGGGGAATCCCACCCTTTTTCAAAAAACTCCTGACAGGATACAAATGTGAACCAAATGGACCCTGGCGGTCCATTTGGTTCTCAGGAAAAAGGGGCCTGAAAGAAAAATCATTAACATGGTGAATACACTGATACATTGATGTCCACACAAGATCTCTAAGGTATAACAATGACATTAAAATGTTGAAAATGGGCGGAGTGCCTTTTTAATCAACCATTCAATCTGAATTAATGAGATATAGAACATATTTGCCAACATGACATCAGACATAGGAATTATTATTTGTCACTTTAACAAAATAAAACAATGATCTTGTCATGTGGCAGGCAGTGGCACTTATGCTTAAAGCTCTATATGTCTTTATTACAGTATCTTTGAGTTCACTTTCAAAAACACAAGCTTCGCCAAGGTCTGAGGCTTCAAACTCCTGCGGCGGTTCGTAGACGTCAGACCAGCGGCTGAAAACACACGCTCCGCGCTGGCAGAGCCGCTGGGAACACTGAACACAGTGCGAGCGACTTTAGTTAGACGTGGGAATGACTGGGAGTTGGTTTTCCAAAATTCAAGGACATCTTTGACTTGGTCTGGGTTCAATCGCGGGGACGAGAGGTAGCTTTCGACTTCACTTTTCACGTCGCCTCCTCCTGCGGGCTGTTTCTCGGCGAAGTACGAGGCAAACATGCGAGGCCGTTTGATTACTTGGTGTGCGTCAGCGTCAGGTGCGGAGGCTGATGATGCTGCGCTCATTTCCTCTGCTTCTTCGATGAGGAGGTCACGGATTTCTCCAAGTTTGTTGCGCACGAGTTCATCACGGATTATCCACTCCGTTTTGAAACGAGGATCCAACACTGAGGCCAAGAGGAGGTGTTTATCGTCGTAGTACGTTCTGAAGCGAGTCGACACGTTCCTGGCCAGCGTTTCCGCGAAGGAAGCCATGCCTAATGGAAGGGTCGCGGCGTTGTTGTTGTCGTTGACAAGCAGGGATTTAATCTCGCCTACGGCAGGGAGAATCATCCCCAGATTCCCAAACTCCCGTTGCATGTTGTCTGAGAGGTCAGCCAGCGGAGACAACACTTCCACCAGGCGAGTCAGCAGACGCACGTCGTTCAGAGTGAGGTGCGCTGCGGGAGTTTTAAGCGTACTTTGCCACAATGGATCTCTTTCAAACAGCTTAAGGACAGACTCCACCGTGCGCAGCTGGCTGCTCCATCGCGTTGGGCAAGCAGCGGTGCGCCGTGCACCCAGGCGGTCGGTTTCCTCCACGTTTAGACAACTCTTAGGGACACTTTTCACCAGCTTCCCGACTTTAACTAGCAGGCGATTGATGTCGTCGTGCTCATTAATCGCGTCTTTGAGAGCTAACTGAAGCAGGTGAGTTGGGCATCGCAGGTGTAAACTTGACACGGTGAAGTACTGGTTCACCATAGCCTCTACGTTATTAGTAACGGCGTCCACTTGGTCTTGCGAGAGCACGGGGTCGTCCTCCGTAATGTCCTCCTTCTCTTCCTCCCCCACCACTTCACCACCATCTGTCTCTGTCTCTTCGTCAGCGCCAGGCAGGATGTTAAATGCTTTGATCATGTTGTCGGTCACAACACGAATCACGCGCTTCTGAATGTTCCACTTTTTAAGCACACTTTCGTACTTCTGATAAATGTGCTCCGCAGTGTGAGAGCCCGTTATGTGCTCGCAGCTCAACAGAACCGCGTGGCTCTTGAACGCGCCATCCAGGAAACTCGCCACAACGGCAAGGAAACTGTGGCCTCTTCCGTTTGTCCAGATGTCAGCTGCGAGAACGAAGCCTTCGCCCAGTGCCAGTCGATCTCGTAGCTTGGCTTCCATCTGCAGCATGGCGTTTGGCATCAGCGTGTCTCGGACGGTGCTGTAGCAAGGCGGGGTGTATCCTGGTTGGGCCGTGCCGGCAAAGTGTCGCATCCCTTCACGTTCTCCTTTACTCAGAGGCTCGTAGTCCATGTATATCATCTTGAAAAATGCTTCATCCAGCTCCCTCTGTCTTTCACGCGGCACGGTTGGTCCCTTTCTTGCAGTTAGGAAATTGCTCAGTTGCGCAGACTGTTTCTCTTTTTGTTGCTGCTGCACCTCCGCATCTACGGTATGAAACAAATAATTGCGTGCTCTGTATTAGGTCTTAGCAGCCTTTTGCTTCTATGGAGCGACAGCGTGGAACCAACTCCCATTATACATTCGACAGGCAGCCTCTGTAGACATTTTTAAAGCACAGCTCAAGACGTACTTCTATGCACTTGCTTTTAACTGACTTTCTCTGTGATTTTATATTGTATGATGTTATATTTTAAGCCATATTTCAGGTACTCACTGTACTGCTTCTTTGATGTTTTGCCATTTTAATGATCTCTTTATTGTATTCCCATTCTTTTTCTTCTTCTCTATTGCAATGTAAAGCACTTTGAGCTGCATTTTATGTCATGAAAAGGTGCTATACAAATAAAACTTATTATTATTACCCTTATTATTACCTCCTTCTAGTTGTGCCGGTGAAGCGTGGAAGGCGTTGAGTTGCTGATGATGGCGGCGAGCGTAGGTTCTGGCCGCTTCGCTGTCGGAGTCTCCTCCTCCTCCTCCTCCTCCTCCTCCTGGTCGCGTTCTCTTCTGTCCGCTGCTCACGGCGGTCGCGGCCGATGAGGAGGAGGAGGAGGTGATCTTTCCCTCCCTCAGCATGCGGCAGTGAAGGTCGTTGTGTCGCGACCGGACGTGTCTGTACAGGAAGTCCTGAGAGGTGAAGGAGTACGGACAGTCTGGGAAGGAGCAGGAGAAGAACTGGGTCTGGACCGGGCCAGAGGGCTGGGACCGCTCTGCTCAGAGGGGGGGGAGGGAGAGAGAGAGAGAGAGAGAGAGAGAGAGAGAGAGAGAGAGAGAGAGAGACAGAGACAGAGAGACAGAGACAGAGAGAGACAGAGAGACAGAGAGAGAGAGAGAGGTTCAGACACACAGAGAAAATAATCTAGCGTCAGAAACTAGAATGTCGTGTCAGAAATTAGAATCTAGTGTCAGAAACTAGAATCTAGTGTCAGGAACTAGAATCTGGTGTCAGAAACTAGAATGTCGCGCCAGAAACTAGAATCTAGTGTCTGAAGCCTTTACTGTAAAAGGATTTTCAGTAACAGGATAATCACATTTTTGATGTGTAGACCTCATTTTGGAAGTAGCTCTCCAGTCTAAAAAGTGTGGACACCCCTAGTCTAAATGATGGAAAGCTGGTTAACCAGATGTAACTCTTGAGAATGTAAAAATGAAACCAAATGGACCCCTCTCAAGAGTTAAAATATTCATCATGTGAATTAGCACCACTTAATTAAGTTTACACTGTTTTGTTGGCAAAAATCCAGCCTGGAATTGTGGTACAAAACCAAAAGAATTATTTAATTTTAGGTCTTTGGTGTGAAAATGTAAACAAATGGTGGTGCTCCGTGGCTCGAATCCTGAATAAATGGTGGTCCCTGGAGTCAAAAAAGGTTGAAAACCACTGCTCTAAAGAGACTGACCTCCAGTGGTCTCCTCCCACTCATCACTCATCATATTTATGCAATTATTGCGGAATTATGTGGTGTCTTTTTTTCTTTGAATCTAGCATCAGAAACTAGAATTTAGAGTCAGAAACTAGAATGTCGCGCCAGAAACTAGAATCTAGTGTCAGAAGCCTTTACTGTAAAAGGATTTTCAGTAACAGGATAATCACATTTTTGATGTGTAGATCTCATTTTGGAAGTAGCTCTCCAGTCTAAAAAGTGTGGACACTCCTAGTCTAAATGATGGAAAGCTGGTTAACCAGATGTAACTCTTGAGAATGTAGTTAAAATATTCATCATCTGAACCACCTAATTAAGAAGTTTACACTGTTTTGTTGGCAAAATCCAGCCTGGAATTGTGGTACAAAACCAAAAGAATTATTTAATTTTAGGCCTTTGGTGTGAAAATGTAAACAAATGATGGTCCTCCGTGGCTCGAATCCTGAATAAATGGTGGACCCTGGAGTCAAAAAGGTTGAAAACCACTGGTTTAAAGAGACTGACCTCCTCCAGCGGTTTCCTCCTCCCACTCATCACTGTCCTCAGTGAGGTCAGATCCTCCAGACTGCAGCTCTACTTCAACCTCAGAGCAGTGGGATGAGGAGACGTGTGGAGGACTGTCCTGTTCCTGTTTGATGTGTGGAGGACTCTCTGCTCCATCCTCCTGGTCTACTGGGTCCTCCTCTTTACACACAACCACCTGCAGGATGTCTGGGAGAACAAACAGGACATGATGGTAAATAGGTATGTCACGGTATCCCTTAATACCGGTATTACCGATATTAGGGGTGTAAATCACACCCATCATGGCGATTCGATTCAGTATCGATTTCCTGACCCAACGATTCGATTTTTTTTCCGATACTCAAGAATACACCACGATTCGATTCGATTCGATTCGATTCGATTTCGATTTCGATTTTTTTTTTTACCCTTTTTTACCTTACAGGCTAGACAATGTTTCAAATTTGAAATAAATCAATGAAAGCTGTAATACCGTTATACATTTTATTTGAGAAACAGCAAAGTTGTACTTCACCTAGGCCTAGTCTGAATTACGTCCAGGAGCAAATGGATAAAATAGACCAGATATTTTTATTCATAAACATGAATCGATACTCTTGCGGACGTGTCGATGCATCGTATTGTCGGCTGTTGGATCGATACATCGATGCAAAATCGATTTTTTTTTACATGTCTAACCGATATGGGGCCCCTTCGAGCCGGTATTTGTTTCCTAACTAACTGACCTCGGCTGCGCCTCGGTCAGTTAATAGGAAACAAATACCGGCTCGTCGGGTGTTATCCCTTACTAAAGGTATGATGCAATCACTCTCTCGTCTGTCGCTGCCCTCAGCAGGGTCTCTTCACAAACAATAGGTGTGACTATCTTTTACATACAGCTTGATCAAAAGGTTGAATGGCTTGGGAGATGCTTTCAAACCAAGGAGTTGCTGCTTAAAGACACAACCAGGCAAAATATCATGGAACACTACACTATATAGATTAACATTTCATATTTCCCATAACATTCCTTCTACAGCAAACACTGGGGCAGACCCAATGCACTCCTGTCAAAATCTGGTCTGAGCTATATGCATCAGTACGCAGCTGCCAGAGGCGGGATCAACGTGAGACTGATGACATATTGAAGCTGTGCCACTGCTCTAATGTAAACAACAACCTAACAACACTACAATTACAAATTATTTTGGATATATCATGTTTTTGTTCTGCTGTTGTCCCACATAGTTTCTGTTTGAGAGTTACCAAATCAAGGTAGGAGGAGGGAACTTGTGAACTACTACTACCACAATCTGGCAGAGTCAGGTTAGGTAAACATTGGATTCATCAAAATAGTAAAGTAAAAACGTTCTTTTCCCATGCTCACATCCCTCATGAAAAAAACACTATTGAATCACTAGTCATTCAATAGTGTTTTTACTATTGCGATTGAGCAGTGATTTGTGTAGTAAAATGTATAGAAATGTCCCGTTTCACTACTTAATCACTACTGATAATAATTAATACATAATTCCTATTCAAATCACTACCTGCTGCTACTTAATTACCTCAGCCTCACTATGGCTTTATGGAAAGAACTTTACAATCACTATACATTTAGTTGAGTTACTACACAATGCTATAGGGATTGTGTAGAAACAAAAAGTATTCAGTAGTGAAAACACTACATAAATACTTTCTATAGGGATTGTGTGGAGATACAGCAGTAAATGTGTAAGCATTGTGTAGTAATTCAACAATAAATGTTAGTGATTGTATTTCTGACTCTAATCAAGACACTTGTGATTGTGGACGACTATTCAGAAGAAAAAAAAACATGTCATCTTAACTTCTATTGGCTTTTATTGATGTGATAACGGACATGTCATCAAGTAATTAAAATCTGACTTTTATGGAGTTTGTTATTTTAAAAATACACAAAAGTGAAGATTTTCCCATTTTTAGGGCATGTATTGTTGGTAATGACCACAGATGTGGTCAGGGCGGATGTAACATTTAGGGGTGCATTGCCCCCAACCATGCCCATGCCTAGATCCGCCCCTGAATCCCCCCTTTACAGAAAGGAAGAGCACATGAAACGTACCAAGATGGTCTTCAGGTTCTTCTTTGATAGAGATGTCTTCAGGTTCCTGTTTAATACACACTGGAGAGGTCATCTTCACCTGGACTTCAGTCTGGACAAAACACAATGATCTGGGATGAATGAATGAATGAATGAATGAATGAATGAATGAATGAATGAATGAATGATTTTTTCTATTGACAGAGATGAGAGTTACAGTACAAGTCAAGTCCACACTGCTACAAAACTGATAACAGCTTGGAGAATTACAGTACAATTCAAGTACAACTGCATCAAATCTGACAGAGCTGATTGGACACACTAGTTAAGCATACACTTGTTTACAATAGTGGCCAACTTGTTCATTTCATTAAGGCATTCAAATACATACAAAACAACTACTTCAGTGAAGTCAGAAGCAGCAAATCATGGAGGCAAAATCATAGTGGAGGTAAAAAGGGAAAAGAGAAATGTACAAAGAGGAGAGGGGTGGGTGGAGGGATTTTGTATACATTTTTGTTTTACAGAGGCCAGTTTCGAATTGCAGCCATCTGTAGGTGCCCTTTGAGAGCGGTTTTGAAGGAGTCAAGGGATTCACATGCCTTTATGACTGTTGGTAGGGCATTCCACATTTTGGTGGCATATGAGCGGAAGGAATTAAGTCCCTTGTTTGTGCCAAATCTGGGTTGGACATGGTTAGTAGCACTCCCTCTGGTGTTGTGGGAGTTTCATGTTTATACTCTCAATGAGTTACATCTGGTTAACCAGCTGTCCTCAACATTTAGCCTGGGGACCACCTGGAAGGAGGAACCCTCTCTCTCAGGGACCACAGGTGGTCCGCGGACCGCCTGTTGAAACCCACTGGACACAAAGGGATGAAAACATTGTGTTGAAACATCAGTTCCATCATCTTACCTTGCGAATTATCTTGCGAATAAACGAATAAACGTCCTGCTGCTGCTGCTGCTGCTGCTGCTGCTGCTGCCTGGCGAATGTTCGCTCCCTGTTCACACTGTTCACCAAAGCTGTTTATAACATTGTTCCTCCGTGTGTTAGAAAGTGTTTTTCTACATCATTCATTCATTCATTCATTCATTCTGTCCTCCTCTATCTGTAGAAACAGAAACAAGCTAAACTCTAGTTAGCCTAGCGGCTCTTTGGGGTTGTGCGCATGCGCACTGGCGCTGCTGCTAGGGTCACGCAGTGTTGCCAACTGCCTAAATCCAAAATGCACTAGTGGCACTTCCAAAATGCACTAGAATGCGCTAGATGCTCGCCTGGAACATACAGATCAAAATGACCATTAATCTTCTACATTCTCTAGTTGTGTAGACTAAGTTGGGCTAATTCACATGATGAATATTTTAACTCTTGAGAGCGTAAAAATGAAACCAAATGGACCCGCAAGGGTCCATTTGGTTTCATTTTTACGCTCTCAAAGAGTTACATCTGGTTAACCAACTATCCATCATTTAGCCTGGGGAGCACTGGTTGAAAACCACTGTCATAGGAGGAAAAATGGTGAAAAATGAGGGTTTTATCTCTGGCACCTGTCAATCAACCAAAACCAATTTCACACACCAGTAAAAAAAAAAAACACTAGATTTTCCGCCAGGAGTTTTTCCACTAATTTTGGCACTAGGAGGGTCTGGGGGGGGAAAAAAGCTAAATATAGCGACAAATGCGCCAAGTTGGCAACACTGTGCTAGGGTCACGGCGCTGCTCGGGTCAGAGCCACCTAGTGTCAGAGTTGCGACATTGAGGGGTCAGAAACTGAGCAGCTCGAGCTGCTGTTCGTGCAGTCTGATAAGGGACAAACTGGAGTTGGAAATGAATTGTTTTCATTAATGCATCGTTTTCAACATGTCAACTGTATCGTGTACAGTAACAATAATGTTACTGTACAATAATGTTGTAGGACTGTTAATAAAAACATCTGAGGTTGTTTCCTGGGTCCAATGCATTTCTGTCTACTTCAGGTCCAAGACTTGTCCCTATGTGTTGTCCCCCTACTCTATTCCAGTCTATGTAGAAGAGCCTCCATTGGACTGACCTCATGAAGTGGACGGAGTTGTCGTAACTCTGTCTATACTCTATGGCTCTGGCTAGGGTGACCCAACCAGGCCACCTCCCAACCAGAGCCTCATAGTGGGAGAGTTGGGAGGGATATTCCCGTTCACTCCTATGCGCCCGGGCGGGCGCTCTGCTGGAGGCGCATGGAGGAGCTCTGTGAGTCCATGTTCAAACCGAATGCACCAAAACACCATGTATTAAAGGGATATTCCACTTTCAAGAAAACTTCTTGGACATTTTATGGTCTACTTAGTCCCCAGTTGGCAGTTTATAAGTTTATATAGTGGCGCCATTGGGGGGGGTGTACTTCTGGGAGTATTGTGTAAAAAACGCATCTATAGCAGGAAAAAAAAAAACAGAAAGCCACCCACAAAGCACAAGATGTAAAAAGAAACGTCGAATTGTAGATTGATTAGACATCCTCAACCTCTAATCTAACCACAATGCCACGCTAGATTATTTTATAATTGGGCTGAATCTAGAGTTGCAATTATGTTCATCAACTCCCCCATAACAAGAATTTATCTGCGATTTGTTTGTCTTAAACAACGTTAAACTCTCCAACATTACAGTTCTATGGGAAGGTTGGATGAATGAATGAATGAATGAATGAATGAATGAATGAATGAATGAATGAATGAAATTTATCCTCTTTCTATCTGCAAAGCATTTGTTTGATAAAAATACTGTAGTTTGGAAGCGCTCATCAACAGTCACTGAAGAATTTGCACATAATATGCAGGAGGCACTTTGATTTACTGATAGAAAGTAGCTGATGTGGATTTTTATAATCACAATAATACATTTTATTGTATAACATTTCAGGGAAATCAAGGTCGTCATACAAGTGTTGATTCAGGGGCGGATGTAACATTTCCCATTTGGGGGAGTAGAAGAAAATGGTATGGGGGCGGCTTCATACCATTTTTGGTTACAGGACTTGTATTTGGCAATTAAGCATGAATAACAACATCAGTTGTTGTTGAAGTTGCAACAGACACGCAGCATGCATAAAGCTAAAGGTCTGACTCAGAGAGTTTTCTGTTTTCAATGATGAAATGCTGTTGGTTTAGTGGTGACACAGCTGTAGTTAGTTAGTAGCAGTAGTAGTGTTTCACATCATTTTAAATAGAAGCACTTTAATTTGAAATATCTTGGGTTGTTTTGCATGGCATCGTGTTATCCCTGAAAGAGTTCTGGAAACAGTGAAATGTAAATGAAATGTCTGTTTTGTCAAATTTATTAAACCAAAAAAAAACCAAAACCAAAAAAACAAATCATCAGTTCATTTCTTTTCTGTAAAGAAGTCTCTGAAAGAAAATAGGTTGTGCCCATAAATTGGGAATGTAATAATAACACAAAAATGAAACGAATTGGCTTAAACATACCATTATAACAAATTATAATTCATAACATAACAGTAAATCGCCACAATCATACATAATTAGCAACACTTTATTGCTATGGCGTGTTCTAACTCTGTTCTTTAAAGCAGGGGGTTTCAACCTTTTTGACACCAGGGACCACCATTTATTCAGCATTTGAGCCACGGACCACCATTTGATGACATCGAGGACCTAGAACTACAGAATTATTTTGGTTTTGTCCACAATTAAATTTTGCAAATAAAACAGTGTAGACTTTCAGATGATGAATATTTTAACTCTTGAGAATGTAAAAATGAAACCATTTGGTTTCATTTTTACATTCTCAAGAGTTACATCTGGTTAACCAACTTTCCATCATTTAGCCTGGGAACCACCTGGAACCCTCTCATTTAGCCTGGGGACCACCTGGAACCCTCTCATTTAGCCTGGGGACCACCTGGAACCCTCTCATTTAGCCTGGGGACCACCTGGAACCCTCTCATTTAGCCTGAGGACCACCTGGAACCCTCCCATTTAGCCTGGGGACCACCTGGAACCCTCTCATTTAGCCTGGGGACCACCTGGAACCCTCTCATTTAGCCTGGGGACCACCTGGAACCCTCTCATTTAGCCTGGGGACCACCTGGAACCCTCTCATTTAGCCTGGGGACCACCTGGAACCCTCTCATTTAGCCTGAGGACCACCTGGAACCCTCTCATTTAGCCTGAGGACCACCTGGAACCCTCTCAAGGACCACCTGTTGAAAACCCCTGCTTTAAGGGACAACTTTTTATTTTTATTTTATTTTTTTTTTCCAACCAAGGTTCATGTTTTAGGTTGTTATTAGAGAAAATCAAAGATGGTGAAAGTAAAGATGTGAATTGTTTTATATTCCTTGCTTTCTTTAGTTTTAGGGGTTTTAGCTATGGGAGGAGGCATTAGAACATGGTCCTAAATACATGTGTTTATACAAGTTTAAAGCAAGTTCTTTTTCATCATCTATTACAGTAATACTAATAAACCTCAGGAAATTACATCTGGCCACAGAAATAACACACAAAGTATTTGTACATGCCATGACAGTTTGTCACATCCAGTAGATCATTTGTGGCCAGATGTAATTTCCTGGGGTTTAGGACTGTAGTAGATACAAAAAAGGAAAAAAAAAATGCTTTAAAAATTTTCAAACAGATATTTAGGACCATGTTCGAAAACAATTAACACCCAACCTAAAAAAAAAAACATCAGCCTTGGTGATGTTTTAGGTTGGAAAAAAACAAAGAAAAACAAAGTAATACATAGAAAGAAATTTGTTTTTGTTGTTGTTGTAAATTATGTATCAGTTTAAATCAGTGTCTAGAAAAAAAAAGTTCTTATCTAGCATATTTAGTTACATAGTTACTTAGTTACTATAGCAGTGGGTTTTCAACTAGTTTCATACCATTTGATGTCGAGTTTATTCTCTCTGACCCAAAACTAAGAATTTTCAAGTTTTGGGCCACAATTTAGGAAAGACAGCTAGCAAAAAGCTGGTCAAAATAATAATTCTACATTTTCTATTTGTGTAGATTCTTGAAAATTACGTAATTCAGAAGTTTAAACATAATTTAACCAAATTAAGTGGACCCATTTCGTTTCATCGGTTGATGGGATTTCTATAAGGTATTTTTTATATTATTATATATATTCTTCTCTGGCATCGGTATTTGGTATCGGTATGTGCTAACACAAAATTTGTGGTATCGGGATCTGATCAGAAATGAAAAAAAATGGCATCGCCATGACATCCCCAGTGTACACTGCAAAGGTTTTTTTTCTTTGAGGCCCTGCTACACTAGCAATATTTTGATCAATATCAACTAACAATGTCAACATCAACGGGCAACATGATGAGACACACGGCAACAGGCAACATGATGAGACACATGGCAACAGGCAACATGATGAGACACATGGCAACAGGCAACAAAACAGGCTTCTTTTTTCCTGAGAGTGTGCAAATGTGAACCCAATGGACCCTAGCGGGTCCATTGGGTTCACATTTGCACACTCTCAGGAAAAAAGAAGTCTTAGTTTGCATTGAATCATTTTCACCCAACTGCCACCCAACTCAAAATGTTCATTTAGCAAAATAGAAGTTACAAAATCCTTGTCTTTGTCCACCGCAGTGAAGCAGCAGCAGCAGCCATGTTGGTTTCAGAAAAGTTTCTGTGGGAGTCTAGGAGAAAGGATCAGGTGACGCCAAGGAGGGCTGTGATTGGAGGATTCCGAAATGTTGACCAGTAGAGGACGCTAAAGAACTGACTTTTTTGAACAACCAGGAGTTGATCATTTTCTATAGAAAGGTGAAAAGTCAACGTTGATAGTTGACGTTGCTTGTTGATGTTGATCAAAACATTGCTAGGTGTATCAGGGCCCTTATCCAGTGTGCATCCGTTGCTGGTGTTTGGTCATCTCAGATCTTTTACTAAAGCCCTTCCCGCAGTGTTCACAGTGGAACGGTCGTTCTCCCGTGTGAACCCGCCGGTGGACGTTCAGGTTCGCTGCGCTTTTAAACCTCATGTCACAGTCCGTACAGTGGAAAGGTTTTTCACCGGTGTGAACGCGCCGGTGGCGGGTAAGATCAGACGCTCTGCTGAAACCTTTCCCACAGTCCGTACAGTGGAAAGGTTTTTCACCGGTGTGAACGCGCCGGTGGCGAGTTAGGTCACACGCTCTGCTGAAACCTTTCCCACAGTCGGTACACTGGAAGGGTTTTTCTGCCGCGTGGACGCGCCGGTGCACGTTTAGCTCGTCCGAGGTTTTAAACCTCGCGTCGCAACTTTTACACCGGAACGGGTTTTCGGCTCTGGTGTGAATGCGCCGGTGAACTTTTAAATGAAGGTTTTTACTGAAACCTTTCCCGCAGTCTTCACACTGGAAAACCTTCGCCGCGGTGTGAATGATGCGCTTGTGTCTGTCCAAGCGAGACGCTTCGCCGAAACGCCTCCCGCACTCCGCGCAGCGGAAAGGCCGCTCTTTGGTGTGAAAGTCCAGGTGCGCACTCAACTCGCCGCGAGTCTCGAACCTCATGGCGCAATGCGGACACGGGAAACGCTTGTGGACGTGGTGATGGTGCGTCGCCAAGTCGCACGAAAAGGTGAACCTCATGTCGCAATGTTCGCACTGGAGTAAGTGTTTGTGGTGGTGCACGCGCTGTTGTTGTTTTGCGGCGTGGACGCACTGGTGGTGTCGTTTGAGAGCTTTCGGCCAGGCAAAGCTCTTCTCGCAGAGTTCGCAGTGGAAGGGCTTCTGTTTCTCTGCGTTGGCGATGTGCTGTCGCGTCGTACGGAGAATCGAATCGATGAAACTCCTGTCGCCTTGTTGGTCGTCGTCATCATCGTCGCTCTCCTCCTCCTGATCATCACTGTCTTCAGTGTCTGACTCGAGTTCCGCTTCAATTCCAGAAACGGACGACGGGGTGCGTTTGTTGTCGCCGTCTTCTCCCCGTAGCTAAACGAAACCCCTCCTCTTTGGAATCTGATCAGGACACAATGGGTTAGTTTCTGATGCTAGATTCTAGTTCACAGCGCTAGATTCTACTTCCTCAAGCTAGATTCTAATCCCCCACGTTAGATTCTAGTTCCTCTCAGTAGATTGTATTTTCTGAAGTTTCTGACACTAGATCCTAGTTCCCGACACTAGATTCTAGTCCATGACACTAAATTCTAGTTTGTGACACTAAATTCTAGTCCCTGGCACGAGATTCTAGTTTTTCTGGAAAAATCTCTTTCTGTGTCAGTGATGCTTAACATATTTCATAGGAAGGACCCCCAGAAATATCTATTATTTAGCTGCAGAACCTCATCTAAAAACATGTTGTTCTAGGGGATCCCCCAGAAGCAAAGATTTGACTTAAAAATGTTTGCTTCCGAAATAATGTATTCAAAGATTTGCACCACATTTTCACATTTTTTGAGCTTGTAGATCTGCTTTTTTTCAACAGCTAAAACACCAAAACAAAGGGTTAATGTGTGAAGGCTTTGCTTCACCTTGTTGTTCCTCTTTAATGTGTGGAGGTTGTGTTTGCTGCTGTTCCAGTTTGATGTCTTTGATGTCTGCTTCCTCCTTAACAGAATCCTCTTGTTTACACACCACCATGTGCAAGGCATCTGTCAAGGAGCAGAACAATCACACACAAGTTATTCTAACTAGATCAAAACAACATCAACTTAACTTCAATCAATCAACTTAATGTAAAGATTTATTGTTTTGGTGCAGCTGTCCATGTTTTAGCTTTGAGAGGTTGTTGTTGTCTGCTCAAATGTGTCTTTGTCAAACCTTGGACATAGTTTGAATGTTGATTAATCATGATTAAATTAATTTTGAAACTGTGATTAATGTGATTTCATTATTTTTTTATTATTATATTGATTTTTAATCATTCAACAGCCTATTTCCTTTCTTTATCCAGTGTGCATACGTTGCTGATGTTTGGTTATTACAATTAAGCCTTGTAGCCTACTTGTAATGATGCTGTAATGGTCAATTACCACAATAATAGCTGAACAATGTTCTTGTTTATTTTGAAACGTACCGCTGCATGGCTGGTCCTCCGGTTCCTGTTTAATAGAGACGTGTTCATGTTCCTGTTTAACACACAGAGTCCTGGACTCTGTAGAGTTCATCTTCATCTTCAGTCTGGACCTCACACTCTGATCTGAAATGAGAGAATGGAATGAGGACTTTAAAAAGGCCTTCCGGCATGAGTTTAAAACAGGGGCGGATCTAGGCATGGGCATGGGGGGGGGCAATGCCCCCCCTAAATATCCAGTCTGCCCCCCCCATACCCGAAGCCATGCAAAACAACCCAAGATATTTCAAATTAAAGTGCTTATATTTAAAATGATGTGAAACACTACTACTGCTACTAACTAACTACAGCTGTGTCACCACTAAACCAACAGCATTTCTTCATTGAAAACAGAAAACTCTCTGAGTCAGACCTTTAGCTTTATGCATGCTGCGTGTCTGTTGCAACTTCAACAACAACTGATGTTATTATTGATGCTTTACTTGACTAATAAAAGTCCTGTAACTGAAAATGGTATGGGGGCGGCTTTTCTCTTGCCCCTCCAACATGTTCTCTTGCTCAAGTCATATCCACCCCTGGTTTAAAATCAAATGTCAAATGCTTTCATTTGGCCAAATGATGAAACTACTGACAGCTTATTCTGCATCTGTCAAACACAATTAGTTTGCGTTTCATATGGTGTGAGTATAACAACAACGGCCTGCGTTATATTATTTGAAATTATTACATGGCTTGAGCCCAGACCAACGTAGCCTACACATAAAATCAGCACTGTTAAAGGGGTATTCCACTTTCAAAAAAACTTTTTTCATGGTCTACTCAGCCTCATGTGAAACACCAGACAGTTTATAAGTTACTTCTTTCAGTATTTAGATATTTGATGTTCATTAATCTGCCGGAACGTCCTTCCTATACAAACCCATTATAACTTAAAACTCCATTTTAACCATGACAGATTATTCAAAAACAATCCATCTTTTTTCTGGTGACTGATATTGTCCTCCTAATATGTGAGAGGGCCGTGGAATTGCATCTACAGTTTTCATTTATTTTAAACAAATTGTTTTAGAAAATGTATCCGCCTCCATATGAGGCGGATACGACCCAAATGAATAGAACAATTTTAAAAATAAATCATTATAGAAAACAGTAAATGAAATTCCACGTCCCTCTCACGTATTAAGAGGACAATATCAGTCACCAGAAAAAAGATGGGTTTGTATAGGAAGAGGTGCTGAATGAACATCAAATATCTAAATAGTGAATGTAGTAACATTAAACTGTCTGGTGTGTTCACTGCTACCAACACACACGCAATGGCCGTATCTCACACGGATTTGATGGATATCACACGAGCACACGCCGCACCCCCATGTTCACACGCACGGGTCTCGATGTGCGACCCCGACGCGGCCAAAGAGATAATGGTGTCTATTTACTGCTCATTGCTGAGATCCTGTTTAAAGCCCGCCTACTAGTTTTGCCATTTGCACAGAATAGGACAGGAAACGGATCTGCAGCATGGACCCTCCTCCCTCCATGCAGTTGAGTAGAATAGGACAGGAAACGGATCTGCAGCATGGGTCCTCCTCCCTCCATGCAGTTGAGCGAGATCCTGTCATGGCGTCCACCGCTCTTTGTTTACAACACACGTAGGGAAAAGAAAACTTTGTCTTTTTTACCAAAGACTGCGTTCGGTTTGATAAATAATGACAGCAGAGCCGTTTTCTAAAGCCCGATACGGGCGGATGCATGGATTATAAGGCAGCACGTCGAGCTGTGGTGAGTAGCCTCAAATGAGCTGTTTGTTGTCCCTCTTGGGCTATGAAGTGAACGGTGTCTGCATTGCTCTGTCTATACTCCAGGCTTACATAGCTACTCTACCCAGGCTGCACTGGGTAGAATCATGCCATCTAGTAGAGTTGCGACATTGGGGGGTCAGAAACCGAACGTGCTGGATAGTATTTTCTGTTGCGCGACCACTGCAGACAGCATTGCCATCGAGAGATCGCACAACGGCGCTATAGTTTTCAAAGAGGCCAGCGCAAATAAATAAAAGCCCTTTTAGACACGTGTAAAACATGACAACTATTGGGAAATCAATGCTGATAGTTAAGTGGTCATTCTGATGGTCTACTCTAGTGTCATGTTTGCAAGACTAGTTTTTCAGAGACACTGACAAACTATATTTTTCATTTTATTTATTTTATGGTAGTGCTTTGTCGTGGCTGTATAAGTTCAAAATTGCTGTAGTTAGGAGGAATATACATTGATTAAGTAAACATTTCATTATTGGTTCCTTATTGGTTGTAATTCATGCCATCATAGTCAAATTAGAGCCCCTTTGCTGTTGGGTTGGCCAGTTATTTTGTCCAGGTGTATTGTTTGTAGTTTGTATTGTCCAGTAAAATAGTTAATATAATAGTGTTCAATTACAGTTATTATCTTTATAGTCCTATGTGCTACTGAATGAAACAGATAGCACAGTGGTACATGAAGAGAAGGAAGGAATAGAAATGCTATTATACTGTAGAAATGTTTGGTTTATTTTGTGTGACAACACTTCATATGTAGACACTCTTTATCCCCACATTGGTGAGTTTCAATCTGGTCGCCTACTTGTAAGTTGTAACCCTAAATTTAAGTGAAATGGGTGGAAAAAATAGGCTTCCCCATGGAGTTGCTCATTGTGTTGTTGCGGGATGCAATCGTGTTTCATGACTGTATGTTTATTTGTTCTGTTGAGTATAATATAGTCTTTATTTGCTGTATAATTGGAGCACATACATGTAGCATTTTCTCCAATTAGTGTTTTTTGAGCATGTGAGTGTGTGCTTAATATGCAACTTTGGTGGGGAACTTTGAAAAATATTGCCCCCCTGAAAACATGAATGCCCCACCACTGATAATTTTCTGGCTACGGCAGTGCATATATTGGATGTAATGTTTGGGATCAGAACTTAATTTAGGGAAATGGATGGTAAATAATCGCGAAAACGTGTCAAATCATGGTAAAAAAAAATGCATTTTTTTCCCCCGCCACCGCAGCCAAAGGGTTCTTTGTGCCAGATCACACTCCAGGCACTTTCCAAAAGTTGGCAGCCTTGGAGTAGACCATAAATTACCAGGGAAAATGGTATGGGTATTTCAGTTCCAGGACTTTTATTAGTCAAGTAAAGCAATCAATAATAGCATCAGTTGTTGTTGAAGTTGCAACAGACACGCAGCATGCATAAAGCTAAAGGTCTGACTCAGAGAGTTTTCTGTTTTCAATGATGAAATGCTGTTGGTTTTAGTGGTGACACAGCTGTACACACACACGCACACGCGCGCGCATACACACACACACACACACACACACACACACACACACACACCACACACACACACACACACACACACACACACACACACACACACACACACACACACACAACACACACACACACACACACACACACACAGTAACAGAACAACTCAAATCATTGATCTTACCTGCTGTTTAGTAATTGTTTTCAAACTGTTTTCAAACAGTTTTCAAACCACACGCGGTTGACGCCATGTTGTTTCACAGCTGCATTGTGGGTAACTGAGTTCTTTAATCTCCTCTTGACCCAGAGCCACCTGATGGAAGAGTTGCGACATTGAGGGGTGAGAAACAGCAACCAGGCCAGGGCTCGAGCTGCTGCATGCAGCCTGGATAACAATGTTGATAATAATAAAAGGGACAAACTCAAGTTGGAAATGCACTGTTTTAACAAGGGAGACGCGAAAAAGAGCTGTTTTAGGTCGTGTGTGTGGGACATGTCTACTGTTTTAAAGCATTTGTAACAACTGAAGTAAATTAAGTGTTCCTGTTGTACTAGAAAACAATCAAAAGAGGCAAGAGCACTAGAGCAGTCCCCAAGAGCCTCCATTGGACGTGAACAGAGTTGTCACAAAGGCTCTGCTCTTCACCAGTTTGTCTGTAGAGTTGGAGTATTGCTGCCCCCTGCTGTTGCTGTCAGGTAGTGTCTATATCTACAGGTCCATTCCAAAAAAATTAGAATATCAAGGAAAAGTTGGTTTATTTCCACAATTCCATTCATAAACCCGAACTTTTATTAATCATAGATCCAGTGCTCACATTGTAAATGATTTCAAGTATTTATTTGTTTATTTTTACCCAATGTTGGCTTCCAGCTCATAAAACCCACCAAATCATGGATTTCAGAAAATTAGAATATTTCATGAGACCACTAAAAATGTGTTTTAAGCAAGAAATGCTGACTATCTGAAAAGTGTATTAATGTATGGAGTTAGTACTTTGTCTGGGCTACTTTAGAACAAATTATTTCATTAATGGGGCGTGGCATGGAGGTGATCAACCTGTGGCACTGTTGAGGTGTTATGGAAGCCCAGTTTTGCTTCAATAACAGCCGTAAATGAATTTGTATTGTTCAGTCTTATGTCTCACACCTTCCTCTTGACAATACAACCCAGATTCTCTGTTGGGTTAAAGTCAGGACAGTTGGCAGGTCAGTTAAGCACAGTAATACCATGGTCAGTACAGCAGTTAGTAGTAGTTTTGGCTGGGCAGGTGCTTTTTAGAGTACCTGTGCTTCGGTATGTTGACAAGCTTCATGGAGATGCTAATTTTCCTTTCCAGCTCGATTTGGCACCTGCCCACAGAGCTAAAACTACTAGTAACTGCTGTACTGACCATGGTATTACTACGCTTAAAGGTAGGGGAAGTGATTTGAAACTCATGGTGTAGTACCAGCCTGGTGCACTAGGGGCCCCCAAAAGTAGCTACACTATGTGAACCTGCTGCTCTCTCCTGATTGGAGAATTGTGGTGACCTGGGGAACTTTTATTAGCTCCTCTGCTAACATGGGGGAGGGGGAAACTCCATATGTGGTTTCCACACCTTATAATAGAGCATTTTAACAGAAAAAAAAAATATTTTTTGGGTGATATCTGACAAAAGTGAAATCACTTCCCTACCTTTAACTAACCTGCCAACTGTCCTGACTTTAACCCAACAGAGAATCTGGGTCAAGAGGAAGGTGTGAGATATAAGACCGAACAATATAAATTCATTTATGGCTGTTATTGAAGAAAAACTGGGCTTCCATAACACCTCAACAGTGCCACAGGTTGATCACCTCCATGCCATGGGTTAGTGATTTATCGTAGAGCTCTGGGGTCTGAACGGCGGAGCTGGGTTGGGAAGGAGCGCTTGTTTTATCCGCCGGCTACTACTAGTAGGGCGGGGGCGAAGCATAGTTTTACTGAGGTTATGTTTAGGGTTAGTAACCGCATAAAAGCATCGTCTAACTCTAACCCCAACCTAACCCTAAAGACAACCCAATAAAAACTAGGCTATGCCTAAACCTAATCCTTAACCTTAAACTTAAAGGTTAGGGGAAGTGATTTGAAATTCATGGTGTTGTATTACCAGCCTGGTGCACTAGGGGCCCCCAAAAGTAGCTTACACTATGTGAACCTGCTGCTCGCTCCTGATTGGAGGAGAATTGGTGGTGACCTGGGGAACTTTTATTAGCTCCTCTGCTAACGTGGGGGAGGGGGAAACTCCATATGTGGTTTCCACACCTTATAATAGAGCATTTTAACAGAAAAAAAATATTTTTTGGGTGATATCTGACAAAAGTGAAATCACTTCCCCTACCTTTAACCTCAGTAAACCTATGCCTAAACCTAACCTAACCCTAACCATAACCTCAGTAAAACTTCCTTCGCCCCGCCCTACTAGTAGTAGCCGGCAGATAAAACAAGCGCTCCTTCCCAACCCCGCTCCGCCGTTCAGACCCAAGAGCTCTACGATAAATCACTAACCCATGCCATGCCCCATTAATGAAATAATTTGTTCTAAAGTAGCCCAGACAAAGTACTAACTGCATACATTAATATATTTTTCAGATAGTCAACATTTCTTGTTTAAAACACATTTTTTTGTGGTCTCATGAAATATTCTATTTTTTTGAAATCCTGATTTGGTGGGTTTTATGAGCTGGAAGCCAAAATTGTGTAAAAAATAAACAAATAAATACTTGAAATCATTTACAATGTGAGCAGTGGATTTATAATTAATGAAAGCTCGGGATTTTGAATGGAATTGTGGAAATAAACCAACTTTTCCTTGATATTCTAATTTTTTGGAATGGACCTGTACACCAGTGTTTTTCAACATATTTGATACCAGGCCCAACCACTAATTATTCAGCATTTGAGCTGTTTTGCTTTTTTTTGCTATATTGCTTGTTGTCCACAATACCAGGCAGGATTTAGTAAAGCAAACATAGCCTACAGATCAAAATGACTATTAATCTGTTGTAGACTTGGGATAATTCACATGATGAATATTTTAACTCTGGAGAGTGTAAACATGAAACTAATTGGTTAACCAACTTTACATCATTTAGCCTGGGGACCACTTGGAATCCTCTCAGGGACCACTGGTTGAAAACCTCTGCTATAGAGTAATGGAAGGTGGCTGTCAATTTCCAAACGTAATGCCAGAAATTTAAAGCCATAGAGTATAACTGAACATTTACAAGCATTTGGGGGCCTGTAGATCACCTACTTTGATAAATATTTGAAATGAACAGCCCCCCCCCCCCCCTACCCCAGGTTTGTTTTCTTCTTAAACGTTCAAATCCTGCAAAGGAAAACAGGGCATATTTCGGACATAGTTCGAATGGTGAGCAATCATGATTAAATTCATGTTGAGGCTGTAATTAATTTGATTAAAATTTTTAATTATTCAACAACAGCCCTATTTTTTTATTTATTATTTTTTGGGGCAGACGTAGAAAAATAAAAACTCCAATAAGGGCCTAACATCCCGCCAGGCCTCAGGCCTGTAAGTGACATTATGCTTGGTCAGGTTTCATGGACATGAATGAATGGATGCTGAGATGAAGGTTTTTGTTGGTTATGTTTTACCACTGACTGCTGCTGCTGAGTGCATTAATCTGAACCTAAATAGATTAGAGGAGCCGCTAGCCCAGGGGCGGATCTAGGCATGGGCATCGGGTGCAATGCCCCCCTAAATACCCAGTCTGCCCCCTCAAACAGGATGCCATGCAAAACAACCCAAGATATTTCAAATTAAAGTGCTTCTATTGAAAATGATGTGAAACACTGCTACTAACTAACTACAGCTGTGTCACCACTAAACCAACAGCATTTCATCATTGAAAACAGAAAACTCTCTGAGTCAGACCTTTAGCTTTATGCATGCTGTGTGTCTGTTGCAACTTCAACAACTGATGTTATTATTGATGCTTTACTAATAAGACCTGGAACTGAAATGGAACTGGTATGGGTGCGACTTCATGAGGCCGCCCCCATACCATTTTCTTTTGCCCCTCCAACATGTTCTCTTGCCCCCCTAAATGGGACAAGTTATATCCGGCCCTGCGCTAGCCGCGCTCCATCCGGCTCCATCAGAGCACTAATGGACGTCTAATCCAGCCGGTTCGAGGCTCAGCGTCTTCTGATGCATTGATTGATGGAGAAGCAGCAGCAGCAGCGTCCATATCCATACGCTGTACAGCCTGCATGGGAACACATTATCTGGACATTATCTGGAACATTATCTGACATTATATGGTCATTTGTGGGCAGGGGCGTTTTCGCCATTAGGCAGACTAGCTAGGCCAGGGGTTTTCAACCTTTTTCATCCCAGGGACCACCATTTATTCAGGATTTGAGACACAGACCACCACTTGAGGATATTTTAGGTTTTTAGCCGCATGCACAGACATCAAAACTAAAGATTTATTTTGCTTTTGTCCACAATTCCAGGCTGGATTTTGGGGAAACAAAACTAGCAAAACATACATTCCAAAATGGCTAATTCAGATGATGAATATTTTAACTCTTGAGAGTGTAAAAATGAAACCAAATGGACCCGTGCAGGGTCCATTTGGTTACCAGGATACCAGGCACCTAATATGGATAAATACTGTACACTATACGTATCCTCTATAACTAGAATTGAACACATTTGAAACACATATGTGTTTTAAATGTTAAAGGTAGGGTAAGTGATTTGAAATTCATGGTGTAGTACCAGCCTGGTGCACTAGGGGCGTCCAACAGTAGCTACATTATGTGAACCTGCTGCTCCATCCTGATTGGAGGAGAATTCACCCTCCACCTGGGGAACTTTTATTAGCTAACGTGGGGGAGGGGGAAACTCCATATATGGTCTGCACACCTTATCATAGAGCATTTTAACAGAAAAAAATATGTTTTGGTGATACCTGACAAAAGTGAAATCACTTCCCCTACCTTTAAATAAACAAAATTAACATATTACCCGTATTGTCCCGAATATAAGGGACAATAAGGGTCAATTTTGCCTTTGCCAGGCCACCCTGGGGGTGGCCTGGCAGATGTAACTCTTTGAGAGTGTAAAAATGAAACCAAATGGACTCCCTGTACTCCAGATGGCCAATCCGCCCCTGGTTGTGTGAGGCAGCATTGTGTGTGTGTGTGTGTGTGTGTGTGTGTGTGTGTGTGTGTGTGTGTGTGTGTGTGTGTGTGTGTGTGTGTTGGGGGGGGGGGTGTACAGTATGTGTGTGCGTGCAAAAAGCAATTAGTGAGCTGTCAATCAACGATGATGTGGCTCATTCCCATGGGAACTGTGTTACTATACTCATAATATTACAGTGACATGAATTCACTTCTCTCTATGATGTGACAGGGGCGGATGTAACTGGGGGGGGGGGGGGGGGGGGGCCAGCATAAAATGCCATGGGGCAGCCTCATCGCCTGTTACAGGACTTTTATTAGTCAAGTAAAGCATCAATAATAACATCAGTTGTTGTTGAAGTTGCAACAGACACGCAGCATGCATAAAGCTAAAGGTCTGACTCAGAGAGTTTTCTGTTTTCAATGATGAAATGCTGTTGGTTTAGTGGTGACACAGCTGTAGTTAGTTAGTAGCAGTAGTAGTGTTTCACATCATTTTAAATAGAAGCAAAGCACTTTAATTTGAAATATCTTGGGTTGTTTTCCATGCCACCCGTGTTTGGTGGGGCAGTTAGGGGGGGGGCACTGCACCCCCCCATGCCCATGCCTAGATCTGCCCCTGTGATGTGACCGTTATCAGTCGGTGGGACTCCACTGTGCTTTGAATGTGATTGCCAAGTTGTTTTATCCAACTTAACCCCTATATTTTTTTAGGTGTCCCCCAGGGCTCTGTGACTGGATCTCTCTTTCTTTGCCCCAATTTACAACCTCATTACAGTGTAATTTCACTGAACGTTGGCCACCAGAATAACTAGGGGTGTAAACGGCTCATGGGTTTTAAGGACTACTTTCTTTTGTTTTTCCAACCAAGGTTCATGTTTTAAATGGTAAATGGTGCATTTATATATATAGCACCTTTATCCAAGGTGCTTTTGTGCATGACATTCACCACATTCACACACACATTCATCCACTGATGGCAGTGGAAACCATACAAGGTACCTACTAGCACATCAGGAGCAATTAGGGCTTCAGTGTCTTGCTCAAGGACACTTCCACACTAATCGAACCGACAATCTTGTGGTTACCATCCAGTGACTCTAATACCGCTGATTCCGCTGCTGGCCCCAACAGGTGTATTAGAGAAATTGAAAGATGGGTGTTAAATTATTTTACATTTGCTGTTTTTTGTCAACCGTTTTAGACAAACATGGTCCTAAATATGTATGGTTTACACAATTTTAAAGTGATTTCTTTTATTATCTACTACACTCTTAAGTCCTAATAAACGCTGCATTCTAATGGTTCCATTTGTACACGCTCAGAAAAAAGAGGTCCTTTAAGAAAAATCATTAACATGGTGAAATACAACTTGATGTCATCAAGTTGTGTTTCACCATGTTAATAATGTGTCCACACAACATCTCTAAATTATATTAGTAAAATGTTGAAAATGGGTGGAATTCCCCGATTCCCGCTAGGGGCGCTGCTGTGGGTGCTGGCGGCGTGTCTCCTCCTCCGCGTCATCAGTGCCCATACCTGAGGCGGGGTTGGTGAAAGGGCCTTTCTGTGTGGAGTTTACATGTTCTCCCTGTGTCCCCTAGGGTAGATACCCTCACATGTTCTCCCTGTGTCCCCTAGGGTAGATACCCTCACATGTTCTCCCCGTGTCCCCTAGGGTAGATACCCTCACATGTTCTCCCTGTGTCCCCTAGGGTAGATACCCTCACATGTTCTCCCCGTGTCCCCTAGGGTAGATACCCTCACATGTTCTCCCCGTGTCCACTAGGGTAGATACCCTCACATGTTCTCCCCGTGTCCCCTAGGGTAGATACCCTCACATGTTCTCCCCGTGTCCCCTAGGGTAGATACCCTCACATGTTCTCCCCGTGTCCCCTAGGGTAGATACCCTCACATGTTCTCCCCGTGTCCCCTAGGGTAGATACCCTCACATGTTCTCCCCGTGTCCCCTAGGGTAGATACCCTCACATGTTCTCCCTGTGTCCCCTAGGGTAGATACCCTCACATGTTCTCCCCGTGTCCCCTAGGGTAGATACCCTCACAAAAACATGCAGTAATCCTGGACTCTAAACTGCCTCCCCCTGGCCAGCCGGGGCGCCTGATGGAGGGGACAGGAACTGGTTGGAATATCTGGGTTGTTACATCTGCCAGGCCACCCCCAGGGTGGCCTGGCAAAGGCAAAATTGTTCCTTCCACGCGCTACATCCAACCAGGGAATCTCTCCACTGTCAGGTGAAAAGAAGGCAGCTTGGACTCCTCATGCATTGAAGGAAGCATGAGGCCAGTCCGCTGCCTCCCCAGGTTGGCGGAGGGTGTGTAGAGCCCAGGATCACATTAGGAATTGGCACTGGGTGAAAAAATGGGTTACAAAATCGTGGGATAAAAATATTTAGAAAAAAAAAGCCGTAATAATAACAACCATCTGAGCACTTCAGTAAATTTTTACTTACTGTAGTTACTTTACACCACTGGAGCAATTTAATGCTACATATTTTATATAGCGCCTTTATCCTGCAGTGCTTTAGCTAATGCATTACATTCAGCCATTAACACACACCAGGGGCGGATGTAACATTTCAAAAATTGGGGGGGCAGGAGAAAATGGTATGGGTGCGGCTTCATCGCCCGCGTCGCTTCGCGCCACGGGCGATGAAGCCGCACACATACCATTTTCCAGTTCCAGGACTTTTATTAGTCAAGTAAAGCATCAATAATAACATCAGTTGTTGTTGAAGTTGCAACAGACACGCAGCATGCATAAAGCTAAAGGTCTGACTCAGAGAGTTTTCTGTTTTCAATGATGAAATGCTGTTGGTTTAGTGGTGACACAGCTGTAGTTAGTTAGTAGCAGTAGTAGTGTTTCACATCAGTTTAAATATAAGCACTTTAATTTGAAATATCTTGGGTTGTTTTGCGGATCTAGCAAGAGAGACCAAGTACAACCTCAGGGGGACTTGTGTATTAAAACAAAAATGGGCCAGGACAAACACCAAGGTAGATGCACATCCATAATAGGGGTAGAACTGTGGAACAACTTGGATAACGAGCTCAAATTATGCTCATCACTCATCAAATTTAAAAAAGCTTTATAAAAACAAAGTTCTCAATTACTATAAAACATTATAAAATAAATAAATAAATAAAAACTATTACCGTAAAAGTTAAAACATGATTATTATCATTATCACTATTACCAATATTATACTACTACTAATCTTTACCTAACATAACCATCACTATAACCATTATAACTATAAAATATTATCATAGACACTAGTATACACAAAGCTATATTTGAGTTTTCTTAACTCAAATATAGCTCAGTGATCGTCACCTCCCATCTTCAGACGTTCTCCATCCAAATGTTTTAAATTGTGGAGAAAAAAAAATGTGATTTGTGTTTTCTTTCTCTTTGGTGCCTCGAACTTGATTTGTGTTTTCTTTTTCTTTATCCCTAATGTATTTTGTTTTCCTTTTTAAGGCTAGGCAATATAAGCTTCGGCTTCAGGCCTAGACCTTTTTGGTGCTAGATTACCGCATGCTTTGTAAACCAGAGGCTTCGAAAATGGAATGTAACTGCATAGCACCAAAATAAACCATTCATTCATTCATTCATTCATTCATCTAGGCATGGGCACCCCCCCTATGCAGATGCCTAGATCCGGCCCTGACCACACACGCCTCCTTCCTCTCCCATCGTTTATCAACCTGATAACTCCCCAGCAGGCTGCAGATTGCTGATCAAGCAGATCTTCTCCTTGTCTGGGAACAGACTGGCATTGATGAGACCAAAACCGGGAAATCCTGGATCAGTGTGGTGAGTTGGCCGCCTTGTTTTAAGCCCTGTGTTGTAGTGGTACGCCTCTTAAAGGGGAATTCCACCCATTTTTCTTTTTTTTTTTTCTGAGAGCGTACAAATGGAACCAAATGGACCCTAGCGGGTCCATTTGGTTCCATTTGTACGCTCTAAGAAAAAAGGAACCTCATTAACATGATGAACGTATTTCACCATGCTATGATGCTAATGATTTTTTTTCAGACCTCCATTTCTAGGAAATGCAGAATGGGGGGATTTTTGTCCACACAACATCTCTAAGGTATATTAAAGACATAGTAAAATATTGAAAATGAGTGGAATTCCCCTTTAAGACACGTGCATGCACACTTGCATGTGCATTGCGTGCACCTGCGCAACACACACAGACACGCTATTAAAACAAGTATAGCATATTGAGAAAGATTGTTTACAATGCCTAATTGTATCCATAAAAGTAAATGACAAGACAAAAAACATACAGTAGGCCTACTTTTGCCCCAAAAATATTTTAGATGTGAGAAGTGGGGGACGCCGTCCCCCCGTGTCCCCCTGACACTACACCCCGTTTATACCCTGTATCCACACAGTGGCGCGCGCGCACACACACACACGCGCACACGCACACACACACACACACACACACACACACCACACACACACACACACACACAACACACACACACACACACACACACACACACACACACACACACACACACAACACACACACACACACACACACACACACACACACACACACACACACACACACACACACACACACACACTAATGTGATCCGCATCAGTAGTGTTTCACAAAGGACTTTTCTCCACCCATGCCTTCAATCTACCACTAAGTGCTTGATATTCCTTAGTGCATTAAAGGGGAATTCCACCCATTTTCAACATTCTAATATGTCATCAGTATACCTTAGAGGTGTTGGGTGGGCATGATAAAAAAGTTCCCCCATTCTGTGTTTCCTAGAAATGGAGGTCTGAAGAAAACCACTAACATGGTGGTGAAACATCTTGATGACATCATACATCAAGATGTATTTTCACCATGTTAATGGATTTCTTTAGACGATTCTTTTTTCTGAGGGCATACAAATGGAACCAAATGAACCCGTTAGGGTTCATTTGTTCCATTCGTACACTCTCCTGAACGCGTGATTCTGGATTCTCTCTGCAGTGCCGACATAAAGAAAATCGCCCGTCGATTAACGCCAGGCGTTTTAAAAAGCTCACTGGATTGAGCTTTCAAAAACATCACGTGCGTGTGCACGAAACGAGCAACACAGCACGCAACACACATCACTGGACGCTGCGCGATAAACGACCGGCGTTACACACTCTCTTTATCGCAGGTCGTTTTCTGAGCACAAAACGCCGGTCCTGTTGAAAATGAATTAGAATGTATGATTTATTACTGGCCGTCTGTAAGACCCTTAAGGCCTATTTTTACTGTCTCAAAGCAGGGGTCAGGGGTCAAATAATGAACACATTTGGGTTTCCTCCAGAGTTTAAATAGGATTATTATTTTATTATTCATTTGTTTTTGTTTTGTTTTTTTTTGGGGGGGGGGGTCACAAGATGATTGGGAAGCCTTGGGCTTAATCCACTCATAAACACACACACACACACACACACACACACACACACACACACACACACACAACACACACACACACACACCACACACACACACACACACACACACACACACACACACACACACACACACACACAGAGTTCTAGAGTGTTCCATGTGCGAGCAGAGGGGTCAGGTTGCTCGCGTGAAGAAATGTGATCCTAATGGGTGTTGTGTGTGTTGGGGTGTGGGGGTGGTGGGTGTGTGTGTGTGTGTGTGTGTGTTTGTGTGAGTGTGTGCGTGTGGTGTTGTTGTGCGTGTGCGTGTGTGGTGCGTGAGTGTGTGTGTGTGTGGGGTGTGCGCGTGCGTGCGTGCGTGCGTGCGTGCGCGTGTGCGTGTGTGTGTGTGTAGGGGGGGTTGTAGCCTGCGCTGTGGATCAACTCTCACACATAACTGTAGGTCGGTCAGTCAGTCAGTGTTGCCAACTTGGCACATTTGTCACTATATTTAGCTTTTTCTAGACGCCCTAGAGCAGGGGTTTTCAACCTTTTTGACTCCAGGGACCACCATTTATTCAGCATTTGAGCCACGGACCACCATTTGAGGACATTTTAGCCCCACAGACCCCAAAACTAAAGATTTGTTTTGCTTTTGTCCATCTTCTAGTTGTGTAGACTTGTGGGGCTAATTCAAATATTTTAACTCTTGAGAGTGTAAAAATGAAACCAACTGGACCCGCAAGGGTCCATTTGGTTTCATTTTTACGTTCTCAAGAGTTACTCTGGTTAACCAGCTTAGCTGGGGACCACCTGGAACCCTCTCAGGGACCACTGGTGGTCCCCGGACCACCTGTTGAAAACCCCTGCCCTAGAGCCAAAATGAGTGAAAATCTAGTGCTTTTTTGCTGGTGAGTTGGGTGGAATTGTTGACAGGCGCCAGAGATTAAACCCTCGTTTTCATCATTTTCCTCCTATGATAGAGTCCTACTTCCTTCCTAGAAAGGACCATTGTTAAATAGATCTGTAGCCTGGTCTAGCCCTCAATGATTTTGGCCTTGGGGGCGGGGGTGTCGTGGGATCCCCACGGCGGAAGTGCTGCGCTCTGATTTGATCTCACTAACGTGAGTCATCTCCGGCCCCTCCCGCGCCCGTCCACTGCTGTTCTACGTCACATTATTTAGAGCGAACGCCCACCCCGGAAGGTTGACACGCCCCTCAAGGCCACTTTCCAACGTGCGTTAGTCCAGGCTTTTCCGTTTTCGCGCAATGCGGAGGAAA
>CM076975.1:51572453-51596989 GCA_039105355.1 Benthosema pterotum | reverse complement strand
TCAATCATTTTTCCTCCTATGATAGAGTCCTACTTCCTTCCTAGAAAGGACCATTGTTAAATAGATCTTAGCCTGGTCTAGCCCTCAATGATTTGGCCTTGGGGGGCGGGGTGTCCGTGGGATCCCCACGGCGGAAGGGCTGCGCTCTGATTTGATCTCACTAACGTGTCGTCATCTCCGCCCCTCCCGCGCCCGTCCACTGCTGTTCTACGTCACATTTATTTAGAGCGACGCCCACCCCGAAGGTTGACGAACGCCCCTCAAGGCCACTTCCAACGTGCGTTAGTCCAGGCTTTCCGTTTTCGCGCAGGCGGACGAAATTGAAAGCCTGGTGGTCCGAGGCTAAATAGATCTGTAACTCTTATAGATCGTAAAATGAATCCAATGGACCCTTACGGGTCCATTTGCTTTCATTTTACGCTCTCAAGAATTCAATTATAGTTAAACATATGAATTGCCCAACTGTCAAGAATCTACACATTTAGAAAATGTTGCTATTTTGACCAACATTTTGCCAGTTATTCTCTCCTAAATTAGTCAGAGAGCCTAAACTCAACATTAAATGATGGTCCTCCGTGGCTACAATGCAGAATAAATAGTGTGGACCCTGGTATGAGAATGGTTGAAAAACACCGCTCTAGTGCATTCTAGTGCATTTTGGATTATGGCAGTTGGCAACACTGTCAGTCAGTCAGTCAGTCAGTCAGTCAGTCAGTCAGTAAACCCGTCAGTCAGTCAGCCAGTCAGTCATAAACCATCAGTCAGTCCGTCAGTCCAGTCAGTCCAGTCAGTCAGTCAGTCAGTCATTCAGTCAGTAAACCATCAGCCAGTCAGTCAGTAAACCAGCCATCCAGTCAGTCATAACCAGTCAGTCAGTCAGTCAGTCAGTCAGTCAGTCAGTCAGTCAGTCAGTAAACCAGTCAGCCAGTCAGTCCAGTAAACCAGTCAGTCAGTCAGTCAGTCAGTCACCAGTCAGTCAGTCAACCATCAGCCAGTCAGTCAGTAAACCAGTCAAGTCAGTCATCAGTCAGTCAGTCAGTCACAAACCAGTCAGTCAGTAAACCATCAGTCAGTCAGAAACCAGTCAGTCAGTCAGTAAACCAGTCAGTCATCAGCAAACCAGTCAGTCAGTCAGTCAGTCAGTCAGTCAGTCAGTCAGTCAGTCATCAGTCAGTCAGTCAGTCAGTAAACAGTCAGTCAGTCAGTCAGTCAGTCAGTCAGTCAGTCAGTCAGTCAGTCAGTAAACCGTCAGTCAGTCAGTCAGTCAGTCAGTCAGTCAGTCAGTCAGTCAGTCAGTAAACCAGTCAGTCAGTAAACCAGTCAGTCCAGTCAGTCAGTCACCATCAGTCATCAGTCAGTCAGTCAGTCAGTCAGTCAGTCAGTCAGTCCCCAGTCAGTCAGTCAGTCAGTCAGTAAACCAGTCAGTCAGTCAGCCAGTCAGTCAGTCTAAACCAGTCAGTCAGCAAACCAGCCAGCAAACCAGCAAACCAGCCAGCCAGCCAGCCAGTCAGTCAGTAAACCAGTCAGCCAGTCAGTCAGTAAACCAGTCACCAGCCAGTCAGTAAACCAGTCAGCCAGACAGTCAGCAAACCAGCCAGCAAACCAGCAAACCAGCCAGCCAGCCAGCCAATTCAGCCAGCCAGTCAGCCAGCCAGCTAGTCAGTCCAGTAAACCAGTCAGCCAGTCAGTCAGCAAACCAGCCAGCAAACCAGCAAACCAGCCAGCCACCAGCCAGCTAGTCAGTCAGTAAACCAGTCAGCCAGTCAGTCAGCAAACCAGCCAGCAAACCAGCAAACCAGCCAGCCAGCTAGTCAGTCAGTAAACCAGTCAGCCAGTCAGTCAGTATACCAGTCAGTCAGTCAGTAAACCAGCCAGCCAGCCAGCCAGATCTCAAAGTGCACCAGATGAAGCATTTTAAAAGGGAATTCCACCCATTTTCACATTCTAATATGTCATTAATATACCTTAGAGTGTTGGGTGGACATGATGAAAACGTTTCTCCCCATTCTGTGTTTCCTAGAAATGGAGGTCTGAAGAAAACCATTAACATGGTGATCTTGATGGCATTATCAAGATGTATTTCACCATGTTAATGGATTTCTTTAGATGCTTTTTTTTCTGAGAGCGTACAAATGGAACTGTTGTACCTTTGAAATGGAGCATTTGTACACTCTCAGAAAAAAAAATGAAAATGGGTGAAATTCCCTTTTAACTACTCTTTTTCTACTACTCTTTTCCCAGCGCCGCTGGGAAAGGGGGGCCCATGTGGAAAAGCTTTGCAGGGGGCCCAGAATTGCTAGCTACGCCCCTGCAGTCGGTCAGTCAGTCAGTCTGTGACAGGGGTTTTCAACAGGTGGTCCGGGGACCACCAGTGGTCCTTGAGAGGGTTCCAGGTGGTCCCCAGGGTAAATGATGGAAAGTTGGCTAACCAGATGTAACTCTTGAGAATGTAAAAATGAAACCAAATGGACCCTTGCGGGTCCATTTGGTTTCATTTTTACACTCTCAAGAGTTAAAATATATCATCTGTATTAGCACCACTTCATTAAGAAGTCTACACTGTTTTGTTGACAAAATACAGTCTGGAATTATGGACAAAACCTAAAGAATGCTTTAGTTTTAGGCCTTTGGGCTGAAAGTGTAATCGAATGGTGGTCCGTGGCTCAAATGCCGAATAAATGGTGGTCCCTGGAGTCAAAAAGGTTGAAAACCCCTGGTCTGTGAGGACAGTCTGTCTTCCATGGTGAGTTGAGAGCCTGTCATCATGGCTGCCTGTCCTTCACACGGCGCCTCACACAGCTGTGTGTGGATTTATTTATCAGCTGGACATTTAGGACACCTCAAATATAGACGCTCTATTGTGGTGCAGCATGCAGGCAATAAAGCCTTGTGGTGCCACTGGACAGACAGACAGACAGACAGACAGACAGACAGACAGACAGACAGACAGACAGACAGACAGACAGACAGGCAGGGCCTATATTTACCCATGAAGACCTTGAAGGGTACTATTTTATACGTCTCCTTCCTATACCAACCCATTATAACTTAAAACTCCATTTTAACCATGACAGATTATTCAAAAACAACCGCATGTTGTATATGGTGACTGATATTGTCCTTTGTAATACGTGAGAGGGCTGTGGAATTTAATTTACCGTTTTCATTTATTTTTAAAATATTGTTTTGGAAAATGAAAAGCAGCCTCCATGTTTGCGCTTGCGCAACCTGGTAACGGCCAAAACAATATTTTAAAAATAAATGAAAACAGTACATGAAATTCCACGGCCCTCTCACATATTATGAGGACAATATCAGTCACCAGAAAAAAGATGAGTTGTTTTCGAATAATCTGTCATGGTTAAAATGGAGTTTTAAGTTATAATGGGTTTGTATAGGAAGGGGGCGGATGCGCTAAAATGAACATCAAATATCTAAATACTGAAAGGAGTAACTTATAAACTGTCTGGTGTGTTCACATGTGACTGAGTAGACCAGGGGTGGCCAACCCGTGGCTCGCGAGCCGCATGCGGCTCTTCAGCTGGTTACATGTGCTTCTTTAGGGGCTTCCACATGAACCATCAAAAACCTTTTTTTTTTATACCAGGGCCACCATTTATTCAGAATTTGAGCCATGGACAACCATTTGATGACACTTTAGCTCCACAGACCCCAAAGCTAAAGATTTTGTTTACTTTTGTCATCAATTCCAGGCTGGATTTCAGAGAAAACAAATCAGTCAAACATACCGATCAAAATGACCATTAATCTTCTACATTCTCTAGTTGTGTAGACTTGGGGCTAATTCACATGATGAATATTTTAACTCTTGAGAGCGTAAACATGAAACCAAATGGACCCGCAAGGGTCCATTTGGTTTCATGTTTACACTCTCAAAGAGTTACATCTGGCGAACCAACTTCCATCATTTAGCCTGGGGACCACCTGGAATCCTCTTTGATGTGGCTCTTTGCAGTAACACAATGAAAAACGTGGCTCTTAGTCTTTGACGGGTTGGCCACCCCTGGAGTAGACCATGAAATGAGCAAAAGGTTTTGAAAGTGAAAATATCCCTTTAAAACAAGACAACAACAAAGCCATAATGCGTACCCTAACCCTAACCCTAACCCTAACCCTAACCCTAATCCTGACAATCTGTCATTGGCTGATTGATTTGAATTTTTAGTAACAACTTTACAGTACAATTCCACACCGGACTGATAACTGAGTGTCTTACTGGCGCGCCGACGCGCGCTGCACACACACACACACACCACACACACACACACACACACACACACACACACACACACACACACACCACACACACACACACACACACACACACACACACACACCACCACACACACACACACACACACACTACAATTCATAATAGTGGAGGTAATAAACAAGAGGGGAAGAGAACTATACAAGTATAGGGAGAAGAGGTGTGCATGGAGGATGTTGAAGTGACCATGAAAGGTGACATGTAGCGCTGCGTCTAGGCCTACAGCTGAAGCAGGGCGATATAACATGTCCCATTTGGGGGGTGAAGAGAACATGTTGGAGGGGCAAGAGAAAATGGTATGGGGAGAAAATGGTATGGGGCGGCTTCGCCCGTGTCGCTTTGCGCCACGGGCGATACCATACCATTTTCGGTTCCAGGACGTTTATTAGTCAAGTAAAGCATCAATAATAACATCAGTTGTTGTTGAAGTTGCAACAGACACGCAGCATGCATAAAGCTAAAGGTCTGACTCAGAGAGTTTTCTGTTTTCAATGATGAAATGCTGTTGGTTTAGTGGTGACACAGCTGTAGTTAGTTAGTAGCAGTAGTAGTGTTTCACATCATTTTAAATAGAAGCACTTTAATTTGAAATATCTTGGGTTGTTTTGCATGGCATCGTGTCTGGGGGGCAGACTGGGTATTTAGGGGCATTGCCCCCCCTTGCCTATGCCTAGATCCGCCCCTGAGCTGAAGACCTCTGTCTGGTAAGGAATGCCAGTAAGGTATGTGCCCCTCGTTGATGGAATGTGTGTGTGTGTGTGTGTGTGTGTGTGTGTGTGTTGGTGTGTGTGTGTGTGTGCGTGTGCGTGTGCGTGTGCGCGCGTGTGTGTGCGTGTGTGTGTGTGTGTGTGTGCGTGCGTGTTAGGGTGACCAGAGATCCCTCTTTGTGTGGGACTTTTCTCCAGTGTTGCCAACTGCCTAAATCCAAAATGCACTAGTGGCACTTCCAAAATGCACTAGAATGCGCTAGATGCTCGCCTGGAATGGAATATGACCATTAAATGACCATTAATCTTCTACATTCTCTAGTTGTGTAGACTTGGTCTATTTCATATGATGAATATTTTAACTCTTGAGAGCGTAAAATTGAAACCAAATGGACACGTAAGGGTCCATTTGGTTTCATTTTTTTTTACACTCATTTAGCCTGGGGACCACGGTTTGAAAACCAAGGAGAATGAGGGTTTTATCTCTGGCGCCTGCCAACCAATTTCGCCCCAACTCACCAGTTGGGGCGTCAAAAGTAAGTCAAAACTTAGAGGTGTGGCAAAGTGTTGGGCAAAGATGTTTGATGGTCAAACAGCTTTGCCACACCTCTAAGTTTTGCCTTTGCCTTAGACCAAGGGTTTTCAACCTTTTTCATCCCAGGGCCCCACCATTAATTCAGCAGCATTTGAGCCACGGACCACCAATGAGGATATTTTTAGACCCACAGACCCCAAAACTAAAGATTTCTTTTGCTTCTGTCCATGATGGATATTTTAAGAGTTACATTTTGGTTAAACAACTTAGCTGGGGACCACCTGGAACCATCTCAGGGACCACTGGTGGTCCCCGGACCACCTGTTGAAAACCTCTGCCTTAGACCATTAATCTTCTACATTCTCTAGTTGTGTAGACTTGGGATAATTCACATGATGAATATTTTAACTCTGGAGAGGGTAAACATGAAACCAAATGGACCCGCAAGGGTATTTGATAGTGGCACCCCCACGGTGCCACTACGGTACCTGTATATTTCCACATTCACTCCAGAGAAGCCACCTGACCTACCATCATAAACAGCTCATCAGCTATTTTGTTGCTTTCATTTGAATTGAAATCCTGAACTATTTTTACAATATCAACATCAAATTATGTGTGATGTAGAGCTAAATTATAATTTGCTCTAAATCACAGTTTTTGTCCCGTTCCCAAAGCACTGGAATCGACCCACACATGCAGTACAACACAAACCCTGTCCCTCTAGGATGAACCATATGGATGTGGTGTTGTGTGTGTGGTGTGTGTGTGTGGTGTGTGTGTGTGTGTGTGTGTGTGTGTGTGTGTGTTGTGTGTGTGTGTGGTGGTGTGTGTGTGTGTGTGGTGTGTGTGTGTTCTGGCAGCGTGGGAAAGCAGTGACATGAGCAGAGTGCCTCCTCCACTCCACTGACAGGCAGGGGCGGATCTAGGCATGGGTCTGGGGGGGGGGGGGGGCAATGCCCCCCTAAATGTTCAGTCCCAAACACTACGGCATGCAAAACAAATTAAAGTGTTTATATTTAAAATGATGTGAAACACTACTACTGCTACTAACTAACTACAGCTGTGTCACCACTAAACCAACAGCATTTCATCATTGAAAACAGAAAACTCTCTGAGTCAGACCTTTAGCTTTATGCATGCTGCGTGTCTGTTGCAACTTCAACAACAACTGATGTTATTATTGATGCTTTACTTGACTAATAAAAGTCCTGGAACTGAAAATGGTATGGGAGCTGTTTTGTCATGTATATCCAAATATGGAGCTGTTTGTGAGACATATCCAAATTATGGGCTGTTTAAATGAAATGGTATGGGTGCGACTTCATCACCCGTGGCGCGAAGTGACACGGTGATGAAGCCGCACCCATACGCTTTTCTCTTGCCCCCCCCCCCCCCCCCCCCCCCCGGTTGGGAATGTTACATCCGCCCCTGCATTCCACTGACAGGACAGCAGGCGCGGCCAGGCGTCAGGCGTGTGTCCGTCTCTCAGTCTGGTCCCGTTACAGCACTGAGCACCAGGATCTGTTTCATTAGCTCAACACATGTAGGATCACTGACACATGATGGATTATTAACAACGGATTAACTCCTGCTAGTTTCTGCTCTGCACGCATTTCAGTTACTTTCTCACATGTTTTTTTGTCAAGCATAGAGGCTATACATGGCTTGAAATCTTGTTTTTTTGTTGTTGGGGGTCATGGAGGGGACAAGTATGGAATTCACTTTGGGGGAGACACTTTCCTGAAACCGTTTTATTATTTATTGGTTGGAAATGATTTATTGGTTGGAATTTAGTTTTCTAAAGACAGGGCGAAGAGGACAGAACGGAAACACAAGGTGAGTTTGTTAAAACAATGTATAGATAGATGAAACTTTTTTTTTTCTTAAACCAATTAAGGTTCATGTTTTAGAGAAAGAAATAATTGGTTGACATGTGCTGCTTGCTTTAGTTTGGGAGATTTTAGCTGTTTTTGACAGTGGAAGGGGTGTTCGAACATGGTCCTAAATACACATTTATGTATTATTATTTTATATTTAGTTATTATCTATACCAGGGGTTTTCAACAGGTGGTCTGGAGACCACCAGTGGTCCCTGAGAGGGTTCCAGGTGGTCCCCAGCTAAGTTGGTTAACCAGATGTAACTCTTGAGAACGTAAAAATGAAACCAAATGGACCCTTGCGGGTCCATTTGGTTTTATTTTTACTCTCTCAAGAGTTAAAATATTCACCATCTGAATTAGCCCCAAGTCAAGATGGACAAAAGCAAAATAAATCTTTAGTTTTGGGGTCTGTGGGGCTAAAATGTCCCCAAGTGGTGGTCCGTGGCTCAAATTCTGAATAAATGGTGGGCCCTGGGATGAAAAAGGTTGAAAACCCCTGATCTATACTGCAGCCAGGAAATTACATCTGTGACAAAGTGCCTCTGACTCCAAATAGCAACCCAAATAATGGAGTGTGTAAAGTGCAGTGTGGTGTGCTACATAGATCCTGTCAACTTCTGTGGCCAGTTATAATTTCCTGGGGTTTATTAGGACTGTGGTAGATGAAAAATGTAAACAAATATGTGCGATGTCAAAAAGGCTAAAATCCCTAAAACTAAAGAAAGCAAGAAATGTAAAACAAATAACGCCCATCTTTTACATTCTCTAATAACGTAAAACATGAACCTTGGTTGAAAAACAAGAAAAACAAAGTTGTTAGCCTCAAGAGTTAAAATATTCATCCTGTGAATTATCCCAAGTCTACACAACTAGAGAATGTAGAAGATTAATGGTCATTTTGATCTGTATGTTGGACTGTTTGGTTTCACCAAATCCAGCCTGGAATTGTGGACAAAAAGCAAAATAATTTTGGGGTCTGTGGGGCTGAAATGTCATCAAATGGTGGTCCTCAGAGGCTCTGTGGCTCAAATGCTGTATAAATAGTAGTCCCAGTGGACAAAAAGGTGTAAAACTACTGGCCTGGCTGCACAAAGGGAACAGAAGTAGCAGGATACTTACATTCATGTTTAGAAAATGTTTCAGGTGTCAAATGGAACCTTGTCGAAGCTTCATGGACAAGATAATAACAATAAGATATAAGATATATAACCAGGGCTGCACATAACTATTTTAGTCCAGTACTCAGAGGAGCACCTGGGGATGTTACTTGGTGCTCCCAAAATGCGGCGACCATCACCGGGCCCTGGGACCCCCTTTTTTCCCACTCCGTACAGCCCCATCAATGTACAGTAGTACAGCACAGGGCGATAGTTTGGGCACTGCAATAGTAGCCTATTAGTAGTACTACTACCTGCATACTACATCCATTAAAAATACTAGTAGTATTTTAGACTTAGAGGTCAGAATTAGTTAGAATTATTTCATTTTCAAGGCTTTTTACTGGCCCAGTCAGGCAGTCATTATGAGCCCCAGCTGTGTGGTGCTCAAAGGAGCTTTCCACCCCTGGATTGGGAGCTCATTGTAGGATTTTTGGTGCTCCTGAGCACCGGAGCACCACTTATGTGCACCCCTGATTATAACTTAGACCATAATAGAGTACATTTTATCAGATTAATGCGGTTCAAAATGTGATTGTGATGTTGAATGAAGCTTAGGCAAATGTTACAAGGATTTGTTGTTGTTGTTGTTGTTGTTCTTTGACGTTCATTGGACTTTTTTTCTCTGTTTGGTCAGAACAGTTAGGAGAGTTACTGTATATGAAACAAAGTAGACTTAAAGGTGGTAGAGGCAACTTTAGTGTGTACAAACACTGTGTTTTTAAACAGCCCAGAGGAAAGTAGAATCCAAGTTTGAGATCCAGTGTTGCCAACTGCCAAAATCCAAAATGCACTATTGGCACTTCCAAAATGCACTAGACTAGAATGCGCTAGGTGCTTGCCTGGAAGGGAATATGACCATTAAATGACCATTAATCTTCTACATTCTCTAGTTGTGTAGACTTGGGCTAATTCACATGATGAATATTTTAACTCTTGAGGGTGTAAAAATGAAACCAAATGGACCCGCAAGGGTCCATTTGGTTTCATTTTTACGCTCTCAAAGAGTTACATCTGGTTAAAGGTATGGGAAGTGATTTGAAATTCATCGTGTAGTACCAGCCTGGTGCACTAGGGGCGCCAAACAGTAGCTACACTATGTGAACCTGCTGCTCGATCCTGATTGGAGGAGAATTCACCCACCACCTGGGGAACATTTATTAGCTCCTCTGCTAACGTGGGGGAGGGGGAAACTCCATATATGGTTTCCACACCTTATAATAGAGCATTTTAACAGAAAAAAATATTTTTTGGGTGATATCTGACAAAAGTGTAATCACTTCCCCTACCTTTAACCAGCTGTCCATCATTTAGCCTGGGACCACTGGTTGAAAACCACTGTCATAGGAGGAGAAATGGTGAAAAATTAGGGTTTTATTTCTGGCGCCTGTCAATCAATTTCACCCTAACTCACCAGCCAAAAAGCACTAGATTTTCCGCCAGGAGTTTTTCACTAATTTGGGCGCTAGTTGGGTCTGAAAAGGCGCTAATGATAGCGACAAATGCGCCAAGTTGGCAACACTGTTGAGATCTCCTGTACAGCCCCATCTGAGACATACCAAGTTTAGTTCTCAGGAAAAAACAATCAGAAACACGCTGTAGCTTTGAGATACAACGATTGAGCAATATTGAGCAATTTGAGCTTGTTGTGAGGCAAAAAGGAGATATAATCTCATGGCTGCTGTTTCTCAGTGTTTTTCTCCTGAGAAATAGACTTGGTCTTGGTATGTCTCAGGGGGCGGATTGGCCATCTGGAGTACAGGGAGTTTTCCCGGTGGCCTGCGCCATCTAGTGGCCTGGACAAGATCCAAAATGCACTAGTGGCACTTCCAAAATGCACTAGAATGTGCTAGATGCTCGCCTGGAACATACAGATCAAAATGACCATTAATCTTCTACATTCTCTAGTTGTGTAGACTAAGTTGGGCTAATTCACATGATGAAATATTTAACTCTTAACGCTCTCCAAGAGTTACATCTTTGATGGAGCTGAGAGATCTCAAACTTGGATTCTGCTTTCCTCTGGGTGATTTCAAACTCCACCTCACCTCCACTCTATTGGCTCATTATCAATCTACTGAAGACTGCTGTGCTGTGATTGGATAAAACGCTGCCTCACCCCAATACACACAACCAATGGCAAAGCAAGTGTCTCTGTGGGGAAAAGTTAACTCTTTTACCTTGAAGATAAACAAAACAACAACGACAAATTACAATTTAGGTATTTAGTAGACATGTTTAACCAGAGCCACAAAGTCAAATCTACCCTCCTGTTTACTTTAAATAGGACAAATAGTCCTAAATTAGACTATATTGACTACTTAATGTAACACCACCAAACATGATGGCATGCAAAACAACCCAAGATATTTCAAATCAAAGTGCTTCTATTTAAAATGATGTGAAACACTACTACTGCTACTAACTAACTACAGCTGTGTCACCACTAAACCAACAGCATTTCATCATTGAAAACAGAAAACTCTCTGAGTCAGACCTTTAGCTTTATGCATGCTGCGTGTCTGTTGCAACTTCAACAACAACTGATGTTATTATTGATGCTTTACTTGACGAATAAAAGTCCTGGAACTGAAAATGGCATGGGTGCGGCTTCATCGCCCGTGTCTATATTAAAGTCACACATTCTGGTTTGAGAAAAAACAAATCTATAAAACAAAACCCGCTGAGAAGTCTCCTGGTCTCACTGTAACAGTTTAGGAACGTATTTTCATTTCATTTGTCCCAGATATACAGTAGTTCAGTCCCTGTAGAAACTCTGTCCTTAATTGTTTCAGCTAATTAGACGTTCCATCGCCAAGGGAACTGGTAGTAGAGCTAATCATTAATGCTCCAACTATAGAAACACATTTTACCTAGATGTAGCATAACAGTAGTGATAGCAGGCAGGGGCAGATGTAACGTTTCCCAATGGGGGGGCAGGAGGGGGGGGGGGGGGGGGGGGGGGGGGGGGGGGGGGGGAGAAAATGTTATGGGGGCAGCTTCATCACCGCCCACAGACCATTGCCCAAAAAATCTTCCTGGGATTAAATTCTTGATTGTTATGGCGATATTTCACCCAATGAGTGATTTCGTGCCAAACTAATGCTAAGAATGGATTCAGTTTGATGTCACTGTGCTACTTAACGCATAATGAAATTTAGAATTTTAGTCTTAAATACAATGTCAATGGTGGACATACTGTAAATGCCATTTTCAAAGCTTTCCCCTGAGACAATTCCAGGCAACTTTTTATCTGTTATTCAGGATATATTGAAGATACAAAATCAGCTGAGTTTGATTTTTTTTGCAATTACTTCAAGGTCAATTGACATTATTACTGGACTAACACAGGGATTTTCAACAGGTGGTCCGGGGACCACCAGTGGTCCCTGAGAGGGTTCCAGGTGGTCCCCAGCTAAGTTGGTTAACCAGATGTAACTCTTAAGAAAGTAAAAATGAAACCAAATGGACCCTTGTGGTGGGTCCATTTGGTTTCATTTTTACACTCTCAAGAGTTAATTAATGGTCATGGACAGAAGCAAAGGAAATCTTTAGTTTTGGGGTCTGAGGGGCTAAAGTGTTCTCAAATGGTGGTCCCTGGTTCAAATGCTGAATAAATGGTGGGCCCTGGGATGAAAAAGGTTGAAAACCCCTGGACTAACATATGGATGACCTCTAGACCACATCTAAACGCACGTCTGACTGACAGTTTACAATCTGCTGCAAAAAAACACTACGCATCATCAGCATCTTCCTGTCATGTGACAGCGTGCAGGACGCGTGCGCGCACACACACTTACGCACGCACACACACACACGCGCACACACACACACACACGCACACATACACACACACACGCACGCACGCACGCACACACACACGCACACACACACACAGTGGCACCAACACTTATGTGTCGCAGGGGCGGATCTAGGCATGGGCATGGGGGGGCAATGCCCCCCTAAATGCCTTGACTGCCCCACCAAAACATGATGGCATGCAAAACAACTCAAGATATTTCAAATTAAAGTGCTTCTATTTAAAATGATGTGAAACACTACTACTGCTACTAACTAACTACAGCTGTGTCACCACTAAACCAACAGCATTTCATCATTGAAAACAGAAAACTCTCTGAGTCAGACCTTTAGCTTTATGCATGCTGCGTGTCTGTTGCAACTTCAACAACAACCGATGTCATTATTGATGCTTTACTTGCATAGTAAAAGTCCTATAACTGAAAATGGTATGGGTGCGGCCTCATCGCCCGTGGCGCGAAGCGACACGGGCGATGAAGCCGCCCCCTTACCATTTTCTCCTGCCCCCCTAATTGGGAAATGTTACATCCGCCCTGATGTGTGGTGGAGCGGAGCAGAGTGCACGTCTAGACAGTGCTATCTACTAATCAATACAAACTTTAAAATGCAGATCGATGGCATTATAACGTTTTCACGTACATCCCTTTTAACCTTAAAGCTTACTGTGCATGGTATAGTATTGTCAGTCTGTCTGTATGAATGCATTCATTGTTCTAACTGTTCTGCATAGTGCATGTTCCTGACAACAACCCTAACCTCAACCTCCCCATTATGTAGGGGAAACCACAAACACAATAGCAAAGTGGTTTTTCAAGCTTTTTGACACAAGGGCCCACCATTTATTCAGCATTTGAGCCACGGACCACCATTTGATGACAATTTCACCCCAAAGACCAAAGACTAAAGAATTATTTTTGTTTTGTCCACAATTCCAGGCTGGATTTTGCAAACAAAACAGTGTAGACTTCTTAATTAAGTGGTGCTAATTCAGATATATTCATATGTATATTCATATTTTAACTCTTGAGAGTGTGAAAATGAAACCAAATGGACCCGCAAAAGTCCATTTGGTTTCATTTTTCCTGTCCATAGCTGAGTAGGATGAGGTAGGTCTACATTTAACTCCTGTGTTAACTGTCCAGTATGAAGTGGGAGAAGCTGAAGCCTCCAGAGCCAGATGACCAGATGTGCTGCTGTGAGTGTGACCACCTGGGGCAGTACTGTGAGGGCAGCTGGGACTGCAGCCACCTGGACGACACCTGTCACAGGTACAGTACTGTGGCTGCAGCTGGGGACTGCAGCCACGTGGACGACACCTGTCACAGGTACAGTACTGTGAGGGCAGCTGGGACTGCAGCCACCTGGATGACACCTGTCACAGGTACAGTACTGTGGCTGCAGCTGGTACTGCAGCCACCTGTCACAGGTACAGTACTGTGAGGGCAGCTGGGACTGCAGCCACCTGGACGACACCTGTCACAGGTACAGTACTGTGAGGACAGCTGGGACTGCAGCCATGTGGATGACACCTGTCACAGGTACAGTACTGTGGCTGCAGCTGGGACTGCAGCCACCTGTCACAGGTACAGTACTGTGAGGACAGCTGGGACTGCAGCCACCTGTCACAGGTACAGTACTGTGAGGGCAGCTGGGACTGCAGCCACCTGTCACAGGTACAGTACTGTGCTGCAGCTGGGACTGCAGCCACCTGTCACAGGTACAGTACTGTGAGGACAGCTGGGACTGCAGCCACCTGTCACAGGTACAGTACTGTGAGGGCAGCTGGGACTGCAGCCATGTGGACGACACCTGTCACAGGTACAGTACTGTGGCTGCAGCTGGGACTGCAGCCATGTGGACGACACCTGTCACAGGTACAGTACTGTGGCTGCAGCTGGGACTGTAGCCACGTGGACGACACCTGTCACAGGTACAGTACTGTGGCTGCAGCTGGGACTGCAGCCACCTGGACGACACCTGTCACAGGTACAGTACTGTGGCTGCAGCTGGGACTGCAGCCACCTGGACGACACCTGTCACAGGTACAGTACTGTGGCTGCAGCTGGGACTGCAGCCACCTGGACGACACCTGTCACAGGTACAGTACTGTGAGGGCAGCTGGGACTGCAGCCACCTGGACGACACCTGTCACAGGTACAGTACTGTGGCTGCAGCTGGGACTGCAGCCACCTGGACGACACCTGTCACAGGTACAGTACTGTGGCTGCAGCTGGGACTGCAGCCATGTGGACGACACCTGTCACAGGTACAGTACTGTGGCTGCAGCTGGGACTGCAGCCATGTGGACGACACCTGTCACAGGTACAGTACTGTGGCTGCAGCTGGGACTGTAGCCACGTGGACGACACCTGTCACAGGTACAGTACTGTGGCTGCAGCTGGGACTGCAGCCACCTGGACGACACCTGTCACAGGTACAGTACTGTGGCTGCAGCTGGGACTGCAGCCACCTGGACGACACCTGTCACAGGTACAGTACTGTGGCTGCAGCTGGGACTGCAGCCACCTGGACGACACCTGTCACAGGTACAGTACTGTGGCTGCAGCTGGGACTGCAGCCACCTGTCACAGGTACAGTACTGTGAGGACAGCTGGGACTGCAGCCACCTGTCACAGGTACAGTACTGTGGCTGCAGCTGGGACTGCAGCCACCTGTCACAGGTACAGTACTGTGGCTGCAGCTGGGACTGCAGCCACCTGTCACAGGTACAGTACTGTGCAGGGACGGATTGGCCATCTGGAGTACAGGGAGTTTTCCCGGTGGCCTGCGCCACCTAGTGGCCTGGACAAGATCCAAAATGCACTAGTGGCACTTCCAAAATGCACTAGAATGTGCTAGATGCTCGCCTGGAACATACAGATCAAAATGACCATTAATCTTCTACATTCTCTAGTTGTGTAGACTAAGTTGGGCTAATTCACTTGATGAATATTTTAACTCTTGAGGGTGTAAAAATGAAAAATGAAACCAAATGGACCCTTGTGGGTCCATTTGGTTTCATTTTTACGCTATCAAAGAGTTAAAATATTCTGGTTAACTAGTTTGTGTAGGCCCGTCATTGCAGTCGACACTAAATAGGCCAAAATAGAAAAGTTGGTACAAGTCAGGCGTTGGAATACTCAGGGATACAGGGTTTACAGTACAGGGAGGCCCCATGCAGGCAAACAGTAAAAAAGTAATGCTCCTTCAAAATCAATATCCCTTTATAGCAAGATGAACGCAAAGATGAAACTGCATTAAAAAATGAAAATGCATATTTAAAGCTCGGTTTCCGAGAAAGTAAATCAATTGAGTTGAGCTATATATTTACTTAGATTTTTTGGCTAAAAAGTTGCCTCTATAGACCTGCGCAGTGACGTCACCGCCCCGGTTTCAGAAGTGGATTCCACATTCATTTTTCTCATAGACTTTTCAAAAATAATTTATAAAGATGATTACGCCGCGGACAAAGCCAACTCGGGTCGTGACAAATCACAATGACACACACAATCTTTTGGGACGATCAAATAATTTCAAAGATGAAAAACGAAACAAAAAGTGTTGTAACCTGCCGTTTTCTATTCATGCTAATTAGATATTATATGATAATATTGTGTGTTGTCATGATTTGTCACAATCCGAGTTGGCTTTGGCCGCGGTGCATTGTGTTTTTATTAACCATTTTCGAAAAGTCTATGAGGAATATGAATGAGAAATCCATTTCTGGAACAGGGCGGTGACGTCACTGCGCAGGTCTATTATGTTTAACCCTTAGTGTCCTGAACGCGTTTTGGTGTTTTATCTGTTGAAAAATAGCAGATCAACAAGCTCATGTCGCGCCACCGAGTGGCGCGACATGAGCTTGTTGTTCTGCTATTTTTGAAAATGTGAAAAAGTGCTGCAAATCTCTGAATACATTTTTTGGAAGCAAACATTTTATCTCAATTTTTCGCTTCTGGGGAACCGAGAACAACATGTTTTCAGATGGCGGTCTGCAGCCAAATATGGATCATTCTGGTGGTCTTGGCTAGAAATATGTTACCCACTGACACAGGAGCACAGATTTTTCAGAAAAACTAAATCTAGTGTCAAATCGTTCTGCATCAGAAAGTATATTCTATGTCAAAAAGGAGATCTAGCATCAGAAACTATATCATTTAGTGTCAATAACTAGAATGTAGTGTCGAAACTACTGTAGAATCTAGTGTCAAAATCTAGAATGTGCTGTGCTATAAGTGTCAGGAACTACTGTAATCTGGTGTCAGGAACTCGAATCGAGGGTCAGGACACATGGGTTAAATAAAACCATGCCAGGGTTGGACTGAATGCACAGAGTTGGGGAAATTACTTTTTAAAAGTCCTTGAGAGGGTTCCAGGTGGTCCCCAGGCTAAATGATGGTAAGTTGGTTAACCAGATGTAACTCTTTGAGAGTGTAAAAATGAAACCAAATCCATTTGGTTTCATGTTTACACTCTCAAGAGTTAAAATATTCATCATGTGAATTATCCCAAGTCTACACAACTAGAGAATGTAGAAGATTAATGGTCATTTTGATCTGTATGTTGGACTGTTTGGTTTCCCCAAATCCAGCCTGGAATTGTGGGCAAAGGCAAAAGAAATCTTTAGTTTTGGGGTTTGAGGGGCTAAAATGTCATCTATGGCTCAAATGCTGAATAAATGGGACCTGGTACCACTGTAATATTCCTAATCACAGAGAGTATCCAGTCGAATGCTATGGATATAAGAACGCTGATGTTGTCCATGTACAGTCAGACCTACAGTAATGATGACCACACTGTACTGCAGAGCTGGGCAATTATTTTTCCCAAGGGGCCAAATGAGATACATAAAATATTGTGGAGGAGCCAAGACTAAAGGCTGAACTAAAGTCTGTGTGATATTAATTTAATTTCAAGATAAAAGTAAAAGCCATTTTGACAACAGGGCGCACTATTTATTCAGCTATTTATTGATGACATTTTAACCCAAAACTAAAGATTTATTTTTGCTTTTGTCCACAATTCCAGGCTGGATTTTGGACATTCTCTAGTTGAGTACACCTGGGCTAATTCACATGTTGAGTATTTTAACTCTTGAGAGTGTAACAATGAAACCAAATGGACCCACAAGGGTCCATTTGGTTTCACTGTTACGCTCTGAAAGAGTTACATCTGCTTAACCAACTTTGCATATTTAACTGGAACTCTCTCAAGGACCACTGGTGGTCCCCGGGCCGGTCAGAGACAGCCAAAGGGCCGCATTTGGCCCCTAGGCCGGATGATGCCCAGGTATGCTGTACTGTATGTTGACCAATCATCATCATTATGATGATGTTCTGCTCTGTGGAACGTGGTTCACTGTGGGAGCTACTCAGTGCACCATGTCAAAATAAAATATACAAAGTAGGCCTATTTTATGTCATCACTCCTAATCACTCAAGCAAAATTACTATTATTCAACCAAAATGTCAAATTCAAACAAATCAAAAATACTTTTCAGTGAGAACTCAAATCAATCAAACACTTTCAATCTACTCAAATCAAAGAACTCCAAAAACAGTTAACCAATGGACTCATCGGTTATCACTGACACCAAAGCCTATAGATTAGAATAACTCACCGCTGAGCAGAGTAACAGACACAGGAATAGCACAGTGTTGAAGAAGTAAACATCAGAGCTGCTGACAGGCTGCTGGCAAACATTTCGGCCATCTTGGAATGGAGGTGGAAGACCAAAGATGTTCTATGTATGAAGATGGGACAACTTGCAGTGGTGACACTGGAGGCAGGAGGTTTGCACATGCTCAGTGTAAACAGGAGGTGCGATGATGGAATGTGCCAGCAGAGGGCGGTAGATAGAAATCCCATACTCTGTGATGTAAACAATAAGATCCAGAGTAGTTGTGAATTAAACAGCAACACTCTTTTCAAACGTTTTATATCATCCATCCACTGTTTGAATGTACAGTATCCATGACGTGTTTCTTTGTTATTTCACAAACATAAAAGTTAAATACATGCACTGTAATCAAAGCAACCATTTTGGACATATCATTCGAATGGTGTTTAATCATGATTGAATTCATTTTTTTAATCAGCCCTAGAAGTCATATATTATAGGCGGTGCCCAGAACTGGTCCTAACGGTAGCTCCTCCCCTCCCTCCCTCCGTGCCACCAGGTGGTTGAAACGAACGCCCCTGAGCGCTGACAGCTCTGCGCTGGGCGCGGCCATCCAGCGTCTGGAGATCAGCATGCTGCCGGCGCTGGTGCTGCTGCCGCTGCTGCTGCGTGTAGCGGCACTGCACTGCCTGCTGGGGGTGCTGGTGCTCACCGCGCTGCCAGCCGCCGTGCTCTGGTACGTACTGGATTTATTAAAAGGAACCCTGCATAATGAGACAATTATGGATAATACTTTATACTTGCCCTCTATAACTAGAATTGAACATTAGAATAAGCTCTTTAGTTTAAAAATAGTTAATGTTTTTATCCCATGGGGGCCACCATTTTACTGTGCCTGTCACATGGTCTCACAGTGATGACGTCACAGTAGATCTCTCCGCAGTAGAAGTAATGGGAATGCATCAAACATATACATATTATGTACACCTAATAGTTCATCCCCTCTGTTTTACAGTCTTTATGTCACCAGTGGGGGGCGCCATTGTCATAACAAACAGAACATACATAAATGTTTTACGTTGCATTACTGGATAATCACGGAACGTTCCATTTAGCTGCACTATACTACAACTCTTCTGTGATGTCATTACTGTGGAACCATGGACCAGTAACCAGATGTAACTCTTGAGAACGTAAAACGAAACCAAATGGACCCTTGTGGGTCCATTTGGTTTCATGTTTACACTCTCAAGAGTTAAAATATCCATCATGTGAATTAGCCCAAGTCTACACAACTAGAAGATTGATGGTCATTTTGGTCTGTAGGCCCGGCCATGTTTTGCCTGAGAGCGTGAAAATGAAACCAAATGGACCCTTGTGGGTCCATTTGGTTTCATTTTCACGCTCTCAAGAGTCTTGTCGACCAACTTAGCCTGGGGACCACCTGGAACCCTCTCAGGGACCACTGGTGGTCCCCGGACCACCTGTTGAAAACCCCTGGTCTAGGGTGACACTGGACATTCTGTAAATCCACTTCTCCAGGTACTACTACGCCACACACCGTCGTAAAACCAGGACCCTGTTCTTCCTGACGCTGGCGCTCTACTCCCTGGCATACATGTACTACCTGTTCCTCACAGAGATACTGCCCCGCGGGGACGTGGACGGTGCACAGGTAGGCCATGATACATGTACTACCTGTTCCTCACAGAGATACTGCCCCGCGGGGACGTGGACGGCGCACAGGTAGGCCATGATACATGTACTACCTGTTCCTCACAGAGATACTGCCCCGCGGGGACGTGGACCGCGCACAGGTAGGCCATGCATGCAGTGTTGCCAACTTGGCACATTTGTCGAAATTGTCGCTATATTTAGCTGGGGATTGATCTAAGTTCCGAAGTCCCACGGATCAGAACTCCCATTAGTCCGAAGTTCGGACTAATGGGAGTTCTGTGGCATGTTCCGAACATGCGCTAGGAATCCACTATCAGCTGTGACCTGCTTGATGTGGTTATGGTGAGGATGAAATCCACTATCAGCTGCGACCTGCTTGATGTGGTTATGGTGAGGATGAAATCCACTATCAGCTGCGACCTGCTTGATGTGGTTATGGTGAGGATGAAATCCACTATCAGCTGTGACCTGCTTGATGTGGTTATGGTGAGGATGAAATCCACTATCAGCTGCGACCTGCTTGATGTGGTTATGGTGAGGATGAAATCCACTATCAGCTGTGACCTGCTTGATGTGGTTATGGTGAGGATGAAATCCACTATCAGCTGCGACCTGCTTGATGTGGTTATGGTGAGGATGAAATCCACTATCAGCTGCGACCTGCTTGATGTGGTTATGGTGAGGATGAAATCCACTATCAGCTGTGACCTGCTTGATGTGGTTATGGTGAGGATGAAATCCACTATCAGCTGCGACCTGCTTGATGTGGTTATGGTGAGGATGAGGGTTAGAGAAGGGTTTAGGCATGTTTGTAGCAAAACCCTACCCTTCTCCAACCGTAACCCTAAGAGCCTAAATCCCCGACCCTCAACCACCTCACAGACCTGGTCGGAATGGGAGGTCGGAATAATGACATGGCACCATTTAGCTTTCCTAGATCCAAAATTAGTGAAAAAATCCTGTGCTTTCTTTACTGGTTTAGTTGGGGTGAAATTGGTTGACAGGCGCCAGAGATGAAAACCCTTGTTCGTTAGTTTTCCTCATATGATAGAGTCCTCCTTCCTTCCTAGAAACGACAGGGGCGGATGTAACATTGCCCCCCCATTTGGAGGGACAAGAGAAAATGGTATGGGGGCGGCTTCATCGCCCGTGTCGCTTCGCGCCACGGGCGATGAAGTCGCTTCGCGCCACGGGCGATGAAGCCGCCCCCATACCATTTTCAGTTACAGGACATTTATTAGTCAAGTAAAGCATCAATAATAACATCAGTTGTTGTTGAAGTTGCAACAGACACGCAGCATGCATAAAGCTAAAGGTCTGACTCAGAGAGTTTTCTGTTTTCAATGATGAAATGCTGTTGGTTTAGTGGTGACACAGCTGTAGTTAGTTAGTAGCAGTAGTAGTGTTTCACATCATTTTAAATAGAAGCACTTTAATTTGAAATATCTCGGGTTGTTTTGCATGGCATTGTGTTTGGGGGGGGCAGACTGGGCGTTTAGGGGGGCATTGCCCCCCCCATGCCCATGCCTAGATCCGCCCCTGAGAAAGGAGCATTGGTAGTTGTCAGACATGTAACTGTACTCCTCCCTCCTACAGCTGTGCACGGTGACCATGGGGATGGTCCTCACTCTGGTCTCTCTGGTTCGCACCAAGAGGGGTCCAGGGTTCGTGCCGGGCCCTGGGGGGACCACCAACCACCACCACCACCACTCTGTTCCAGCCCAGAGCCCATCACACCATCACCACAAGGAGCACAACGGAGCTGGGGGGTCCCCCGTACAGACAGAGGTCCTTCAGAGCTGTTTATTGTTTATCAGAGACTAGAATCTAACGTCAGGAACTAGAATCTACTGTCAGGAACTAGAATCTAGCACCAGGAACTAGAATCTACTGTCAGGAACTAGAATCTAAGTGTCAGGAACTAGAATTTAACGTCAGGAACTAGAATCTACTGTCAGGAACTAGAATCTAGTGTCAGGAACTAGAATCTAATGTCAGGAACTAGAATCTAGTGTCAGGAACTAGAATCTAGCGAGAAAAACAATAATCTAGTGTCAGGAACTAGAATCTAGTGTCAGGAACTAGAATCTAGTGTCAGGAACTAGAATCTAGTGTCAGGAACTAGAATCTAGCGTCAGGAACTAGAATCTAGTGTCAGGAACTAGAATCTAGTGTCAGGAACTAGAATCTAGCGAGAAAAACAATAATCTAGTGTCAGGAACTAGAATCTAGTGTCAGGAACTAGAATCTAGTATCAGGAACTAGAATCTAGTGTCAGAAACTAGAATCTAGTGTCAGAAACTAGAATCTAGTGTCAGGAACTAGAATCTAGTGTCAGGAACTAGAATCTAGTGTCAGGAACTAGAATCTAGTGTCAGGAACTAGAATCTAGTGTCAGGAACTAGTTAAATGCTACCAGAGCACCTGAACAGGCTTGTCTATAGTTTTGTTGTGTTTGTCTATTGAACCATGTAGGTGAGAGGAGGAGGAGGGGGAGGAGGAGGAGGAGGAGGAGGAGGAGGAGGAGGAGGAGGAGGAGGAGGAGGAGGGGGCAGCAGGTGGTGTCCGGTGTGCAGGGCACTGCGCCCCCCGCGGGCCGGACACTGTCGGATCTGCGGCTGGTGTGTCAAACGAATGGACCACCACTGTATCTGGTGAGTCACACTAACAGTTTTGCCTGGTTGTTGCCAGAATGTTGGCTCTGCTGTTTGTTGCCAGATCGCAATATTTAAATGCTGTGTGTGTGTGCGTGTGCGTGTGCATGTGCGTGCGTGTGCGTGTGTGTGCGCGCGCGCGCGCGTGCGTGTCTTTCAGGATCAACAGCTGCGTGGGTCAGGCCAACCATCGTAACTTCCTGTTGACCCTGACCCTCTTCCTGTTGACCTCTCTGTACGGCATCAGTCTGGTTCTCCACAGTGTGTGTCCTCAACAATACCTGCTAACTGCCCTGCTCTACTGCCCCGGGGTGTACGAGCAATACAGGTACTGCCCCTACTGCCCCCTACTGCCCCAATACCTGCTAACTGCCCTGCTCTACTGCCCCGGGGTGTACCTTGTTCGTTAGTTTTCCTCATATGATAGAGTCCTCCTTCCTTCCTAGAAACGACAGGGGCGGATGTAACATTGCCCCCCCATTTGGAGGGACAAGAGAAAATAGTATGGGGGCGGCTTCATCGCCCGTGTAGCTTCGCGCCACGGGCGATGAAGCCGCCCCCATACCATTTTCAGTTACAGTTACTGCCCCCTACTGCCCCAATACCTGCTAACTGCCCTGCTGTACTGCCCCGGGGTGTACGAGCAATACAGGTACTGCCCCCTACTGCCCCCTACTGCCCCAATACCTGCTAACTGCCCTGCTGTACTGCCCCGGGGTGTACGAGCAATACAGGTACTGCCCCCTACTGCTGCCCCTACAGCACAGCGTTGTGTTTCACCAGTGTCTCCCTGTGTTTCCCTGTCTCTCTGCCCGCAGCACGGCGTTGTGTTTCACCTGTGTTTCACCAGTGTCTCCCTGTGTCTCCCTGTCTCTCTGCCCGCAGCACGGCGTTGTGTTTCACCTGTGTCTCCCTGTCTCTCTGCCCGCAGCACGGCGTTGTGTTTCACCTGTGCGTGGTACAGCAGTGTGGTGACAGGAGGTCTGCTGCACCTCCTGGTGCTGCAGCTGTTGAACATCAGTCACAACGTGACGGAGCGCGAGGCGCAGCTGGCTCTGAGGAGCGGCAGCGGCCAGCGCCGCTGCTACGGCCTGCTGGTCCACACCGGACTCTACCACCGAGGATTCTACCACAACTGGATGGAGTTCCTCACCATGGCCGACAACAGAGACCACAGCAGCTCCATCCAAACATCCTGTTCCAGTCTCTGCGTCTAGAACACTGGTTTTCAACCTTTTTCATACCAGGGCCCACTATTTGATGACATTTGATGACATTTTAGCCCCACAGACCCCAAAGCTAAAGATTTATTTTGCTTTTGTCCACAATTCCAGGCTGGATTTGGGGAAACCAAACAGTCCAACATACAGATCAAAATGACCATTAATCTTCTACATTCTCTAGTTGTGTAGACTTGGGATAATTCACATGATGAATATTTTAACTCTTGAGAGTGTAAACACGAAACCAACCGTATTCTGGCATGCCTGACAAAGAACCCAATATGGCTGACAAAGAATGAACGGGAAATGGACACCCTCTGATACCAGTTACGCCTACGAGAACGATACAGGACTTCAAATACACTGCTGCAGTGTGCTGTGACTGTCTGTTGTTGTTGCAACTTTACTAGCTGCGTTCACTCCAGCGTTTTACTTGTTAGGTTTACAGCAGGGAGATGGGGAGCGACAAGACAGCAAAGGTCGTCTGGATTGGGAGTCGAACCCACGACACCCTGGACCACCAGTGCTGGTGCCTGATCTCTGTTTGGGACTTTGTCTTCATGCTTCTATAGATTCAGGATAAGAGCACAGTGAGAGAGATGGAGAGTCAATGAAAAACACAAGGGTCGTCGGGATCGGGAGTTGAACCCGCAACACGCTGTGAAGCATCTTAGGTAACCCAGGCAGCTACGGACAATCAGCTTTTTTCCTTTTATTTCTTTTCATAATGCTTAGTTGAAAGGGATACTGTAGTTCAGGTTTTTTGAAGTTAAGCTGTATGAAATACTTGCCATTAAAGCTCCTATATGTAATTTTATGATCAAAGTAATAATGACATTGTTTTTGTATTGTTTTCATAAAGTCTTCCTTTAATTAGATCATTTCCAAAGAAATCTTGTCTTTTTGATGCCTCTAGGGCTGCAGGAGGACTCACAAAATACCAATAAACTCTGGCTAACAAATAATCCTG
>CM076975.1:51564953-51567453 GCA_039105355.1 Benthosema pterotum | reverse complement strand
GGAGCTGTCTGTCTGTCTGTCTGTCTGTCTGTCTGTCTGTCTGATAGACACAGCTAGGAGCTGTCTGTCTGTCTGATAGACACAGCTAGGAGCTGTCTGTCTGTCTGTCTGTCTGATAGACACAGCTAGGAGCTGTCTGTCTGTCTGTCTGATAGACACAGCTAGGAGCTGTCTGTCTGTCTGTCTGTCTGATAGACACAGCTAGGAGCTGTCTGTCTGTCTGTCTGATAGACACAGCTAGGAGCTGTTCATGAAGCATAATGTCTGTCTGTCTGATTGACTGATTGAACAGATACTGTAATTCAGTCAGAAATGTAAACAGCTCATGGTAGAGTCAGAGTCAGACACCTGAAGGGACAGTTCACATTTTGTTGAACTAAAAACATATATTTCACGTAGATCAGAACCCCTTCGTGGCACAGGTCTCCACCAGGCCAGATCAGGTTGTGGCTCAGGTTGGCCAGCTTGGCCAAATTGGCCGAGCATCGCCCAGGGATAGCATCGTCGTTTACGGTGTTCATTTTGCATGCCATTCGAAGCGAGAACATATGGTCATTTGTCCATCGTCATCGTACTGTAAGGGAGATGCCAGCCACCCGCTGGAGAAAACTCGTCTCGACCGCTTGTATTGGCGACCTAATTCGTTGGGTCATGACCTCGCACTTCATGACCATAGGTGAGGGTAGGGATGAAGATAGCTGCAGGAGACAGAGTTTGCCTTCTGGCGCAGCTCTCTTTTCATCACAACACAGCGGTAGGGTGACCAGATCCAAACTGTTCATTTGAGGGACAGAAGTGTTGCACGTGTGGGACAAGTCGAGTGTGGAAACAGGACAAAATGTAATTAGCAAATTATTAACATGTTGATGTCAATATTCCAAAAATATTTCAGGATTTCATTTCACCTACAGCAAAAACAGCTGATCTAAAATCAAAAATAGCTGATCTACCATCTCAAAACGCATCGCAGTGCGACGCGTTTTGAGATTGTAGATCAGCTATTTTTGATATGACAGTATGCAATGTTGCCTCTCTAGAGTGAGTGTGGAAATATAGCGGTACCATGGGGGGATTATTTCAAAAACATAGCAGGAAATGATACAACAGAAATCCAACTATTAGGGCACTACAAATTATATGGGCACTTTGAACACTGATGGCTGTGTGGGACAGAGTCTCAATTTGTGGGACACTTGAAAAGTCTTGGAAATGAGGGACTGTCCCACGCAAAGAGGGACATCTGGTCACCCTACTGAGCGGTATAGCGACTGCAGGGGCTACATGTCTGGGTGGGGCAGTAGCAGGGGTAACAGGGGTAACATAGTTGGCAGGTGTGCCTGTTAAAACTGGAATGGTATATGATGCACACAGCTGGGCTGAGATCTTATCATAACTAACGGTAATGGGATTCTCCTCCATCAATCCATCATAGCACAGCTTCTCTCTCTCTGTTCATCCTGACCTGACATGACACCATAAGGTCATCCAGCCTGTCATATCACAGCCTATTGAACGCTGAGGACTTTATTACAGGAATGTGTTGTGAATTCGGTGCCAAATACATCCGTTATTTAAAAGGATCCCTGCATAATTAGACCAATATGCCTTACAACACTATACTCGCATTCTATAACTAAAATACAGATAAAACACCTCCAATACTTTTATTTCATTCATAAATAGAGAATATTTCACTAATAGGGACTGCTCCTGTCGCAGGTTGATGATGTCACATGAGACTGTGTGGTTCAGCCCTGTGGAATATGTGCATTGCACATGCTAATAAACATATTTAAAAGGATCCTGCGTAATAAGACAAATATGCCTTAAAACACTATACTTGCCTTCTATAACTAAAACATGCAGATAAAAACACCTTCAATACTATTTCTTTCATAAATAGAGAATCTTTCACTCAATAGGAGGAGGTGCTCTTGTCGCAGGATGATGATGTCACATGAGCATGTTCATCCATATATTCCATAGAGCTAGAACACACGTGACATCATCATCCTGCGCCAGGAGCAGTTCCTGTTGAGTGAAATATTCTCTATTTGTGAAATAAATAAGATGCCAATGGTGTTTTTATTTGCTTATTTTGGTTATATAGGGAAAGTTTAATGTTTTAAGTGATGTTTATCTTATTAGACAGGGATCCTTTTAAAATGTTACTTTGATGCTCATGAGTTACAAAGTATAATAAAAAAATAATAATAATTTATTGAAACGATTCCGGTTCCCGGTAATTGTGGTCAACACCAAAGTGTGGTCTCTATAGATGAACTTCTTGTTGGTGTGGAACAAGGTTATTATAGCTATGAATTTTTCATTTTAGTTTAGCTTTAGTTAGTTTTGACATTTTATTCTCTAATTCAGTTAGTTTTAGTTAGTTTTAGTTAACTCTTATAACCCTGGTGTGGAATCAGGATTGCGTGACACTGCTCAGAGAACCACAGCGGTTTATAACTTCACCCCCCAGCCCTGACAGATAGATAGTACA
>CM076975.1:51487453-51559953 GCA_039105355.1 Benthosema pterotum | reverse complement strand
GGAATGTTTATGTACACGTTTTGAATGCAGAAAAACATCTCACTAGCCCAGTCTGCCCCCCTAAATGCCCAGTCTGCCCCCCCTAAATGCCCAGTCTGCCCCCCTAAATGCCCAGTCTGCCCCCCCTAAATGCCCAGTCTGCCCCCCTAAATGCCCAGTCTGCCCCCCCTAAATGCCCAGTCTGCCCCCCCTAAATGCCCAGTCTGCCCCCCCTAAATGCCCAGTCTGCCCCCCTAAATGCCCAGTCTGCCCCCCTAAATGCCCAGTCTGCCCCCTAAATGCCCAGTCTGCCCCCCCTAAATGCCCAGTCTGCCCCCCCTAAATGCCCAGTCTGCCCCCCTAAATGCCCAGTCTGCCCCCCTAAATGCCCAGTCTGCCCCCCTAAATGCCCAGTCTGCCCCCCTAAATGCCCAGTCTGCCCCCCTAAATGCCCAGTCTGCCCCCCTAAATGCCCAGTCTGCCCCCCCTAAATGCCCAGTCTGCCCCCCTAAATGCCCAGTCTGCCCCCCTAAATGCCCAGTCTGCCCCCCTAAATGCCCAGTCTGCCCCCCTAAATGCCCAGTCTGCCCCCCTAAATGCCCAGTCTGCCCCCCTAAATGCCCAGTCTGCCCCCCCTAAATGCCCAGTCTGCCCCCCTAAATGCCCAGTCTGCCCCCCTAAATGCCCAGTCTGCCCCCCTAAATGCCCAGTCTGCCCCCCCTAAATGCCCAGTCTGCCCCCCTAAATGCCCAGTCTGCCCCCCTAAATGCCCAGTCTGCCCCCCCTAAATGCCCAGTCTGCCCCCCTAAATGCCCAGTCTGCCCCCCTAAATGCCCAGTCTGCCCCCCTAAATGCCCAGTCTGCCCCCTAAATGCCCAGTCTGCCCCCCTAAATGCCCAGTCTGCCCCCCTAAATGCCCAGTCTGCCCCCCCTAAATGCCCAGTCTGCCCCCCTAAATGCCCAGTCTGCCCCCCTAAATGCCCAGTCTGCCCCCCTAAATGCCCAGTCTGCCCCCCCTAAATGCCCAGTCTGCCCCCCTAAATGCCCAGTCTGCCCCCTAAATGCCCAGTCTGCCCCCCTAAATGCCCAGTCTGCCCCCCTAAATGCCCAGTCTGCCCCCCCTAAATGCCCAGTCTGCCCCCCTAAATGCCCAGTCTGCCCCCCTAAATGCCCAGTCTGCCCCCCTAAATGCCCAGTCTGCCCCCCTAAATGCCCAGTCTGCCCCCTAAATGCCCAGTCTGCCCCCCTAAATGCCCAGTCTGCCCCCCTAAATGCCCAGTCTGCCCCCTAAATGCCCAGTCTGCACTCCCTAAATGCCCAGTCTGCCCCCCTAAATGCCCAGTCTGCCCCCTAAATGCCCAGTCTGCCCCCCTAAATGCCCAGTCTGCCCCCCCTAAATGCCCAGTCTGCCCCCCTAAATGCCCAGTCTGCCCCCTAAATGCCCAGTCTGCCCCCCTAAATGCCCAGTCTGCCCCCCTAAATGCCAGTCTGCCCCCCCTAAATGCCCAGTCTGCCCCCCTAAATGCCCAGTCTGCCCCCCTAAATGCCCAGTCTGCCCCCCCTAAATGCCCAGTCTGCCCCCCCTAAATGCCCAGTCTGCCCCCCTAAATGCCCAGTCTGCCCCCCTAAATGCCCAGTCTGCCCCCTAAATGCCCAGTCTGCCCCCCCTAAATGCCCAGTCTGCCCCCCCTAAATGCCCAGTCTGCCCCCCTAAATGCCCAGTCTGCCCCCCCTAAATGCCCAGTCTGCCCCCCTAAATGCCCAGTCTGCCCCCCCTAAATGCCCAGTCTGCCCCCCCTAAATGCCCAGTCTGCCCCCCTAAATGCCCAGTCTGCCCCCCCTAAATGCCCAGTCTGCCCCCCCTAAATGCCCAGTCTGCCCCCCCTAAATGCCCAGTCTGCCCCCCCTAAATGCCCAGTCTGCCCCCCCCTAAATGCCCAGTCTGCCCCCCTAAATGCCCAGTCTGCCCCCTAAATGCCCAGTCTGCCCCCTAAATGCCCAGTCTGCCCCCCCTAAATGCCCAGTCTGCCCCCCCTAAATGCCCAGTCTGCCCCCCTAAATGCCCAGTCTGCACTCCCTAAATGCCCAGTCTGCCCCCCTAAATGCCCAGTCTGCCCCCCCTAAATGCCCAGTCTGCCCCCCCTAAATGCCCAGTCTGCCCCACCAAACATGATGGCATGCAAAACAACCCAAGATATTTCAGTGGTTATATTAAAAATGTTTTGAACCACTACTATACTGCTTTAGCTTTATGCATGCTGTGTGTCTGTTGCAACTTCAACAACAACAATTGATATTATTGATGCTTTACTTGACTAATAAAAGTCCTGGAACTGAAAACGGTATGGGTGCGGCAGTTTTCTCCTGCCCCCCCCCCCCCCATTGGGAAATGTTACACCCGCCCCTGCAAGAAAGAGACCATCTCAACTCGGTAGTTTCTTCATCTCCACACAGTTGTCAGGGGAGTGAAATTATGAGCGGTTGCTTTCTCTGTCATGGAATGAAAACACTTTTTTCCCTCGTCCTCGTGGTGTCAGAGAAGTGGAATTATTACAGTGGCGGCCACGGGCGATGAAGCCGCACCCATACCGGACTTACAGGACTTTTATTAGTCAAGTAAAGCATCAATAATAACATCAGTTGTTGTTGAAGTTGCAACAGACACGCAGCATGCATAAAGCTAAAGGTCTGACTCAGAGAGTTTTCTGTTTTCAATGATGAAATGCTGTTGGTTTAGTGGTGACACAGCTGTAGTTAGGTAGTAGGCAGACTGGGTATTTAGGGAAGTGGAATTATTACAGTTAAGCAGGGGTTGACACTAAGGTCTCCGAGGCAAGTCAGGTTCTACTTGCCCTCAGGTCATGGTCACTTGCCCCCCAGGTTCCAGGTGGTCCCCAGTTAAGTTGGTGAACCAGATGTAACTCTTGAGAGCGTAAAAATGAAACCAAATGGACCCTTCCGGGTCCATTTGGTTTCATTTTTACGCTCTCAAGAGTTAAAATTCATCACCTTAATTAGCCCAGGTCTACACTGTAGAAGATTAATGGTCGTTTTGATGTGTTAATTTGCCTGAAAGCAGGGAAAGACACAGAGGCAGAGTGCAATGACTGTCTTCAAGACAAACTTATCTTGTGTTGTGTTATAGTGGACTAAGTTGCACACTTGCCCGAATAGTAATGACCAGGTAGCAGTCTTCACTTGCCCCACCATTTTTTTCACTTGCCCCGGGCAAGCGGGCAAGTGTTAGTGTCAAGCCCTGAGTTTTTATCCACCCATAACAAATAACAACACACTGTGGTTCTCTCCTCCTGGTCTCCAGGTTTCAGGGAAATGGTACATGATCGGCTTCGCCACCAACGCTCAGTGGTTCATTCACCACCGGAACAGCATGACCATGGGGACCGCCGAGCTCACGCCAACCGCCGACGGAGGGCTGGACATGCAGTATGCCAGTCTGAAGTAGGTCTATAGATATGGAGAATGCCAGTTTAAAGTAGGTCTATACTCTATAGACTGCAGTATACCAGTCTAAAGTAGGTCTATAGACTGCAGTATGCCAGTCTGAAGTAGGTCTATACCAGTCTAAAGTAGGTCTATACTCTATAGACTGCAGTATGCCAGTCTGAAGTAGGTCTATACCAGTCTAAAGTAGGTCTATACCAGTCTAAAGTAGGTCTATACTCTATAGACTGCAGTATACCAGTCTAAAGTAGGTCTATACTCTATAGACTGCAGTATACCAGTCTAAAGTAGGTCTATACTCTATAGACTGCAGTATACCAGTCTAAAGTAGGTCTATACTCTATAGACTGCAGTATACCAGTCTAAAGTAGGTCTATACTCTATAGACTGCAGTATGCCAGTCTAAAGTAGGTCTATACTCTATAGACTGCAGTATACCAGTCTAAAGTAGGTCTATACTCTATAGACTGCAGTATACCAGTCTAAAGTAGGTCTATACTCTATAGACTGCAGTATGCCAGTCTGAAGTAGGTCTATACTCTATAGACTGCAGTATACCAGTCTAAAGTAGGTCTATACCAGTCTAAAGTAGGTCTATACTCTATAGACTGCAGTATACCAGTCTAAAGTAGGTCTATAGACTGCAGTATGCCAGTCTAAAGTAGGTCTATACTCTATAGACTGCAGTATGCCAGTCTAAAGTAGGTCTATACTCTATAGACTGCAGTATGCCAGTCCATAGTAGGTCTATACTCTATAGACTGCAGTATACCAGTCTAAAGTAGGTCTATAGACTGCAGTATGCCAGTCTGAAGTAGGTCTATACCAGTCTAAAGTAGGTCTATACTCTATAGACTGCAGTATGCCAGTCTGAAGTAGGTCTATACCAGTCTAAAGTAGGTCTATACCAGTCTAAAGTAGGTCTATACCAGTCTATAGTAGGTCTATAGACTGCAGTATGCCAGTCTAAAGACACCGGAGAACTCTGGGCATCATTTTAATATGATTTATTTATGTAGCTTGACTATACAATATGATTACAAAAGGAGGGGGCATTTTAGAGGTGTTTAACTGGATTCCCTGCTCTCCTCTCAGTACTAACGGATCCTGTAGATGTTTAACTGTATTCCCTCCTCTCCTCTCAGTACTAACGGATCCTGTCTCAGAATGCTTCACCAGGGGAAGAGGACAGATGTTCCTGGGAAGTTCCGCTTCAGGAGCGAACGTGAGTGGATACACATAACAGGCATGGGCATGGGGGGGGGGGGGGGGTTAGGAGTCAGACCTTTAGCTTTATGCATGCTGCGTGTCTGTTGCAACTTCAACAACAACTGATGTTATTATTGATGCTTTACTTGACTAATAAAAGTCCTGGAACTGAAAATGGCATGGGCACTTCATCACCCGGGTGATGAAGTCGCCCCATGCCATTTTCTGCCCCTGGTCCTCACTCCTGTCTCACAGGGGGGCTGGGGGCAGAAACCTGTCGTCTAATGACATCATCGATGGGGAATCAATGCTAATATATCTTTGACAGATCTTTGTGCAAACGATGGATATCCAAAGACAGATTAAGGTGTTTACTTTAAAATAAAATGAGTTGATGATGGGTTTCAGTTTTTTTTTTTTTTTAATACATTTGACAAAACAACCTGAAACAGTGAAATGTGAATATATGCATCAGAGATAAATGCATTTGAATTCAATAGAGCTGCGCAGTGACGTCACCGCCCCGGTTCCGGAAGTCTTTTCCCCATTCATTTTTCTCATAGACTTTTCGAAAATAATTTATATCAAGACGATTACGCCGCGGCCAAAGCCAACTCAGGTCGTGACAAATCATGACAACAAACACAATATCGTCATATAATATATAATTGGGAAGAAGTAGAAAACGGCATGATACAAGACTTTTTGTTTCGTTTTTCATCTTAGAAATTATTTTATTGTCCCAAAAGTTTGTGTGTGTCATCATGATTCGTCACGACTCGAGTTGGCTTTGTCCGCGGCGTAATCGTTTTGATATAAATTATTTTCGAAAAGTCTATGAGAAAAATGAATGGGGAAAAGACTTCCGGAACAGGGGCGGTGACGTCACTGCGCATCTCTATTCTCGGTCTGTACCTGGGCAAAGTTGCTGCTAGTGTCCCGCTGCTGTCTCTCTGCGGAGTCAGACCGGGAGAGAATTAATGAGCTTGTTAATAAAACAGAACCTAAAACGACGTTTGGAGTGATAAGTAGAAAACAGAATAATGAACAGTGTTGTAGTGGTACTTTTAGAAGTGGGGGGACGCCTCTTAAAGGGGAATTCCACCCATTTTCAATTTTTTTCTGAGAGTGTACAAATGTGAACCTAGCGGGTCCATTTGTTTCCTTTTTTTTTGGGGGGGGGGGGGGGGGGGGGGAACTCATTAACATGGTGAAACACATCTTGATGATGTCATCAAGATGTATTTCACCATGCTAATGATTTTTTTCACCTCCATTTCTAGGAAACACAGAATGGGGGGAACTTTTTTTTTTTACCATGTCCACACATCATCTAAGGTGTATTAATGTAAAATATTGAAAATAAGTGGATGCACACTTGCATTTGTAGTAAGTATAGCATATTGAGAACGATTCTTTACAATGCCTAATTGTATCCATAAAAGTAAATGACAAGACAAAAAACATGGGCCTACTTTTGCCCGAAAAATATCTTAGATGTTAGAAGAGGGGGGAAGCCGTCCCCCCCGCGTCCCCCCTGATAATGAAACACTCCCAAAAGTCGTGGCAAATCTGTTAAAGAGATAAACAGCAGGCTTTCTATTCCTGAAAATCTCTAATGTACAGTATGTACGCTTCATTTATCATCCATGTTTGTCCTCCATGCAGGTTGGAACAACGACAACGTGATGAAGGTGGTGGAGATCAGCTATGATGACTACGCTCTGATCCACACTGTCACCACTAAGGGAGGAGTGGCGACCGTCCTCAACAAGCTGTACGGTACGTAATACTGTCACTACCAAGGGAGGAGTGGCGACCGTTCTCAACAAGCTGTACGGTACGTAATACTGTCACTACCAAGGAGGAGTGGAACCGTTCTCAACAAGCTGTACGGTACGTAATACTGTCACTACCAAGGGAGGAGTGGCGACCGTTCTCAACAAGCTGTACGGTACGTATTAATACTGTCACTACTAAGGGAGGAGTGGCGACCGTCCTCAACAAGCTGTACGGTACGTATTAATACTGTCACTACTAAGGGAGGAGTGGCGACCGTCCTCAACAAGCTGTACGGTACGTATTAATACTGTCACTACTAAGGGAGGAGTGGCGACCGTTCTCAACAAGCTGTACGGTACGTAATACTGTCACTACCAAGGGAGGAGTGGCGACCGTTCTCAACAAGCTGTACGGTACGTAATACTGTCACTACTAAGGGAGGAGTGGCGACCGTTCTCAACAAGCTGTACGGTACGTAATACTGTCACTACTAAGGGAGGAGTGGCGACCGTTCTCAACAAGCTGTACGGTAGGTAATACTGTCACTACTAAGGGAGGAGTGGCGACCGTTCTCAACAAGCTGTACGGTACGTAATACTGTCACGACCAAGGGAGGAGTGGCAACCGTTCTCAACAAGCTGTACGGTACGTAATACTGTCACTACTAAGGGAGGAGTGGCGACCGTTCTCAACAAGCTGTACGGTACGTAATACTGTCACTACTAAGGGAGGAGTGGCGACCGTTCTCAACAAGCTGTACGGTACGTAATACTGTCACTACTAAGGGAGGAGTGGCGACCGTCCTCAACAAGCTGTACGGTACGTAATACTGTCACTACCAAGGGAGGAGTGGCGACCGTTCTCAACAAGCTGTACGGTACGTATTAATACTGTCACTACTAAGGGAGGAGTGGCGACCGTTCTCAACAAGCTGTACGGTACGTATTAATACTGTCACTACTAAGGGAGGAGTGGCGACCGTCCTCAACAAGCTGTACGGTACGTATTAATACTGTCACTACTAAGGGAGGAGTGGCGACCGTTCTCAACAAGCTGTACGGTACGTAATACTGTCACTACCAAGGGAGGAGTGGCGACCGTTCTCAACAAGCTGTACGGTACGTAATACTGTCACTACTAAGGGAGGAGTGGCGACCGTTCTCAACAAGCTGTACGGTACGTATTAATACTGTCACTACTAAGGGAGGAGTGGCAACCGTTCTCAACAAGCTGTACGGTACGTATTAATACTGTCACTACTAAGGGAGGAGTGGCGACCGTTCTTAACAAGCTGTACGGTACGTAATACTGTCACGACCAAGGGAGGAGTGGAACCGTTCTCAACAAGCTGTACGGTACGTAATACTGTCACTACTAAGGGAGGAGTGGCAACCGTTCTCAACAAGCTGTACGGTACGTATTAATACTGTCACTACTAAGGGAGGAGTGGCGACCGTTCTTAACAAGCTGTACGGTACGTAATACTGTCACGACCAAGGGAGGAGTGGAACCGTTCTCAACAAGCTGTACGGTACGTAATACTGTCACTACCAAGGGAGGAGTGGCAACCGTTCTCAACAAGCTGTACGGTACGTAATACTGTCACTACCAAGGGAGGAGTGGCAACCGTTCTCAACAAGCTGTACGGTACGTAATACTGTCACCACTAAGGGAGGAGTGGCAACCGTTCTCAACAAGCTGTACGGTACGTAATACTGTCACCACTAAGGGAGGAGTGGCAACCGTTCTCAACAAGCTGTACGGTACGTAATACTGTCACTACCAAGGGACGAGTGGCGACCGTCCTCAACAAGCTGTACGGTACGTAATACTGTCACTACCAAGGGACGAGTGGCGACCGTTCTCAACAAGCTGTACGGTACGTAGGACACTAATACTGTCACTACCAAGGGAGGAGTGGCAACCGTCCTCAACAAGCTGTACGGTACGTAATACTGTCACTACCAAGGGACGAGTGGCGACCGTCCTCAACAAGCTGTACGGTACGTAATACTGTCACTACCAAGGGACGAGTGGCGACCGTTCTCAACAAGCTGTACGGTACGTAATACTGTCACTACCAAGGGAGGAGTGGCGACCGTCCTCAACAAGCTGTACGGTACGTAATACTGTCACTACCAAGGGAGGAGTGGCAACCGTTCTCAACAAGCTGTACGGTACGTAATACTGTCACTACCAAGGGACGAGTGGCGACCGTCCTCAACAAGCTGTACGGTACGTAATACTGTCACTACCAAGGGACGAGTGGCGACCGTCCTCAACAAGCTGTACGGTACGTAATACTGTCACTACCAAGGGACGAGTGGCGACCGTTCTCAACAAGCTGTACGGTACGTAGGACACTAATACTGTCACTACCAAGGGAGGAGTGGCAACCGTTCTCAACAAGCTATACGGTTAGTAGGACGCTGTGCATGTTCACTAATGTTCACTATGTTCATCTATGGTAGTGGTTTTCGACCTTTTTCATACCAGGGCCCACTATTTAGGCTATTCAACATTTTAGCCACGGAGGACCACCATTTGAGGACATTTTAGCTGCTTTAGCCGCTAACGGCATGCTGGAACTAAATGCGGAAGCGTGCCGCGGATTGATGAGCACAGCTATTTGCACTTTGGGGACCATGATTACGCAGAGGTCCGTTATAGAGTGGAGTGGTCTGTTATAGTGACATTTGTGACCACTCACGTGACCAGAACGCTGGCTTCTGATTGGAGTATTCATTGAGTATTCATGTAATAACACTGATAGAACTGACAGACCTGGGCGGTGTCTCTTTTGTTTTGTCCTCGCAGGCCGAAGGAAGACTGTTTCTCCTGAAGTTCTGGACAAGTTCCAGAGGTTCTCTTTGGAGACTGGAGTCCTGGCTGAAAACATCGCCATCCTGCCCCAAAGTGGTATAAAAACCTCACTGTCATTCCTCTACAGTAGTGTGTAGGATATAAAACATCACTATCCTGCTACAAAACATCACTATCCTGCCCCTACAGTAGTATGTAGTAGTGTTGTTCTCCAGACATTGTCTCGTCTTGAGGCCAGTCTCAAGACAAATTTTCGTTGTCTTGGTCTTATCCTCGACTCCTCTAGGTGCTAGTCTTGCATTGATCTCGTCTTGACCAAGTCCATCATTGTCTCGGTCTCATTTTAGTCTCGATGCCCCTAGGTCTTGGTCTTGTCTTTATCTCGAATTAGGTGGTCTTGACAACACTAGTATGTAAACTATACAGTACAACATCACTATCCTGCCCTTAAAGCCTTTAATGTTAAATGACTTATAGCTAAGATTAGCACTGATATGACTGATCTAACCCGAGTCCACCAGATCATAACCGTGTGAGTCAGGTGAATGTTATATTACTGTTTTCTCTCCTAGATGAGTGTCCCGTTGCCTGATGTTCTCCTAATGTTCACATTAATGTTATATTACTGTTTTCTCTCCTAGATGAGTGTCCTGTTGCCTGATGTTCTCCTGATGTTGAACCAACAGATCTTCAACCACAGCTGTATTTGTCGTCTCCATTCTGACCAGCAGTTGACGTTGATACAATTTCATTTACCCAATTTATGTAATAAAATACTACTTGTGTTACTGTGCAATATTCTCCCGTTGTTTGTTTGATTGTTTTCTTTATTTATTTTTCAATAACATTTCCATGACTCATATAAAGGTAGTTTGTGTTGGACCAGACTGGGTTATGATTCTGAACTGATTATAATTCCAAAACAAAACATATTCGGCCTCAATCTGTGACATCATCAGGGGTTTTCGACCTTTTTCATCCCAGGGACCACCATTTATTCAGCATTGGAGCCACGGACCACCATTTGATGACAATTTCACCCTCAAGACTTAAAACTAAAGAATTATTTAGGTTTTGTCCAGGCCGGATTCTGCAAAACAAAACAGTGTAGAATTCTTAATTAAGTGGTGCTAATTCAGATGAATATTTTAACTCTTGAGAGTGTAAAAATGAAACCAAATGGACCCGCAAGGGTCCATTTGGTTTCATTTTTACTCTCTCAAGAGTTACTCCTGGTCGACCAACTTAGCTGGGGACCACCTGTTGAAAACCCCTGCCCTAGAATGTGCGAGAGCGGTGGGTTTCAAACATTTTCATACCAGAGCCCACTATGCAGCCTTGCAGCCTACACAGAGATTACGGCCCTGCTCCGAACAGTCCGGAATCGGAAAGAAATGCCACGGATGGACTTGGTTCTGGTTAAACTATTGGAAAACATTTTTCTGAACAGTTAGGAATCGGTAATATTGCACAGATTTAGTTGGGTTTTCGGATGGATTTTTTCTGACCCGTGAAGAGTCTCTAGTCTAGTGTGTCGTCATGATTCGGCTTTGTCTGCGGCGTAATCATCTTTATACGAATCATTTTTCAAAAAGTCTATGAGAAAAGTGAATGGGGAATTCATTTCTGGCATCAGGGTCAACGCCACAAGAGGGCGGGGCCTGCTCGACTCTATAACTTTAACTATTAGTAAAATCTTTACCTACAGAGCTACTTATAGTCTACTATTAGTTCTATTTCAAATGAACGCATTGATAAAAGGTTCCTGCTTTGTTTCAGTTGCTGTGGATGACAGTGTAGTCAGTATGAACGCAAACCACAAAAACTTAAAGGGGAATTCCATACATTTTCAACATTTTTTCTGAGAGCGTTGGTGGAGGTTGTGTAGAGCCCAGGATCACCTTAGGAATTGGTTGGTGTGTAGAGCCCAGGATCACCTTAGGAATTGGTTGGTGTGTAGAGCCCAGGATCACCTTAGGAATTGGTTGGTGTGTAGAGGCCAGGATCACCTTAGGAATTGGTGTGTAGAGCCCAGGATCACCTTAGGAATTGGTGTGTAGAGCCCAGGATCACCTTAGGAATTGGTGTGTAGAGCCCAGGATCACCTTAGGAATTGGTTGGTGTGTAGAGCCCAGGATCACCTTAGGAATTGGTTGGTGTGTAGAGCCCAGGATCACCTTAGGAATTGGTGTGTAGAGCCCAGGATCACCTTAGGAATTGGTTGGTGTGTAGAGCCCAGGATCACGTTAGGAAAAGGTGTGTAGAGCCCAGGATCACCCTAGGAATTGGCACTGGGGGAAAAATGGGTTACAAAATCATGGGATAAAAAAAAAGACAAAAAACAAAAAACAAAAACAAAATATAAACCACCTTAATAAGGATCTTCACCTGTCGGTAAAATACTTTAGTTTTTTATTACCTTTTTCTTACCAAATACATTGAAGTTTAATACATCCATAATAACAACACAATTCTGATTCCTTCACCCCGTTTTTATCAAGTGTTTTACATCTACACACTTTTTACAGATTTGTGTACAAAACAATAATTTACGTCCCGATAGAAGGTCTAGGTACACTTAGAACTATACAACAAGTTGGAAATGGAAAATAAATAGAAAGACAAAAAAAAAAATCACAGGTGAAATAAATGTAAAAAGCTGTAGTACAAATGTTTTTTTTTTTGTTGTTGTATTTTTTTAATTTGTTTGTGTTTTTTTTGTGTTTTTTTTAAGCCACCAACACCAGCCCTGTGAACTTTAATGAGACTTGATACTTGGAGGGAAAGTGTGTGTGTGTGTGTGTGTGTGTGTGTGTGTGTGTGTGTGTGTGTGTGTGTGTGTGTGTGTGTGTGTGTGTGTGTGTGTGTATGCAGTCTATGGCAGGGGTTTTCAACCTTTTTCATCCCAGGGACCACCATTTATTCAGGATTTGAGCCACGGAGGACCACCGTTTGAGGATATTTTAGCCCCACAGACCCCAAATCTAAAGATTTATTTTTGCTTTTGTCCACAATTCCAGGCTGGATTTTGGGGAAACAAAACAGGCAGAACATACATTCCAAAATGGCTAATTCAGATGATGAATATTTTAACAGTGTAAAAATGAAACCAAATGGACCCGCAAGGGTCCATTTGGTTTAATTTTTACGCTCTCAAGAGTTACATTTGGTTAAACAACTTAGCTGGGGACCACCTGGAACCCTCTCAGGGACCACAGGTGGTCCTCAGACCACCTGTTGAAAACCCCTGGTCTATGGAAAACATTTTTGAACATTTTTGTGTAGCAGAGAAGGGAAAAAAACAACACCCATGTGAAATGGAGTGGTGCTGCTCCGTGCAAGCCTGTTCAAAGAGGTTCTAGGCAGAGTGTTAAACCAGAGGTTTTTCAACATTTTTCATACCAGGGACTACTATTTATTCTGCATTTTAGCCACAGAGTAGGACCACTATTTGATGTCGAGTTTAGTCTCCCTGACCCAAAACTAAAGGATTTTCAAGTTTTGGTCCACAATTTAGGAGGGATAAACTGGTAAAAAACGTTGGTCTAAAATATCGTTTTACGCTTAATGAGAGTTACAGATCTATAAGGGTCCATTTGGTTACCAACTGTCCATCATTTAGCCTGGGGACCACCTGGAATCCTCTCAGGGACCACTGGTTGAAAACCTCCTGGTCTAAACAGGTAGAGAGACATTAGCTCTGGTCCTTAGCTTTGCTGTCATTTGTTGTTTTTCCCATGAATAATTGGTGCATAAGAATCAGGAGATGTTGCTGCTTGATCTGCAATGTAAATTAATTGTGTCGTTAGTCGTTGGCTAAGACCCCGATGTACTAAAAAGGAGCAATTTATGTTTATGTGAATGTTAATTTATCATGTACAAATTAACAAGCTCCATGTCAGAGATGTTAAAAACGGTATATTTATTATTTTTTTTTTAAAAGGGTCCTTAAATCGTCGCTTTAGAAATGTGCCAATTTTCATAGACTAAGAACTCAATGTGGAACTCATTATTTCAAAGAGTGCAAGTCTCCGTGACTCCGTCTGTTGTTTGTTGTTTGTTTTTTGATACAGTTTATTATTATTTTTTCCTCGCTCATGAATCCTTTCCGTTCCCATGATCCCTTGCTTCAGGCACGGTCATGGAGGAAATACTTCTGCATTTGGACACAATTTTGGTGTCCAAATGCGGAAATAGATGCACTTCCGGCGGTCTTCAAAACGCCAATGAGCAAGTTGTATTGAAATTAATGGCAAGGGGGCGGGGCTATCGCTCCCGTTCACACTCTATATTTTATTACTCTATGGTCCCTCCAGTAAGATGTCGGTCTGCATAGTCACTATGGGAAAAAACAGTTACTGTCAACAGCAGCTAGCAAGACCAGGCTAGCGAGGCTAACGGCTGTTAGCATTAACAAACAATAACAAACAATTGGACTAATTAGTTAATTAAGGTGAAATTGCTGTGGATCTAAGGCAATTTTGGCGATGGGCGTGACAGCTGATCTACAAGCTCAAAGCGTCACAGACGTGATGCTTTGTTAACTATTACTAATTTATAATAAATGAGACAAGGCTGAAAACCTACTATATTTACGCATATAGAAAGATTTCAGCTTTGCCTCGTTTATCTCTCAAATCCATCTGTAACAGCCAATGGAGAGACTTCAGCTTTGCCTCATTTATGGATCCTAGTATTCATCTTAGGAGCCATAAAGAGACATAGGTGATCTTTAGGTGATCTTAAAATGAGAAATAAACGCTTCTGAGCTTAAACTGGGAAGCTTTTTTTTTCTCTTCTGGGATATTGGAGAATATATATAGTGTGTCTGGTTGAAATGGATGAACAAAACAAAACATGAGTGTTAAGAACGCTGTGTGAATGTTACAAAACAGATGTCTGGGTAACATCTGCACCCTCTGCCATGCACTGTGGACCAGTTGGACATGCAGTTAAAACTGAGACTTTTAGATGAAGGGTTTCGTGTTGCCTAGTAATAGTTATAGTAGTAGTAGTTGTTGTTGTAGTAGTTTTAGTAGTACGGTAGGGCGTTTTATGTACATGTTTATACATATCTGCAGGGGCGGATTGGCCATCTGGAGTACAGGGAGTTTTCCCGGTGGCCTGCGCCACCTAGTGGCCTAGTGGACAAGATCCAAAATGCACTAGTGGCACTTCCAAAATGCACTAGAATGCGCTAGATGCTCGCCTGGAACATACAGATCAAAATGACCATTAATCTTCTACATTCTCTAGTTGTGTAGACGGAGTTGGGCTAATTCACATGATGAATATTTTAACTCTTGAGGGTGTAAAAGCTAAACCAAATAGACCCGCAAGGGTCCATTTGGTTTCATTTTTACGTTCTCAAAGAGTTACATCTGGTTAACCAGCTGCCCCCCCCCCCCCCAGGATGGCCTGGCAAAGGCAAAATTGTCCTGGTGGGAAAATATGTACCAATCCGCCCCTGCATATCTGAAAACAAAGGAAAAGGTTGGTGCTGCTGAGAGGATGGTCAGTGGAATAACAAAATAAAAAAATAAAATAAAACAGTGAAAAGAAGATTGCAAACAGAATCCCTAACCAAGTGTCATCCAGGATGCATCGTTGGTCGGTGCATACAGCATTGGTTCATATCCGCTGTCCATGCACCGTCGTTTTGTAGAACCCTAAAAAACAAACGCACCAAAATACGTTTGAAGCATTGTCCCAGGCGGCAGGCGGGCGGGCGGGCGGGCAGGCGGTGTGGGACGTGTCTTGTTTGCACGTTGTCGGTGTTGGCGCATCACGTCACGCCATCCCAAACCATCATTCAACGCGTGAAGGTTTTAAAATGGATTCCCGGCCTGAATGGGTTAAACAAGGAGAATTCCAACCCCAGAAGGATTTCTTAAGCTTTATTTAGGGGTTTTCTAGAAAAGTGATTGTTGGTATTTTGTTAAATATTTTAATCGACCGACATACAGTATATATATCTTTTTGTTAGTGACGTAAACATGTGAATGTGAACATCGTCCCACAGCCCCATTCTAAACTCATGTTGGGCAGGGGCGTTTTTTCCATTGGGCAGACTAGGCGGTTGCCACCAGACATGCTTTAAAAGGATCCCAAGCTAATAAGCCTAAAAATAGTTCATAATTTTATCCCTTGGGGGCGCCATTTTACAGGAGGTTTTCCCTGGAGCCCCCCCCCCTTACCAAATGGACCCGTAAGGGTCCATTTGGTAAGGAGGACTCCCAGACAACATGCCTGGTGGTGGAACTTAACACTGCGTGTCTTTGCAGTAGATTTACGTCTCGCTTACCATGATCAAATAATAGTTATGAGCGGTGCTGTTGAAGTTGATCAACGCCACTAGATGTCGCTCTACGCCGCTGGTTTGATACGATCCCTGTGCTAGCGGCAGTGAGCAGCGATCGCCTCCTGCTAGCTGAGGGAACCAAATAAGAGACGGACCAACCGGAACTAACCCGGGAACTGTGTGTGCGCCAACTAACTTGTCCGACGGGAAACATGGACCGAAATATGAAATATGACTTTTAGATGAAAATCGCTGGCACTCGCTGGGGTGTTCATAAGCAGCATCCTGGGAATTATCGCTTGATAACGGTCGACAGCGGCTGGGAATTCTCCTTTAGACGTGAACTGAAAATAAAGCAATGAGGAGGAAGAGGAGGAGGTTTGTTTGTTTCCGTGTTACGTTAGGCGGCGGGTGCTGGTCTGTCTGTCTGTCTGTCTGTCTGGCTGGCTGGGCGGGTGGCACAGTATTTTTTGTTCCTTTAATAATATTTAAATGTTCTACTCCTGCACCACCTCCTCTGCGTCCTTGTGGTGCCTCATGATGTGCTGGTTCTTCTCGGAGGGCCGCCTGAAGCCCTTAGAGCAGATCTCGCAGCGGTGAGGGTAGTCCTTGGTGTGTATGCTGATGACGTGGCGCTTGAAGCCCGAGGCGTCGCCCGTGCTGTAGTCGCAGTACTGGCACTGGTAGATGCGCCGCTCCTTCTGGCCCTCTCCCATCACCACTGTGACACTGCTGGCCAGGCTGGCCGCGCTGACGCGCGCCGGAGTGGCCGAGGAGGAAGAGGAAGAGCCGCCGCCGGAAGAACCGCCACCACCACCGGAAGCCTTTTTCGTGGGAGGAGGAGAAGCGTGTGCTCCTGGTGACTCCGCCGCACTCTTAGATGACGGCGTCTTACCTGGGTAAAATAAATAAATAAATCGATATGCCAATGAATATATTGCAATTCTTAAAAGGAGATTTTTTTTTTTATTTATTTTTTTTTGAAAAAAAGTGGTCCAGTTGTTATTTTGTGAACACTCCTTAATGGCTGTTTTCCCTATCCCAAAATAAGCTTATAATGGGGCTAAGGGGTGTTGTTCAAATTCACCTATATACATTGCACCAAAATGCAAGGTTTTGCTGTATATTGTTTCTCCACCATGTCAGTAGAGTGTTGACACTCACACTTTCACTTTCGTTTCAGCAGTGGTTGGCCACAAACCACGCCCCAACCTTTTGAGGATCACTGCTGTACCAAAAGTGAAAGTGTGAGTGTTAACACACTACTGACATGGTGGAGAGACGATGTATATACTGTAGGTGAATTTTAACAACACCCCTTAGCCCCATTATAAGCTTATTTTGGGACAAAATAACACCTGGACCACTTTTCTTTTCGAAAGAAATAACTGCAAATGAAGATAAAAAACCCCTTTGTGCAGAATTCTCCTTTAATGCCATGGTATCAATATCGAATTAAAGCCACATTCAAAATCGATTTAATGATATTTATGTAGGCCCCATTCATTGCTTAATTGTCAATAATCTCCACAATTAGGTTTTGCCAGTTTATCTCTCCTAAATTGTAAATACAAACAGGAAAATGCTTAGTTTTGGATCTGGGAGACCCAGAACTAAGCATGCCGGGTTAGCACGAACAGAGCACAACTAAGAATGGCAATATAAATCGATTCAGAACCCTAAAGATCGATATTGTATCGTATTGTGAGTTAAGTGAATCGTCACACCCCTAAGCTGAGTTGGTTAACCAGAGGTAACTCTTGAGTGTAAAAATGAAACCAAATGATTGCAGGTCAATTTGGTTTCACTTTTACACTCAAGATTTAAAATATTCGTCATCTTAACTAGCCCAAGTCTACAGTACAGTACACAAGATAGAAGATTAAAGGGTCTTACAGACGACATTCTAATTCATTTTCAATGGGACCGGTGTTTTGTGCTCAGAAAAGACAGTGTGTAACGCTGATCGTTTATCGCACGGCGTCCAGTGATGTGTGTTGCGTGCTGTGTTGCTCGTTTCGTACACACACGCGCAATGTTTTTGAAAGCTCAATCCAGTGAGCTTTCTAAAACGCCTGCCGTTAATCGACAGGTGATTTTCTTTATGTCGGCACTGCAGAGAGAATCGAGAATCGACACGTTTACGCGGACGTTTATCGTTGCCGTCTGGAAAGCCCTTAACAGTTTAAGTACCAGGAACGTTAAGACCAGATTTAAAGTCCTGCGATATTTCCGAAGGATTTCTGCGGGACCCCCCGGGGGGTGCGGGGGTGCATAATTGGGTGATAGGGGGTGTATTTAGGTCCATATCTGAGCCTATTGTGGCAATCAATGGCCACTTAACTTTCACTTCAATAGGATTAATTTTGGCATAATAGCATCCTAGCATCTCTCCTGTGGGTGTGTAATGGTGGAAGAGTTTTTTTTTTTTTTGATGCGATCAGCAGGGGTGGGGGGGTAATTAATGTTTTGGGGACAACGGAATGATATCAGCAACCTTGCTAAATCCGGTATATTCACACTTCATTGTTTGTTTTGTAATGTTCATCAATATACTCTGTCCCATCCAAATAAACTAATAAAGTAAAGTAAGTAAGTTACCCTCGTTCTTCCCCATCCTGCTGCTCCTTGGTATGAACAGACAGGATGTGTCGGCTCAACACGAACGGATCGGCGATCTTAAAGTTGCAGTGCCGGCACTGGTGCAGCTTCTTGGCCCCTCCTCCTCCTCCGGCTCCGCCCCCTCCTCCTCCTCCGGCTCCGCCCCCTCCTCCCCCGCGGTGCGCCAGCGCGTGTTTCTTCAGCTCCGACGGCCGGTGGAATCCTTTCCCGCAGACGGAACACTTGTGCGGATAGTCCTTGGTGTGAACGGAGATGATGTGGCGTTTGAGGTCGCTGCTGTTGGAGCTCTTGTGGTCGCAGTGGGCGCAGTGGTGCGCCGCTCCGCGCCCGTCCTCGCTGTGGGCGGCTGCCGCGTGCTGCAGGAGCTCCTCTTCCTCGGCGAAGGTCTGGAAGCAACGCTCACACTTGTAGGGCATCTCCTTGCTGTGCTTCACCTTGATGTGAGTCTTCAGGTTGGAGGAGTCGGCCGACTTGTAGTCGCAGTACAGACAGGAGTACGGCTTCTCACCTGGAGAGGGAAATACGGGATGCTTTAGACCCGGTTTAATGGATTTTGTCCTGACCCTCGATTCGAGTTTCTGACACCAGATTATAGTTCCTCACACCAGATTAGTTTTTGTTGCAAGATTCCAGCTTCTGACGCTAGATTCTAGTTTCTGGCACTGGATTCTAGTTTCTGACGCGAGATTCTAGTTTCTGGCACTAAATTGTAGTTTCTGACACAAGATTTTGACGCTAGATTCTAGTTTCTGACACTAGATTCTAGTTTCTGATCAATCATACTCCATGGCAGGGTCGGATTGACCATTGGGTGTACAGGGAGGTCTCCCAGTGGGCCACGACCCATAGAGGGCCGGTGGTATCACGGTATGATTAAAAGCACTGGGTTTCAACCTTTTTGATCCCAGGGCACACTATTCAATCACCATTTGATGACATATTATCCCCAACAGATTGCAAAACTAAAGATTTATTTTGCTTTTTGGTCCACAATTCCAGGCTGGATTTGGGAAACGAAACAGTCAAACATGCAGATCAAAATGACCATTAATCTTCTACATTTTGTAATTAGACTTAGAATTAGGGCCAATTTAGATGAATATTTTAACTCTTTGAGAGTGTAAACATGAAACCAAATGGACCCGCAAGGGTCCATTTGGTTTCAAAGAGTTACATCTGGTTAACCAACTATACCAGGTAGAACAGGTCCATCACACGCTGGTTGTGGTGGGGCCGGTCTAGGACAAATCAATGCATTAATTACCAGAGTCCTGTGGTAAGAGTTCTGCTCTGGTTTTGGTGAAATATGAAGTAGTTCCAGTCGTTCTTGTCACTGGAGGCCACGCAGTAAATTTGCATTGTCGATCCATTTCTAAAATATTAGCACAACCTTTGCTTCATGTTTGACTGCTCTATCACAGGGAACTATGTTTTTGGTGTCCAGATCACTACACCCAAAAAGTAGTTCCAACACTGCGCTAATATTTTAGAATTAATTCATATAATAATTATAATAATAGTAATTGCTTGAGATTTGTGGCTTCACTTCCGAACGCAGCAGAGAGCAGATCACGGCAGGTATGAATGTGATCACATCCAGGGCTTGACACTAACACTAACACTTGTCCGCTTGCCCGGGGCAAGTAAAAAAAATGGTGGGGCAAGTGAAGACTGCTACCTGGTTGCCCGATCGGGCAAGTGTGCAACTTAGTGCACACAAGATAAATTTGTCTTGAAGGCAGTCATTGCACTCTGCCTCTGTGTCTTTCCCTGCTTTCTAGATATCCACAATTCCAGACTGGATTTGGGAAACAAAACAGGCAAATTAACATACAGATCAAAATGACCATTAATCTTCTACATTCTCTAGTTGTGTAGACCTGGGCTAATTAAGATGATGAAATTTAACTCTTGAGAGTGTAAAAATGAAACGGGTTTCATTTTTACGTTCTCAAGAGTTACATCTGCAAAATTTACAATATATTTTTGGGGGGCAAGTGACCATGACCTGAGGGCAAGTAGAACCTGACTTGCACTTGCCTGATGGGCAAGTGCCTCCGATACCTTAGTGTCAACCCTAGCCTGACTTCAGTCTGAATTGTCATTCCGTTTCACTTCATTATTCAGACTGAAGTCCCTCTCTACTACAGCAGTTTCTAGGATGGGCGTGATCAAAGCAGCAGTCTTCACGGTGATTGGTTCATACCAACCCATATCAATATTGGGAAAGCAGACGACGTTGTTGTCATTATTATGCTAATGCATTAGCATTAGCATAATAATGGCGCTGCTAACTAAACAAACACAGCCGACGAGCGTTACTAGCATGTGAACAAAAGCAGTAAAATATGTCGGATGATGATGTTTATAAAACCTAAAGCCTGACGCTTCTTTAAAGAATAATAAAGTGAAACGAAGTGAGTGACAGGGCTGTTGGCCAATCAGGTGCTTGGCATGGATTTCCAACCGACAAACGGCCCCAAAGGCGACGAGGCCAGTCCTTGAATCACAAAGAAAAAATAAGGTAGTATTTTTAAGGTGCTGATTCAGGGCTGAGCCAGGCTATGTCAACCCCTGAGGAGGCACCATTACACACTATGCAGTGAAGGACAGAGATGCCCAAGTGTTGGTGCCTGTCATCAGTCACAGACATGTGCTCGCACGTACTGTACATGTACAAGTTCAGAGAACTGTTACATTTGTCTTTGTTTGAATAGCAGCCTAATCAAATGCATTTTTCTTAGAAGATGTCCAAAACAATCTAAAATAAAATATTTTAAGGCGGTAGTAGTAAAGGGAATCGCCGTAATCCCATTAATCGATTCATCGTTTACATTCATCGGCAGATGAATCGATTATGCAGATAATCGTTGCAGCTCTACACTGGCCAAACCGGTGCCAATATACGGTATATGGGATTTTAAGAAAGCGTCTCTAGGACTTGGATACGGCGAGAACGTAGGGGTGCTCTGTGGGAGTTACAACAGAAGCCCAACATAGTTCATAAAGCAGGCGACGCCGACGGGATCCACCTCTTCTACTGGCGTCTCTGGATACCGCGGAGATGCTCCTATATAGCGTAGCTCTGGTCCACGTTGTTAACAAACGAGTCTAACATAGAGCTAACATATACAGTACTGTAGGGAGCACTGGGCCATTCAACAGTGAGGTTGTATGTTGCACATCAGGCTAATCTTAAACTGTGAACCACCCTGAACTCACCCAGACCCCGTGTAGACCCCCTGAACTCACCCAGACCCCGTGTAGACCCCCTGAACTCACCCAGACCCCCTGGACTCACCCAGACCCCCTGAACTCACCCAGACCCCCTGAACTCACCCAGACCCCGTGTAGACCCCCTGGACTCACCCAGACCCCCTGAACTCACCCAGACCCCGTGTAGACCCCCTGGACTCACCCAGACCCCCTGAACTCACCCAGACCCCGTGTAGACCCCCTGAACTCACCCAGACCCCGTGTAGACCCCCTGGACTCACCCAGACCCCCTGGACTCACCCAGACCCCCTGAACTCACCCAGACCCCGTGTAGACCCCCTGAACTCACCCAGACCCCCTGGACTCACCCAGACCCCGTGTCTCACCCCCTGAACTCACCCAGACCCCGTGTCTCACCCTGTAGACCCCCTGGACTCACCCAGACCCCTGTAGACCCCCTGAACTCACCCAGACCCCGTGTAGACCTCCTGAACTCACCCAGACCCCGTGTAGACCCCCTGGACTCACCCAGACCCCCTGAACTCACCCAGACCCCCTGAACTCACCCAGACCCCGTGTAGACCCCCTGAACTCACCCAGACCCCGTGTAGACCCCCTGAACTCACCCAGACCCCGTGTCTCACCCCTGAACTCACCCAGACCCCCTGAACTCACCCAGACCCCGTGTAGACCCCCTGAACTCACCCAGACCCCCTGAACTCACCCAGACCCCGTGTAGACCCCCTGAACTCACCCAGACCCCCTGAACTCACCCAGACCCCGTGTAGACCCCCTGAACTCACCCAGACCCTGTGTAGACCCCCTGAACTCACCCAGACCCCGTGTAGACCCCCTGAACTCACCCAGACCCCGTGTCTCACCCAGACCCCGTGTCTCACCCCCTGAACTCACCCAGACCCCCTGAACTCACCCAGACCCCGTGTCTCACCCCCTGGACTCACCCAGACCCCTGTAGACCCCCTGAACTCACCCAGACCCCGTGTAGACCTCCTGAACTCACCCAGACCCCGTGTAGACCCCCTGGACTCACCCAGACCCCCTGAACTCACCCAGACCCCGTGTAGACCCCCTGAACTCACCCAGACCCCCTGAACTCACCCAGACCCCGTGTAGACCCCCTGAACTCACCCAGACCCCGTGTAGACCCCCTGAACTCACCCAGACCCCCTGAACTCACCCAGACCCCCTGAACTCACCCAGACCCCGTGTAGACCCCCTGAACTCACCCAGACCCCCTGAACTCACCCAGACCCCCTGAACTCACCCAGACCCCGTGTAGACCCCCTGGACTCACCCAGACCCCGTGTAGACCCCCTGAACTCACCCAGACCCCCTGGACTCACCCAGACCCCGTGTCTCACCCCCTGAACTCACCCAGACCCCCTGAACTCACCCAGACCCCGTGTAGACCCCCTGAACTCACCCAGACCCCGTGTAGACCCCCTGGACTCACCCAGACCCCCTGAACTCACCCAGACCCCGTGTAGACCCCCTGAACTCACCCAGACCCCCTGAACTCACCCAGACCCCGTGTAGACCCCCTGGACTCACCCAGACCCCGTGTAGACCCCCTGGACTCACCCAGACCCCCTGAACTCACCCAGACCCCGTGTAGACCCCCTGAACTCACCCAGACCCCCTGAACTCACCCAGACCCCGTGTAGACCCCCTGAACTCACCCAGACCCCGTGTAGACCCCCTGAACTCACCCAGACCCCCTGAACTCACCCAGACCCCCTGAACTCACCCAGACCCCGTGTAGACCCCCTGAACTCACCCAGACCCCCTGAACTCACCCAGACCCCCTGAACTCACCCAGACCCCGTGTAGACCCCTGGACTCACCCAGACCCCGTGTAGACCCCCTGAACTCACCCAGACCCCCTGGACTCACCCAGACCCCGTGTCTCACCCCCTGAACTCACCCAGACCCCGTGTCTCACCCTGTAGACCCCCTGGACTCACCCAGACCCCTGTAGACCCCCTGAACTCACCCAGACCCCCTGAACTCACCCAGACCCCCTGAACTCACCCAGACCCCCTGAACTCACCCAGACCCCGTGTAGACCCCCTGGACTCACCCAGACCCCGTGTAGACCCCCTGAACTCACCCAGACCCCGTGTGGAACCCCTGGACTCACCCAGACCCCGTGTCTCACCCTGTAGACCCCCTGGACTCACCCAGACCCCGTGTCTCACCCGTGTGTGTCCTCATGTGCTTCTTGAGCTCCGACGGGTGTCTGAATCCCTTGCCACACTCCACACAGATGTGAGGGAAGCTCTTGCTGTGAACGGCCAGCAGGTGGCGGTTGAGCAGGCCCTGCTCCGCCGTCTCATAGTCACAGAATTTACACCTGTGCATCTTGTTGGGTGCGTTGGATGAGGGCGGGGGCGAGGCGGAGGGGTGGAGCTTAGCCTCGGTGCTGCCGGAGCGGTGGTGGTGCTGCAGCCGGTGGGAGAAGAGCGCCGCCTGCTGGCTGAACTCCTTACCACACAGCTCACACTCGAACGGCTGCTGGGAGGAATGGGGGAAAAAAAGAATAATAATAATCGATATGCCAATATATGAGTCATTCCACGGAAACGGTACCATTTGGACTTTTTATTTCTGAAATTTTGACTGAAAGGTTTTACTTTTCTGAATAGCCCACACTATTAAGGACATCTTTAGCTATAAGAAAAACATAATTTCCCATCTCAGGCATTCAATATATTTTTTTATATATCTTTTAACATGTTAATTGATAACGGAGTTGAGCCAATTAAGTTCATAACGGAGTTGTGATTTTTGTACTAAAGATAGTCACTACTCTAACTGAGTTGAGTAAGAAGAGAAGACTTGGCATGCCTGAGGTTACAGAATCAGATATATTGTTGGAATAACAAACAGAATCTTTATAACTAATTGTTTTATATCATTATTTCATGTAACAGAGTTGAGCTGTTATGATTTACGACCACATGTGAGAGTACAAAATGCCTCTAAAACGATGTAAAATGAGGTTTTAAATTTCAACTTTCTGTATCATGTTGGTCAGAAGAGTTGTAGAATACTACTTCCTATTGTTGATGTCACTAAGGGTCAGTTAATTGTTGTTATAGAGGGAAGAATGACTTGTGTAACGGAGTTGAGTGCAACTGAGGGACACAGCTATATAATGCCATTTAAATGATTAATCATCTCTTTCACAGCTTAGATCTGGAGGAGGCTACAGACACTATTACAGAGTATATAAAGTTCTGTAAGGATAACGTGCTGACTAAAAAGTCTATTACTATGTACCCTAATAATAAACCCTTTATTTCAAGGGACATTAAAGAGTGCATAGTTAGGAAACAGAGGGCATTCAAGAGAGGGGATTTTCTTACCATGAAGAACACTCAGAAGGAAATTAACCTCAAAATTAAGGAGGCTAAACGCAAAGAGAAGGAGAAATTCGAAGCCCACTGCTCCTCCTCTAACTCAAAAAAAATGTGGGACTCTATGAAAGCCATGACCAACATGGCACCAGCCAAAAAGAGCTTGAGTGTTCCTAATGAAAAAGAAAAGGCCAATGAATTAAACAACTTTTATGTAAGGTTTGATACAGCGGACTATCTACATGAACAAAAAGCTGCGCTAGAGTCTGTACCCAGACACAGTGATCATGTCATTACTGTGGACCAACGTGAAGTCCAGAGGATATTTGCGCACACATGTTCCCGGAAGGCTTCGGGTCCAGATGGGATATGTGGACGGCTGCTGCACTCATGCAGTCAGGAGCTAGCGGAGGCTTGGTGTCCCATCTACCAAAGTTCACTTGACTCATGTACTGTTCCATCCACATGGAAAGACTCAATTATAATCCCTGTTCCCAAAAAGGCATGCTGTAAGGAAAACAACGACTACCGACAGTCGCATTGACCTCGGTAGTTATGAAATGTTTTGAAAAAATCATTGTCAACCTGCTGAGGGCAGCGGTCACTGGATGTGTTTCAGTTTGCCTATAAAAGGGACAGAGGCATTGAGGATGCAGTCTTGGTCTTGGACTATTTTCTTTTGAAACACCTGGACAATAATAAGGTGTATGCACGCCTTCTGTTGGTAGACTTCAGCTCTGCATTTAATACCATACAGTCACACATTTTAATTAAGAGGCTGAATGACCTTAATGTACATCCCCTAATAATTAGGTGGTACTATTCTTTCCTAACTAACCGCACGCAAAGGGTCAGCGTGAATGGCACTTTGTCAGAGCGAAGAACCCTGAGTACTGGTGCGCCTCAGGGCTGTGTGAGTTCTCCTGTCCTTTTTACACTATACACTAATGAGTGTAGGAGCAGCAACCCAAATATTTTCATTATTAAATTCTCGGATGACACGGCCATCTTAGCTCTTCTGGACAAAGATAAGGAACTTGATGATTACTTCCTAGTAGTGCAGAGCTTCGTGAAATGGTGCGATGACAATCACCTTGTTCTTAATGTTAAAAAGACACAAGAGATGGTGTTTGACCCTAAGAGTATCGGTGACCACAGGCCTGTGGTTATCCATGACTCGATCATCTCACAGGTTTCCTCATATAAATACCTGGGTATCTGTATTGACAACTCACTAACTTGGAACACACATGTTGACAGTCTATGTAGCAAACTACAGCAAAGACTGCATTTCCTGCGACGTCTCAGGGTTCATGGTGTAGACCAAAAATTTATGTTAGTGTTTTACCGAGCAGTCTTAGAAAGTCTGGTCAGATTTGGCATCACAGTTTGGTTCGGCAACCTCTCAGTGCAACTGAGGTCCAAACTACTCAGGTTGGTGCAAACTGCAGGGAAGATCATAGGAGTTAGACAACTCCCCTCCCTGCAGTCTATTTATGAGCAGTCTACACTGAAACAGGCTCAAAAGATTGTCAATGATGCTACCCATGTTTTAAATGGAGAGTTCACACTTCTACCATCTGGGAGAAGGTATAAAGAACCTAAGTGGAAATACATCAGGTTTAAAAGGTCATTTGTACCAGCGTCAACTAAAATGCTGAATGAGGCTTTGAAACAGTAGCGATCACTTAAGACGACCCTGTACCATTGTGTAATGTTGTGTCACTGTTGTGTCTGTGCTTGTCTCTGATGTTCTATGTATGGCTGTAGTAGGGTGTAAGCCCAAGACAAATTTCCCTCGTGGACAATAAAGTTTACCTTGACCTTGACCTTGACCATCTATTTATTCAAAAACTAAACATGTCTTGTCCAGCAATAAAGTACAGATAGATATATATGCTCATGTCATAATTTTTTGGATTTTTGTTGATGTTTAATAGTCATATGTCAAGTCCACTTTCCTCAAAGGCCACTGGGGACATGGAAAAAATGGACAAAATAGGGGGTGTCTACTGAAAGAAAGCAAGATAATTTTTGATATGAAGATAAAATCCATGTAATGTTTACACAATATTAAAGGGAACATTTCAATTGATTAAAAAAAATCTTTTAAAAATATTTTCAGTGACTCCATCAATAAAATACAGCCAAAACGGTCAGAGGGACTGCAAATGATACCGTTTCCATGGAATGACTCTTATCACAACTCCATACTGTGATATCAGGGGCGGATCTAGGCATGGGAATGGGGGGTAATGCCCCCCTAAATACCCACTCTGCCCCCCCCAAACACGATGCCATGCAAAACAACCCAAGGTATTTCAAGTTAAAGTGCTTCTATTTAAAATGATGTGAAACACTACTACTGCCACTAACTAACTATCTAACTACAGCTGTGTCACCACTAAACCAACAGCATTTCATCATTGAAAACAGAAAACTCTCTGAGTCAGACCTTTAGCTTTATGCATGCTGCGTGTCTGTTGCAACTTCAACAACAACTGAGGTTATTATTGATGCTTTACTTGACACTTTTGTTTCAGCAGTGGTTCAGCCATAAACCATGTGCCACGCCCCCAGCGTTTTAGACAGCTGGATCACTGCTGAACCAAAAGTGAAAGTGAAAGTGTGAGTGTTAACTCACTACTGACATGGTGGAGACACAATATATAGCAAAAAAAAATAGCATTTTGGAGCGATGTATATAGGTGAACTTGCACAACGCCCATTGGCCCCATTATAAGCTTATTTTGGGGTAGGGGAAACAGCCATAAAGGAGTGTTTTCACAAAATAACACCTGGACCACTTGAAAAAAAAGCAAATAAAGAAGAAAAAAATTGGGTCCGGAATTATCATTTAAGCTTAGCTAGTGCTGTATTGAGTTGTGTTTGAATTGTACTGTAATCAACAAGCTGTAAATGAAATCAACCAATTAATCAAGCAGGTGACAGTCAGTGAGTGAGTGAAAGGCATGGTGTTGAGTAGGGCTGAGCCTTGAGGTAAAATGACTAAATTATGTTCTTAAGCTGGAACCACATCATAGTTAATGGGTTAATTAATGTGTTAATTTAATCAGGGGCAGCAGTGGCTCAGGGGTAGAGTCATCAGATGGTAACCGCAAGGTTGCCGGTTCGATCCCAGGCTCCTGCAGAGTTAGTGTGGAAGTGTCCTTGAGCAAGACACTGAACCCCTAATTGCTCCTGATGTGCTAGTAGGTACCTTGCATGGTTTCCACTGCCATCAGTGTATTAATGTGTGTGTGAATGTGGTGAATGCACAAGCTATGTAAAGCACCTTGGATAAAGGTGCTATATAAATGCACCATTTTATTTTACCAATTTAAGCTCACGTCTATAATATGTTAATCAATAGTACCCATATAACATATACCTTTTTATTATTGGAAAAATAAAAAAGAGAGAAAGAAAATAATGTAGGTAATAGTAACTGGTAAGTGATTGTTCCCAGTAGCCCTAGTTGCTGGTGCTGCGCCGCTGCTGCCTTGCTGCTGAGCGTGTGAACCTCCCATGTGGTTGTGAAGGTGGTGCTGAACTCACCTTGCTGTTGGTGGTGTTGTTGTTCTGGGAGCTCCATGTGGTTGTGAAGGTGGTGCTGAACTCACCTTGCTGTTGGTGGTGTTGTTGTTCTGGGAGCTCCATGTGGTTGTGAAGGTGGTGCTGAACTCACCTTGCTGTTGGTGGTGTTGTTGTTCTGGGAGCTCCATGTGGTTGTAAAGGTGGTGCTGAACTCACCTTGCTGTTGGTGGTGTTGTTGTTCTGGGAGCTCCATGTGGTTGTGAAGGTGGTGCTGAACTCACCTTGCTGTTGGTGGTGTTGTTGTTCTGGGAGCTCCATGTGGTTGTGAAGGTGGTGCTGAACTCACCTTGCTGTTGGTGGTGTTCAGTGGCGACATTAAGGTTCATCAGCCATGGGTGCCGATATCAAAAGGGCCCTCTCACACATGCGCGTGCAGAGGTGTTTGTCAGATAATTTGGATCGTTTGGGAAGGCTCTCTTTTACGGCCTATATTCTCGTCCTATCCCACCTTGACTAATAAAAATCAACAAGCAACATTACATTATAAGGTTGAATACTAATAGCCAGAAAATTATAACAAGAGTCTACCAATCAGCCAACCATGCTATGGATAAGCAGGTGAAGATGAATGGATGTATTTAGATAAATGTATTTTGATAGATGAATACAGACATCCCACCCTAGAAAAAACTAAAATATATTAACATTTAGGGCTATGCCACACATGATAAGTGATTAACATATCCTACCATAGATTATATGGTTGCAGTGGCTGTTTTTTTAATCAGTAGAGTCAGTAGGATTGTTATTTGGTTACAGTTCCTGTCACCTATGTTTTAAAGCTAAATTAAAATATATGATAAACACATAAGATAAGCATATTAAGCTCTTTGTGATTTTATATTGAGGACTTATAAATAGCTCTTGATTATATTAAGATTATATTTTATAAATATAATTGATTATATATAGGCCTAGAGTAAAATAGATTATACTGTGCAAACAGACTGAGATCATGTAATTAGCTCCATATACACAGCTGTGTCGTATTCCATATTATAAGAACGGGGAATCCCGATATGCACGGCACGGGGCACAGAGACAGTGCATGGAGAAATGCGAAAATTTCCCCTCTCCTTTTGTGTGATAAATGCATACTATAAACGCATGACCTATATAGCAACTGAAAATATACTTGGATATACTTGGACCACACTTGGAATTATTGAAATTGGGTGAGAATGACCTGAGAGTTTTTAGATTGGAATCTCAAAACAATCTGGCGGACTTTCAAAAGGTAAGCACAGAATCGAGCAGCAGCGACAACTCCGTTCTCTTTAAGTGGCCAGTCCAAGGGCGGCCATTCTACATGGACTTCTATTGAGGATCGGGACAATAAATAGGGACCAACATGCTGCACAAACAGCTCTCGAGCGCTTAGTTTCTGACGCCTCAATGTCGCAGCTTTGACACTAGCCATCTTTGTACGTCTGACTGTAATAAGGTTGCTGTTTTTTAGATGAAAGTAAAGTGACATTAGCTCATCTCCCGTATGCTGCTCGCGTGGGCCCCACGCGACAAGATATATTTTAATAAAAGGAGAAGGAAAAAAGTCTGTTTGGGTCTCGGGGCCCCCTAGAGTGGCGATGGGGCCCATGGGTGCCACACACCCACGCACCCATTATAAATGACGCTAGTGGTGGTGTTGTTGTTCTGGGAGCTCCATGTGGTTGTGAAGGTGGTGCTGAACTCACCTTGCTGTTGGTGGTGGTGTTGTTGTTCTGGGAGCTCCATGTGGTTGTGAAGGTGGTGCTGAACTCACCTTGCTGTTGGTGGTGGTGTTGTTGTTCTGGGAGCTCCATGTGGTTGTGAAGGTGGTGCTGAACTCACCTTGCTGTTGGTGGTGTTGTTGTTCTGGGAGCTCCATGTGGTTGTGAAGGTGGTGCTGAACTCACCTTGCTGTTGGTGGTGGTGTTGTTGTTCTGGGAGCTCCATGTGGTTGTGAAGGTGGTGCTGAACTCACCTTGCTGTTGGTGGTGTTGTTGTTCTGGGAGCTCCATGTGGTTGTGAAGGTGGTGCTGAACTCACCTTGCTGTTGGTGGTGTTGTTGTTCTGGGAGCTCCATGTGGTTGTGAAGGTGGTGCTGAACTCACCTTGCTGTTGGTGGTGTTGTTGTTCTGGGAGCTCCATGTGGTTGTGAAGGTGGTGCTGAACTCACCTTGCTGTTGGTGGTGTTGTTGTTCTGGGAGCTGAGCGTGTGAACCTCCATGTGGTTGTGAAGGCTGGCTTTCTTATTGGTGGTGAAATCACAGTCCGTACACTGGTACTTCTTACGCGTCAACACGTCCTGGAGAGAATGACCGGCGGGGAGAGTGTTAACATATTTCATGCCAAGAACCACCAGAATTATCTATATTTGGCTGCGGACCCCCCAACTGAAAACATGTTGTTCTAGGGATCCCCCAGAAGCAACGATTTTAGTTCAAAATATTTGTTTTCGAAAGAATAAATATATATTCAAAGATTTGCATCACATTTTCACTATTTTTCAAAACTATCAGAGCTACAGCGCTCCTGTCACAGGATGATGATGTCACATGTGATCATCTAGCTCTATAGAATATATGGATGAACATGCTCAAGTGACATCATCATCCTGTGACAGGAGCACCTCCTATTGAGTGAAAGATTCTCTATTTATGAAAGAAATAAAGTATTGAAGGTGTTTTTATCATTTAACCGCACAGACCCCAAAATGAAAGATTATTTTTTGGTTTTGTCCACAATTCCAGGCTGGATTTCAGAAAACAGGCAAACAGATGAAAATTGTAGTGTTGGGTTGGGTGTGATCTAAAACAGTCCACTAGGTGGCAGGGTTGCCTTACAGAGTTCACCCTGAAAACCAACATGGCTTCAGACAGTTCTAAACCAACTTTTGTCACAAATAATTAGGTTAAATCTGTGTTTAAACACTCCTTGGAAGGCAGAATGGCGTTTGTTAGATGAAGATTGCATAGTAACAAGAGTGTTTACAGTACATTATATAAATATAAATGTAGTTAAAACAGATTTCTCTTTTGTTTTTTTATGGACATGTTTTGTAGCCAATGTTCACTGGCATGGTCCGGGGGACCACCAGTGGTCCTTCAGAGAGTTCCAGGTGGTCCCCAGCTACACTATAAATGATTTACACTCTTAAGAGTTAAAATATTCATCATGTGTGACATTTTAGGGTCGGGCCAGGAATCCATTTAGTAAGTCAGTTAGGGCCAGGCTTTAATTTTCAGACCTGCTGAAAACTCTAATGGACACTACAGTATGTGTAAATATGTAAATTATTACATTTTACTTCTTCAACCCATTTCGTCCCGTGAACGCCTGCTATTTTTCCAATTAAACTGTTTTTATGATCCATCCCAATGGATGAATCATTAATAATTAAATGGTTATTATTTAATTTACCATACCATAATTTTCCACTTGAGAAACAGTCACAGACAATGGTATCTTTACCATGAGGAATAAAGAGGTTTCTAATGGGCGTTTCTAATTGGGCGGCTGTGGCTCAGGAGGTAGAGCAGGTCGTCCAATGACCCATGGGTCGGTGGTTCGAATCCCGGCTCCTCCTGTCTATGTGTCGAAGTGTCCTTGGGCAAGACACTGAACCCCAAATTGCCTCCAATGAGTTGGTCAGTGTGAGCTGGCCACCATTGGTGTGTGAATGTGTGAAGTTGACTGTTCGCCGCTCTACTTCCCAATGTATGAATGAATGGACCATTGTAAAGCACTTTGAGCACTTGGAAAAGCGCTATAAAAATGCAATCCATTATTATTATAATGATAGAAGCACAGAATTATAATCAGTATTAGGGGCTTTACAGACGGGGAGCCTGACACGCACGCATTATCGCAGTGATTCCACCGTGACACGGTGCAGAATTGTGTAGCAAGAAAAAAAAAACTCACAAAATTGAGTATAAAATAAACTGCGGCCGTGTGCACGAAACGAGCACGCGCACAGCAACTGGACGCCGCGGGACAACACCCGGCGTCACACGCCTGCTTTATCGCCTGGCGTTTTCTAAGCACAAACCGCCGGTCCTGTTGAAAGTCAACTAGAACAGTGGTTTTCAACCTTTTTCATCCCAGCGCCCACCATTTATTCAGCATTTGAGCCACGAACCACCAATTGAGGGTATTATTTTTAGACCCACAGACCCCAAAAGTAAAGATTTCTTTTGCTTCTGTCCATGACCATTAATCTTCTAGTTGTGTAGATTAGGACTAATTTGCATGAGGTATATTTGGTATATATACTGTATATTGGTATATTTATATTCTCAAGAGTTACATCTGGTTAAACAACTTAGCTGGGGACCACCTGGAACCCTCTCAAAGACCACTGGTGGTCCCCGAACCACCTGTTGAAAAACCCCTGAACTAGAAGGTGTGATTTGTTACTGACGGTCTGTAGAGTACTTCAGTCAGTTACTGACGGTCTGTAGAGTCCTTCAGTCAGTTACTGACGGTCTGTAGAGTCCTTCAGTCAGTTACTGACGGTCTGTAGAGTCCTTCAGTCAGTTACTGTCTGTCTGTAGAGTCATTCAGTCAGTTACTGTCTGTCTGTAGAGTCCTTCAGTCAGTTACTGTCTGTCTGTAGAGTCATTCAGTCAGTTGTCATCATGGTTACCTGGTGGTGGTTCTTGGTGTGACGTTTGAGGAAACCTCTCGACTTGAACTTCTTCCCACACAGCATACAGGGATAGACGGTCAGCGGCTGACCGTACGGACCGATGATTATAGCTAGAGAGAGAGAGACAGGGAGAGAGAGAGACAGTCAGTGGCTGACCGTACGGACCGATGATTATAGCTAGAGAGAGAGAGACAGGGAGAGAGAGAGACAGACAGTCAGTGGCTGGCCGTACGGACCGATGATTATAGCTAGAGAGAGAGACAGGGAGACAGACAGTCAGCGGCTGGCCGTACGGACCGATGATTATAGCTAGAGAGAGAGAGACAGACAGTCAGCGGCTGGCCGTACGGACCGATGATTATAGCTAGAGAGAGAGAGACAGACAGTCAGCGGCTGACCGTACGGACCGATGATTATAGCTAGAGAGAGACAGGGAGAGAGAGACAGACAGTCAGTGGCTGGCCGTACGGACCGATGATTATAGCTAGAGAGAGAGAGACAGACAGAGAGAGACAGACAGTCAGTGGCTGGCCGTACGGACCGATGATTATAGCTAGAGAGAGACAGGGAGAGAGAGACAGACAGTCAGTGGCTGGCCGTACGGACCGATGATTATAGCTAGAGAGAGAGACAGAGAGAGACAGACAGTCAGCGGCTGACCGTACGGACCGATGATTATAGCTAGAGAGAGACAGGGAGAGAGAGACAGACAGTCAGTGGCTGGCCGTACGGACCGATGATTATAGCTAGAGAGAGACAGGGAGAGAGAGACAGACAGTCAGCGGCTGGCCGTACGGACCGATGATTATAGCTAGAGAGAGACAGGGAGAGAGAGACAGACAGTCAGCGGCTGGCCGTACGGACCGATGATTATAGCTAGAGAGAGACAGAGAGACAGACAGTCAGTGGCTGACCGTACGGACCGATGATTATAGCTAGAGAGAGAGACAGACAGAGAGAGAGAGACAGACAGTCAGCGGCTGGCCGTACGGACCGATGATTATAGCTAGAGAGAGACAGGGAGAGAGAGAGAGAGACAGTCAGTGGCTGACCGTACGGACCGATGATTATAGCTAGAGACAGAGAGACAGACAGTCAGTGGCTGGCCGTGCGGACCGATGATTATAGCTAGAGAGAGAGAGACAGGGAGAGAGAGACAGACAGTCAGCGGCTGGCCGTACGGACCGATGATTATAGCTAGAGAGAGAGACAGGGAGAGAGAGAGACAGTCAGTGGCTGACCGTACGGACCGATGATTATAGCTAGAGAGAGAGAGACAGGGAGAGAGAGAGAGACAGTCAGTGGCTGACCGTACGGACCGATGATTATAGCTAGAGAGAGAGAGACAGGGAGAGAGAGAGAGACAGTCAGTGGCTGACCGTACGGACCGATGATTATAGCTAGAGAGAGAGAGACAGGGAGAGAGAGAGAGACAGTCAGTGGCTGACCGTACGGACCGATGATTATAGCTAGAGAGAGAGAGAGACAGTCAGTGGCAATGCCCCTGCCTAGGTAGTATAAACCCTGTTTTAAAAGGATCCATGACTAATAAGACAAATATGCCTTAAAACACTATGCTTGCCTTCTATAACCATAACATGGAGATAAAAACACCTTCAATACTTTATTTCTTTCATAAATAGAGAATCTTTCACGCAGGATGATGATGTCACATGAGCATGTGCATTCTGTATATTCCATAGACAAGGACATGTGACATCATCATCGTGCGCCAAGAGCAGTTCCTTTTGAGTGAAATATTCTCTTTTTATGAAAGAAATAAGATGCCATTGGTGTTTCTATTTTAGTTGTATAAGGAAAGTATAATGTTTTAAAGGTAGGGGAAGTGATTTGAAATTCATGGTGTAGTACCAGCCTGGCCCACTAGGGCCCCCCAAAAGTAGCTACACTATGTGAACCTGCTGCTCTCTCCTGATTGGAGGAGAATTGTGGTGACCTGGGGAACTTTTATTAGCTCCTCTGCTAATGTGGGGGAGGGGGAAACTCCATATGTGGTTTCCACACCTTATAATAGAGCATTTTAACAGAAAAAAATATTTTTTGGGTGATATCTGACAAAAGTGAAATCACTTCCCCTACCTTTAAGTGATGTTTATCTTATTAGCCTTTTAAAGAGGCCTGCAGTCTGCCATGGGTATTGGGTACATCCCATACTCGCCGGTCTGGACCTGTTGTGGTTCTGACCTCCTCCTGTTCTTACTGTGCTGGCTATAGGGACTGGGACTGGGACATGGGTATTGGGTCGGTTCCATACTCACCAGTCTGGACCTGTTCCTGTTCTTACTGTGCTGGCTATAGGGACTGGGACTGGGACATGGGTATTGGGTCGGTTCCATACTCACCGGTCTGGACCTGCCGTGGTTCTGACCTCCTCCGGTTCTTGCTGCGCTGCCTGTTGAGTTCATCCATGTGATCAGACTCATCAATGTGCAGCAGAGCGCTGGCTGCACCGTTACGGTTCTCACAGCTCTCACTGTCCTCTGCTCCTGGGGGGGGGGCAGAGAGAGAGACAGGGGGGAGGAGAGACAGGGAGAGAGAGAGACAGAGGGGGAGAGAGACAGGGAGAGAGAGAGACAGGGAGAGAGAGAGACAGGGTGAGGAGAGACAGGGAGAGAGAGAGACAGGGAGGGAGAGAGACGGGGGGGCAGAGAGAGAGACAGGGGGGGGGGCAGAGAGAGAGACAGGAGGGAGGAGAGAGAGAGACAGGGGGGAGGAGAGAGAGAGACAGGGGGGAGAGAGAGACAGGGAGAGAGAGACAGGGGGGCAGAGAGAGAGACAGGGAGAGAGAGAGACAGGGTGAGGAGAGACAGGGAGAGAGAGAGACAGGGGGGGCAGAGAGAGACAGGGGGGGCAGAGAGAGAGACAGGGGGGAGAGAGACAGGGAGAGAGAGGGAGACAGGCAGACAGAGAGAGAGACAGAGACAGAGACAGAGAGAGAGACAGAGAGAGAGACAGAGACAGAGACAGAGACAGAGACAGAGAGAGAGAGAGAGAGAGAGAGAGAGAGAGAGACGGACAGAGAGAGAGAGACAGGGAGACAGAGAGAGAGACAGGGAGAGGTGTCAAGAAGGTTGAAAACCACTGCTTCATATGAAAAACTTTGGAGTTTCCCACCCTGCCATTCTTCTAGCCCACCCTAGTAGGGCTGGCTAAATCCGGCCCTGGTCGAGAAGAGACTTTTGCTAAGGTTTAGAAGGCTTTGCTTCAGTCAGTAGTTACGTTGATTTGTTTATTTTCAACGTCCAAAAGCAACAATCCCCAGCAGTAGCAGGGGTTGACACTAAGGTCTCTGAGGCTCTTGCCCATCGGCAAGTGCAAGTCAGGTTCTACTTGCCCTCAGGTCATGGTCACTTGCCCCCCAAAAATATATTGTAAATTTTGCATTCAAGTTTAACCAGATGTAACTCTTGAGAATGTAAAAATGAAACCAAATGGACCCTTGCGGGTCCATTTGGTTTCATTTTTACACTCTCAAGAGTTAAAATTCATCATCTTAATTAGCCCAGGTCTACACAACTAGAGAATGTAGAAGATTAGGTCATTTTGATCTGTATGTTAATTTGCCTGTTTTGTTTCCCAAATCCAGCCTGGAATTGTGGATATCTAGAAAGCAGGGAAAGACACAGAGGCAGAGTGCAATGACTGCCTTCAAGACAAATTCATCTTGTGTTGTGTTATAGTGCACTAAGTTGCACACTTGCCCGATCGGGCAACCAGGTAGCAGTCTTCACTTGCCCCACCATTTTTTTTACTTGCCCCCGGGCAAGTGGGCAAGTGTTAGTGTCAAGCCCTGATTAGTAAAGTCCCAACAGAGCTGGGCGAACGACGGAGAGGCAGAGGACAGGACTAGTGGAACTTAAAGGAAATAGAGGCAACTTTGTAGCCAAAAATCAAAATAGATATTCATCTACAGTATATGTTTTGCTTTTCCCCCTCTATGTTGTTTCTACTTTGATGCTGCAGCTGTTTCCCTGCAGACAGACACTTGCTTCGTCCTGCAGACGGTCCAGAACTTTCAACAAATCATGAAAACAAAATAAAACATTCGTCAGGCTCAGGAAAGGCGGTGCTAATTTGTGGGGGTGGTGTGTGGGGGTGAGGCAGCGTTTTAGCCAATCACAGCATGGCAGTCTCCAGCAGATTCCTAAGTGTTTGTACACACTAAAGTTGCCTCTAAAACCTTTAAAGTAGAACTCCTATATATCAGATACAGCAGAGCCTCATAGTGGGAGAGTTGCGATATCTCTGAGTCCTAACTGCAATTGGGAATACATTATTTTCAACGAGAACGGTGGCCTGGCTCAGCCCTGAATCAGCACCTTAAAAAAATACTAGCTTAGTTTTTCCCTGTGATTCAAGGACTGGCTTCCCTGCCTTTGGGGCCGTCTGTGCCGGTTGGAAATCCAATCCCAGCACCTGATTGGCCAACACCCCTCTCAATCACTTCGTTCCCAACGTTGTCATCCAATCCCTGCTCCTGATTGGCGAACAGCCCTGTCACTCACTGCGTTCACAACGTCGAACTAATCACCGTGAAGACTGCTGCTTTGATAACGCCCATCCCAGAAACTGCTGTGGTAGAGAGGGACTTCAGTCTGAATAATGAAGTGAAACATCCTAGAAACTGCTGTGGTAGAGAGGGACTTCAGTCTGAATAATGAAGTGAAACATCCTAGAAACTGCTGTGGTAGAGAGGGACTTCAGTCTGAATAATGAAGTGAAACATCCCAGAAACTGCTGTGATAGAGAGGGACTTCAGCCTGAATAATGAAGTGAAACATCCTAGAAACTGCTGTGGTAGAGAGGGACTTCAGTCTGAATAATGAAGTGAAACATCCTAGAAACTGCTGTGGTAGAGAGAGACTTCAGTCTGAATAATGAAGTGAAACATCCTAGAAACTGCTGTGGTAGAGAGGGACTTCAGTCTGAATAATGAAGTGAAACATCCTAGAAACTGCTGTGGTAGAGAGGGACTTCAGTCTGAATAATGAACTGAAACAAAATGACAATTCGGACTGAGGTCAGGCTACGAGAATGGCGCCGGCCCCGGAGCTATTTTAGGTACGTATGCAAAAAGACAACTGTTTTAAAGTATTGTTCAGTCACGACTACAGTCTCTGTAATGTTTATGTTGTACAACAGGTTTTAAAGTCATTAAAGCTGGATTAAATACACGAGTCCAACGCATTTCTACATACTCCTACTGCTACTCCTACCCCCAATAGGACTCAGCTGCAGCCTCACAGACAGTCTCGCGAGAGACGCCCCCGCAAGATTATCGCAAGATTGTCAGCCGTTGTCAGCATTGTTAACAGTTGTGTGAATGGTGTGCTGTTGCCTCTATGCACACGGGAGTGAACGGGAATATCGCAACTCTCCCCTATAAGGCTCTGACATACAGTAAGTCTAGGATAGCGTAGTTTACTAACCATACGCTGCTGCCCAGGCCACAGGCATGAAGTCCTTGCTTAGAGAAACGCTCCTATCGTAGGAGGAGGAGCGATCATGTGACACTGGCTCCTCCCCTCCCACCACCACCTCCATATAAACCTCATCAGTCACCTGCTTGGACCCACCTGCAGCCCAGCACACACACACAAACACACACAAACACGAACGCACACATGCACACACGCACGCAGGAGGAGACGCAAACATATGCTAATTCCGTAAGCCTTCAGACCTGGAAAGACGTATGCGCTGTCATGCAGCTTATGTCCAGTGTTGCCAACTGCCAAAATCCAAAATGCACTACAGTAGAATGCGCTAGAGCAGTGGGGTTTCAACCATTTTCATACCAGGGCCCACTGTTTATTCTGCATTTTCTAAATGTGTGGATTCTTGAAAATTAGGTAATTTAGACTTAAATATAATTTAACTCTTGAGAGCGTAAAAATGAAACCAAATGGACCCGTAATTTTTACGCTCTCAAGAGTTATAGATCTATAAGGGTCCATTTGGTTACCAATGGTCCTTTCTAGGAAGGAAGGAGGACTCTATCATAGGAGGGAAAATGGTGAAAAACAAGGGTTTTATCTCTGGCGTCTGTCAACCAATTTCACCCCAACTCACCAGCAAAAAAAAATCCCTAGATTTTCCGCCAGGAGTTTTTCACTAATTTTGGCGCTAGAGGGGTCTGGAAAACAGCTAAATACATTGACAAATGCACCAAGTTGGCAACACTGCTTATGTCTGGGAAAGATGCGATACGACAAAATGATGTCACTCACAGTTTCTGAAACACATTCGTCCGACGGTCGGACAGAATACTCTTATTGCCATGATCCAACGTTTCTTTATTCCCCATTAACTGGTGACCGATCGATCATACTGGGACATTTTTTTATGACGACTACCGTCATAGCTTTGAATATCACTAAAGGGGCTTACAGACGGCGAGCAAGAAATCGCCCATTCTAATTCATTCATTCAACGGGACCGGCGTTTTGTGTTCAGAAAACGACCTGCGATAAAGAGAGCGTGTGACGCCGGGCGTTAGTGCGCAGCGTCCAGTGTTGTTCATGGCGCGTCTCATTAACGTGCAGCGGTGTGTACCAGAGCCTTCTAGTGGGAGAGTTAGGATATTGGTGTACCCGGAAGCAGAGCGGAGCAGCCAGGTCACGTGACTATACAGAGCCTCTTTGAGTCCTATCTGAGCATAACGCTCATAATAAGTCTATGATAACGCTCACTACTCCTACAGTCTCGCGAGACGTATACCGTATCGCAAGACTTTGCCGGTCCCTATTAAATCCCATTCATTTCATCGACTTTCGGCTTGAGAGTGGACTCACAGGGCTCCTCCATGCAGTGGCGTCAATACGTGGGGAAAAGTTAGACAATTTTAGGGGGGCTAAAGCCTGGGTAGGCACTAAAAGCTGGCATTAATAAGGTTTTATTTTTATTGATTATTATAAAAAATATTTGATCTCAAAGTGCACCAGATTGAAGCATTTTAAAGGGGAATTCCACCCATTTTCAACATTCTAATATGTCATAAGTATACCCTAGAGGTGCTGGGTGGACATGATGAAAACGTTTCCCCCCATTCTGTGTTTCCTAGAAATGGAGGTCTGAAGAAAACCACTAACATGGTGAAACATCTTGATGACATCATCAAGATGTATTTCACCATGTTAATGGATTTCTTTAGACGCTTCTTTTTTCTGAGAGCGTACAAATGGAACCAAATGAACCCGTTAGGGTTCATTTGGTTGCATTTGTACGCTCTCAGAAAAAAATGTTGAAAATGGGTGAAATTCCCCTTTAACGCTGCTGGGAAAGGGGGGCCTATGTGGAAAAGCTTTGCAGGGGGCCCAGAATTGCTAGCTACGCCCCTGCCTCCATGCTCCTCCAGCAGCGCGAGCGACCTGGCACATAGGAGTGAAGGGGAATATCCTAACTCTCCCACTAGAAGGCTCTGGTGTGTACTTAGGGTGTCACCCACCATGGTTCCCCTGGTTGGGGTGAGAGTCTCCAACAGACATGTAGACCATCTTCTCCCTCAGGCTCTGCCCTGTGGACTCTGTCAGAGCAACGCTCTCTGTGTCTCCGTCACTGACGTCCACTGACTCACCTGGAGAGACAGACAGAGAGACGTCATGAATACACAACCCTGTGTGCTAGTCAGTGTTGGTCAATATTACTTAGGAAAGTAACTTCTTTACTTTACTCGTTACCCCTTAGACAAAGTAATATCATTACTTTACTTATTACTGGAATCGAAGAGTAATATATTACATATTACGTTATTACTTTCCCAAGTTCTCAACTCCCACCTTTGAAAAAATAGAGATGTACAACATAATCTGTTTAGCGAGCTCTTTTTAGAACTGAATCCAATTTATTGGAATAATAATAGTATCCAATCCCACAAACTGCACCTGAAAACAAAGCCAACAAAATCTGTCTCTTTGACTTTTTAAACCTTTTTCACAATTGTTTTCAAAGACAGTTGAGGTCTTGTATTTAAAAATAAAATACAAAATAAAGCAGCAAGCGATTTGTAGTGTACATAACGCAGGATGCAGCGTGTGGACTGGATCTACAATCTACTGCACATCTCTGTTGTTACAGTACCTGTCGATAGCTTGTAAGTCTGTTCTATTCTTGCATGCAACAACAAGCTCATTTTAAAAAAGTAACTTGGCGTTACTTGCAAAGTAATGCGTTACTTATTACCCATTTTTGCAGAGTAATCTTGTTACTTTACTTTTTGGAACAAAAGTAATAATATTACAGTAATATGTAATCTAAAATTAGTTACTGCCCAACACTGGTGGTAGTCCACTGTAGTGGCTTTCAACCAGTGGTCCTTGAGGGTTTCAGGTGGTCCCCCAGCTACCGTAAGTTGGTTAACCAGATGAAAAGTTGATGAAGCAAATGTTAACTCTTGAGTGAGGAAAAATGAAACCCAATGGACCCTCACATGTTTATCTCAAGAGTTAAAATGTTCATCATCTAAATTAGCAATTAGCACTTGATTAAGTCTACACAAATCTAGCGTCAGAAGCTAAAATCTACCATCAGAAAATAGAATCTAGTGTCAGAAACTAGAATCTAGCGTCAGAAAATAGAATCTAGCGTCAGAAACTAGAATCTAGCATCAGAAAATAGAATCTAGTGTCAGAAACTAGAATCTAGCGTCAGAAAATAGAATCTAGCGTCAGAAACTAGAACCTAGACTCAGGCCAGGCAGCATGGTGGACTCACCACAGTGAGACCAGGACTAGGACCAGGACCAGGACTCACCCATGTCGTCCTCTCCAGAGTCAGCCTTGAAGATGTAGACCTTGATGACCTCCTGACCGTCTTCATCCTTATCCACCTCCTGATCATCCACCGTACCTTCTACTGTCACCTCTGTCCCATCGTCTGACACCATCTTACCAGCCTCATCCACTGACCAGAGAAAACACAGAAATATAATATAATATACAGTAGATCTGACACCATCTTACCAGCCTCATCCACTGACCAGAGAAAACACAGAAATATAATATAATATACAGTAGATCTGACACCATCTTAGCAGCCTCATCCACTGGAGAAACATAGAAATATAATATAATATACAGTAAATCTGACACCATCTTAGCAGCCTCATCCACTGGAGAAACATAGAAATATAATATAATATACAGTAAATCTGACACCATCTTACCAGCCTCATCCACTGGAGAAACATAGAAATATAATATAATATACAGTAGATCTGACAACATCTTACCAGCCTCATCCACTGGAGAAACATAGAAATATAATATAATATACAGTAGATCTGACACCATCTTACCAGCCTCATCCACTGAGGGGAGAGACCAGAAATATAAGCCGAATATGTTAATAAAAAAAACATCAAAAACTGAAACACATCAAAAACGGATTTATTTAATCCCTTAACGGCAACACCTTAAGCTGTCTATGGTAGGGCATTAACCAAACACGTTTTTTGCTAGTCGAATCGAATACTTTGGTAGTCGAATAATTGTCGACTAGTCTATAGTGATATACATATTTGTTTTTTAGCCAATAAAATGTGTGATTCTGGACTTCCCATTGAAAAAATACATGCCTATTACACTACTGTAACTCAGTTACATTATGACATGAAAAATGAGCAATCAACCTACAATCACTACCAACACCACAGCACACATCCACAATGCCTGCTGCAGAAAATATTAAAAATATATATATCAAAAATTATTATTACCGAATAACGAATAGTGAATTAATAGTCGAATAGTGTTTTGCTAGTCGAATAATCGGCTAGTCGAATATTTAGTCCTTAGTCTATGGGGATCATTCATTTGCACAAATTCAAAACAGAAGATTTTCTATGAATTATTTTGTTACAATTGAGCCAAATGGAAGCGTATGCCCAACTATACTATGGGTGCGTTCGGAAATACACCCTAAACGCACTGGACTGCCCTGTTGTCGTTCGTTTATACCTGGTGTATTTGGGGCATTTGGTGCTCCTCGTTCGTTTATTCACACTGGTGTGTTTGGTGCAACGCACTGAACAACCCTACGCTGGAGACGGGGTTGGCCACACTGAACAACCCTACGCTGGAGACGGGGTTGGCCACACTGAACAACCCTACGCTGGAGACGGGGTTGGCCACACTGAACAACCCTACGCTGGAGACGGGGTTGGCCACACTGAACAACCCTACGCTGGAGACGGGGTTGGCCACACTGAACAACCCTACGCTGGAGACGGGGTTGGCCACACTGAACAACCCTACGCTGGAGACGGGGTTGGCTACACTGAACAACCCTACGCTGGAGACGGGGTTGGCCACACTGAACAACCCTACGCTGGAGACGGGGTTGGCCACACTGAACAACCCTACGCTGGAGACGGGGTTGGCCACACTGAACAACCCTACGCTGGAGACGGGGTTGGCCACACTGAACAACCCTACGCTGGAGACGGGGTTGGCCACACTGAACAACCCTACGCTGGAGACGGGGTTGGCCACACTGAGCAACCCTACGCTGGAGACGGGGTTGGCCACACTGAACAACCCTACGCTGGAGACGGGGTTGGCCACACTGAACAACCCTACGCTGGAGACGGGGTTGGCCACACTGAACAACCCTACGCTGGAGACGGGGTTGGCCACACTGAACAACCCTACGCTGGAGACGGGGTTGGCCACACTGAACAACCCTACGCTGGAGACGGGGTTGGCCACACTGAACAACCCTACACTGGAGACGGGGTTGGCCACACTGAGCAACCCTACCCTGGAGACGGGGTTGGCCACACTGAACAACCCTACGCTGTAGACGGGGTTGGCCACACTGAACAACCCTACGCTGTAGACGGGGTTGGCCACACTGAACAACCCTACCCTGGAGATGGGGTTGGCCACACTGAACAACCCTACCCTGGAGATGGGGTTGGCCACACTGAACAACCCTACCCTGGAGATGGGGTTGGCCACACTGAACAACCCTACCCTGGAGATGGGGTTGGCCACACTGAACAACCCTACCCTGGAGACGGGGTTGGCCACACTGAACAACCCTACCCTGGAGACGGGGTTGGCCGGTGTGGAAGGTTTGATTGCGTCACAGCTGTGTCTCGAGCGCTACCGTTCAATGAAAAGCAATACAACTGTTGTGAGCTAGGAAGCTAGGCTATGGCTAAGCATTGTACTGTGGTCCCCCAACTTTTTCATGTCTGTCAATGTCAAGGACCTGCACATTTATCAAATAAATGCATGCGGACCCCCATTTGAAAATACTTTCCAGGGGGACCCCCATAAGAGAGGATTTATATGGCTCTGGCAGTGATTCTCACCATTTTTGAGTGAGGTGTGTTGTCTGGTTTTAACTGCTCGTTCGTAAATCAGGCTCACTCAATGCACTCAGTGACGACCACGCCCACTAAACCAAATAAACTCGGTGCACACCCAGTTTGTATTTCCAATATTGTTCCCTGGGCCCAGAGTCTTCCCCGCGCCCCCTACTGGTGTAATGGAGTGGAAGACTCTGGCGAACCAATCAGAGCGCGTTTCTGCATAAAAACAAATTACGCAAATCAGCAGAGCCAGTTTGTAGTTTTTTTTTAAGCTAGGCTAGCTAACAGGACACTGGTACTGGGGACTACAGACACTGAAGCTAGGCTAGCTAACAGGACACTGGTACTGGGGACTACAGACACTGAAGCTAGGCTAGCTAACAGGACACTGGTACTGGGGACTACAGACACTGAAGCTAGGCTAGCTAACAGGACACTGGTACTGGGGACTACAGACACTGAAGCCAGGCTAGCTAACAGGACACTGGTACTGGGGACTACAGACACTGAAGCTAGACTAGCTAACAGGACACTGGTACTGGGGACTACAGACACTGAAGCTAGGCTAGCTAACAGGGCACTGGTACTGGGGACTACAGACACTGAAGCTAGGCTAGCTAACAGGGCACTGGTACTGGGGACTACAGACACTGAAGCTAGGCTAGCTAACAGGACACTGGTACTGGGGACTACAGACACTGAAGCTAGGCTAGCTAACAGGGCACTGGTACTGGGGACTACAGACACTGAAGCGAGGCTAGCTAACAGGACACTGGTACTGGGGACTACAGACACTGAAGCTAGGCTAGCTAACAGGGCACTGGTACTGGGGACTACAGACACTGAAGCTAGGCTAGCTAACAGGACACTGGTACTGGGGACTACAGACACTGAAGCTAGACTAGCTAACAGGACACTGGTACTGGGGACTACAGACACTGAAGCTAGGCTAGCTAACAGGACACTGGTACTGGGGACTACAGACACTGAAGCTAGGCTAGCTAACAGGACACTGGTACTGGGGACTACAGACACTGAAGCTAGACTAGCTAACAGGACACTGGTACTGGGGACTACAGACACTGAAGCTAGGCTAGCTAACAGGACACTGGTACTGGGGACTACAGACACTGAAGCTAGACTAGCTAACAGGACACTGGTACTGTGGACTACAGACACTGAAGCTAGGCTAGCTAACAGGACACTGGTACTGGGGACTACAGACACTGAAGCTAGACTAGCTAACAGGACACTGGTACTGGGGACTACAGACACTGAAGCTAGGCTAGCTAACAGGACACTGGTACTGGGGACTACAGACACTGAAGCTAGGCTAGCTAACAGGACACTGGTACTGGGGACTACAGACACTGCATACTGCCGGCACCTGTATTCTACGTGGCAATCAGTGCTGCTCTGATTGGTTAAATTCTAACCAATAGGAGTTGAAATCCCATCCCTGGAAAGTCAAATCCCATCGCTAGCGAATCAGAACCCTGTCCGCAACTCCAGACTCATATACGAGCTTGTAATGTTACAAATACGGAGTATATATTTGGGCATACCCAAATATGCCGCTCAGACACACACACACACACACACACACACACACTCACATGATATCATCAGGTAGTCTCCACAGCTGTCGTCCTGCTCCTCCTCATCCTGCGCTGCCTCCTCCTCCTCCTCCTCCTCCTCCTCCTCCATGGCCACCGCCACTCCCCCATCCTCCTCCCCCTCCAGAGTCATGGTGACAGCCACTCCCCCATCCTCCTCCTCCTCCTCCTCACACTGCTCCTCCTCCTCCTCTTCCTCCTCACAGTGGACATACTCCGACACCACGTCCTCCACCGCGTCCTGGATCACCAGCTCATCTGGAGCAAACCTGCATGTGGACACCATGATATGGTGAGATGTTTACCCATTGTGTCCTGACCCTCATTTCGACTTTCTGACACCAGATTATACAGTAGTTCCTGACACCAGATTATACAGTAGTTCCTGACACCAGATTAGAGCTGCAGCAACATTCTAGCTTTTGACGCTAGATTCTACAGTAGTTTCCGTCACTAGAATCTAGTTATTGGCACTAAATTATAGTTTCTGATGCTAGGATCTACTTTTTGTCACTAGAATTTAGTTTCTGAGGCTAGAATCGAGTTTTTGACACTAGATTCTATAGTCTCTGACACTAGATTCTATTTTTTTTTCTGAAAAATCTGTGTTCCTGTGTCAGTGATGCCAACATATTTCAAGCCTATTTCAAGTCTATCCATATTTGGCTGCAGACCCACATCTGAAAACATGTTGTTCTTGGGATCTAGGGATCTAGGGAAAAAAATGAGTTAAAAATGTTTGCTTCCAAAATAATGTATTCAGAGATTTGCAGCACATTTTCACAATTTTTCAAAAATAGCAGAACTACAAGCTCATATCGCGCCACCGGGTGGCGCGATATGAGCTTGTAGATCTGCTATTTTTCAACAGATAAAACACCAAAATGCGTTCAGTACACAAAGGGTTAAACCCCTCTAGAACCTGCATGTGGACACCATGATATGGTGAGATGTTAGTCACCTCCTCTAGAACCTGACACAATGAGATGTTAGTCAACTCCTCTAGAACCTGCATGTGGACACCATGATATGGTGAGATGTTAGTCAACTCCTCTAGAACCTGCATGTGGACACCATGATATGGTGAGATGTTAGTCAACTCCTCTAGAACCTGCATGTGGACACCATGATATGGTGAGATGTTAGTCAACTCCTCTAGAACCTGACACAATGAGATGTTAGTCAACTCCTCTAGAACCTGCATGTGGACACCATGATATGGTGAGATGTTAGTCAACTCCTCTAGAACCTGACACAATGAGATGTTAGTCAACTCCTCTAGAACCTGACACAATGAGATGTTAGTCAACTCCTCTAGAACCTGCATGTGGACACCATGATATGGTGAGATGTTAGTCACCTACTCTAGAACCTGACACAGTGAGGAGATGTTAGTCAACTCCTCTAGAACCTGCATGTGGACACCACGACAGGAGATGTAGAACATGTGGATATAGATGTGGATATAGAACATTTCCTTTGCATTGTCTCGTCTAAGAAAGCTAAGAAATTTGCTCTGAGATCCAAGACAACGAAGATTTGTCTTGAGACTTGTCTCGAGAACTACAACACTAGCTGCTCTGTTCTCATGAAATAAAGAAACCTACTGGCCTGGCTCAGCCCTGAATCAGCACCTTAAAAAAAACTACCATATTTTATTAATGTGATTCAATTGAATAATTGAAGTGAATGACAATTCAGACTGAGGTGAGGCTACCCAAAGACCCCAAAACTAAAGATTTATTTTGGTTTTTGTCCACAATTCCAGGCTGGATTTGGGAAACAAAACAGTCAAACAGGTCTAGACTTGTGATAACTCAGATGATCTTGACTGGTGTTGAGACGAGACAACGTCTCGAGAGCTACTAGCTGCTGTGTCATCGTGAAATAAAGAAACCTAAAGCAATATGAACTTCATAAAGGAGAGAGCAGATATTTAACATTTTCCACTAGTGTGGTTACATCATACCTGGGCATTATGCGGCCCGGGGGCCAAATGCGGCCCTTTGGCTGACTCTGACCGGCCCGGGGACCACCAGTGGTCCTTGAGAGAGTTCCAGTTAAATATGGAAAGTTGGTTAACCAGATGTAACTCTTTGAGAGCGTATAAATGAAACCAAATGGACCCTTGCGGGTCCATTTGGTTTCATTTTTACACTCTCAAGAGTTAAAATATTGATCATCTGAGTTAGCCCGAAGTCTACACATTCAATCAAAGAATGTATAAGAGAATGGTCATTTTTGTTATCCTGTTTTGTTTCCCAAATCCAGCCTGGAATTGTGGACAAAAACAAAAGAAATCTTGAAGAAAGTTTTGGGATCCGTGGGGCTAAAATGTCATCAAATGGCGGTCCTTCGTGGCTCGAATACTGAATAAATAGTGGGCCCTGGTGTCAAAATGGTTGGTCTTACTTTTACTTTTATCTTGAAATTAAATTAATATTACGCACACTTTAGTTCAGCCTTTAGCCTTGGCCCCCCCAACAGTATTTTATGTATCTCATTTGGCCCCTTAAGAAAAATAATTGCCCAGCCCTGGGTTACATCAACATGAGTCCTTGATGAGTAAAAGCGCTGCTTCACCTATAACGGTTCTGTTGTGCGAACCTGTGCACAGCCATGTTGCCTCCTCCTCCTCCTCCTCCTCCTCCTCCCTCCTCTCCTCCCTCGCCCTCAGACACCAGCACCGTCTCTTGTAGCTCCACCACAAACTCCTGTCCGCTAGCGCCACCGTCATCTGGAACCAGAGAATGACACGCTTTAGACCCAACAGATCCTTTAGCAGAGTGAACCCAGAGAGACAGAGAGAATCCATTTTGGGCGGGAAGAACACCTTTTGGTGTTATTATTAGCGTCATTACTACTTAGCATTATTAACAATACTTTAGTATTAGCATTACTTAGCATTATTAGCACTTACTTAGCATTGCTTTGAATTATTAGCATTGCTTGGCATTAATCATCATTATTAGCATTGCTTCACATTATTCACAATACTTAGCATTAGCATTAATAGCATCAGTTAGCATTAATTAGCATTTATTGGCATGCATTACTTTTGATTTTCCTCCACAGGAACTGAGTTCACAGTTATTATGATCCACTTATTCAATTTCCTATTCTAACGTTCTATTCTATTTTCTATTCTAAATCAGCAGGTTTCTCTTTTGTCACATAGACACAAGGACAAAACGACTGACTCACATACGAAGAAAAACACATATGATAACAAATAGTAAACAAAAGAAAACACTGAAAACGAAGGCATGAGAAATAAACAAAATAAAATTAAACAAATTAAAATAAAATATGTTTTCTTGTTTACAATAAAGTGGTACGTGCTGGTGAAATGTGTGTGTACAAACGGGTGTGGCCTGTCCCTTCACAAACAGGGGGTTAATGATCACGAAACAATCAGAATCGACTCAATCAGAATCAAACCACTAAAGTGCTCGACTTGAAACTCTCAAAGTTTCTGTCTTGTAGCAAAAACACAAGTTCACGAGTCGTAGTAAATGAATCCGTCAGCCAACCAGTGTTGCCAACTTAGCGCATTTGTCGCCATATTTAGCGCTTTTTCAGAACCCCTTAGTGCCAAAATTATTGAAAAACTCCTGGCGGAAAATCTAGTGCTTTTTTGCTAGTGAGTTGGGGCAAAATTGGTTGACAGGCGCCAGAGATAAAACCCTCATTTTTCACAATTTTTCCCCCTATGACAGTGGTTTTCAACCAGTGGTCCTCAGGCTAAATGATGGAAAGTTGGTTAACCGGGTCATTTGGTTTCATTTTTACGCTCTCAAGAGTTAAAATATTCATCATGTGTGTTAACCCCAAGTCTACACAACTAGAGAATGTAGAAGATTAATGGTCATTTTGATCTGTATGTTCCAGGCGAGCATCTAGCGCATTCTAGTTCATTTTGGAAGTGCCACTAGTGCATTTTGGATTTTGGCAGTTGGCAACACTGGTGGTATGACTCAACACTCCTGACACCGCCCTGGTGGCCAGATGAGGTACTGCACACTAGAGCCGTGATAGACATACTGTACATTTAAAACCTACCAGTGTTTCTCCACAAAATGAAACAGGAAGTATACTGTACATGACTGCTCTAGGAGTTACGTTGTTTTGTTTGCTTTTGTATCAACTGGTAGCACATGATGAAGTCAAATTTTAAATGCAGAGTGGAAAGGTTTTTTTTTTTTTTTTGCTTTGAATGAATCCAAATGGATTAGAGCAAGGGTTTTCAACAGGTGGTCCGGGGACCACCAGTGGTCCCTGAGAGGGTTCCAGGTGGTCCCCAGGCTAATGATGGAAAACTGGTTAACCAGATGTAACTCTTTGAGAGCGTAAAAATGAAACCAAACGTAATGGTTTCATCTTTACACTCTCAAGAGTTTTACACAACTAGAGAATGTAGATTAAGATTAATGGTCATTTTGATCTGTAGGCTTGACTGTTTGTTTCCCAAATCCATATTATGGACAAAAGCAAAATAAATCTTTATTTTTGGGGTCTGTGGGGCTAAAATGTCATCAAATGGTGGTCCTCCGTGGCTCAAATGCTGAATAAATAGTGGGCCCTGGTATCAAAAAGGTTGAAAAACACTGTGTTAGAGGCAGATATTATGGGATACCAGACGAACGATAACAATCTGCCTAACTCTCTGGTCTTGAACCATCTCAGGATCAACCAGGGGGAGGTCGCTAATGCTCTGGAGGAGAGGAAGTCTCTAGTGGACCTGTTGCCCCTGACACCCGTCTACGAATAAGCGGTTGAAGATGGAGGGATGGATGGATGGATGGATGGATGGATGGATGGATGGATGGATGGATGAAACCATTCCCACAACCAGACAATGCAAGCACACATCACCACACAGAGCTACCGAAAGACTCAGTGAATTTCAGGCGTTGACACCAAGGGTTTCAGGTACATAAAAACCTTTTTTTCGGAGCAGGTAACAGTTTGCTTTCGCGTTGCCTTCAAAGGGGCAAGTGCTTGTTTAAAACGTGGTACCCCTCTAAAAACACAAAAACACAAGTCCTCTGGTCTGCAGAATGTAAAAACTGGCCTATCAATTGGTATTGTGTCTTACATATAGTTTTAATCATTGATTAGTCAACTTTACAACAAGGTATGGTGTGTAGAGATCAGACATTTCTGGAATGAGTAACACTGATAAAACATGTGGATTGAACGCCCAAAAACAAATTCAACATTGCTTTTTTGAGGCAGATTCTGAAGATATGGGGGCTATGCTTATGTGCTTGTCACACACCTGTGACTGAGTGGCACACACACACCTGTGACTGGGTGACACACACCTGTGACTGAGTGGCACACACCTGTGACTGAGTGGCACACACCTGTGACTGAGTGGCACACTCCTGTGACTGAGTGGCACACACCTGTGACTGAGTGGCACACACCTGTGACTGAGTGGCACACACCTGTGACTGAGTGGCACACACCTGTGACTGAGTGGCACACACCTGTGACTGAGTGGCACACACACCTGTGACTGAGTGGCACACACACCTGTGACTGAGTGGCACACACCTGTGACTGAGTGGCACACACCTGTGACTGAGTGGCACACACACCTGTGACTGAGTGGCACACACCTGTGACTGTCTGGTACACACCTGCCAGCATTTGAAATTCAAAACAGTGAAAGCCAAGAGAACAACATTTCATTTTGGCACATTTTTGAGAGGTGCAGGCCACACATTTATCGGTGTTACTCATTCTAGGAATGTCCGATCTCTACAAACCATACCTTGTTGTAAAGGTGACGAATCAACCATAAGAAAAGATATAAGAGAAAATAATTCCCAAATTTAGGTTTCAAAACTTTGTGGGACAGTTTATAATGTGGTCTTCTTGTATACTTATAAATATGAAATAAGTGTGAACCCATGGCCATGATCATACCTATTGTGGTCATTTTTAAAAATCACACAGTATCAAAAAGTAAGTTAATTCAACTTTTATCCTGGCATTTTATAGTGGATTTGTTTTTTTCCTTTTTCAACCTGCTCTTGCCCGTCACTGACGGCAAAGTGTCTCTGAGACCTCCTAGTGCCAACCCCTGGTATAACATATTGATTAATTATTGATTATTTACCAGATCCGTGTAATATTATTTTAGGCTCTTGAGAATGGATTGCAAGCCTGGAGTCATCCTCATCCATTGTCCTCACACTGCATTGGTCAAGGGAGCGCTGCAAGGAGAACAATGACGGGGTCAGGTGACCAGGTCAGGTGACCAGGGCCACGCCCCGCCCTGGTCAGGTGACCAGGGCCACGCCCCGCCCAGCCATGACCCCTCTGGCTCCACCCCTTCACTTATTCACAGTTCTTAGTGCTCCAAAAGCGTAGCGTTAAAGGGATCCCTGGCTAGTATGACAAATGTGTCTTAGGACATTCCCCTTGCCCTTTCTAAACAAAACATAAAATATTTGATTTATTTCAATCTTTCACTAAGTGGGGATTGCTACTGTCACGAGTTGATGATGTCATATGTACCATGTGTGGTCTAGCCCTATGGAATTATTGGATGCATAAGCTAATAGAAATGATAATGGATTTTTATTTAATCACCTTTGTCCTAACACTTTATTCTAGTTCCCGACGCTAGATTCTAGTTCCAGACACTAGACTCTAGTTCCAGACACTAGACTCTAGTTCCTGACTCTAGATTCTAGTTCCAGACACTAGACTCTAGTTCCTGACACTAGATTCTAGTTCCAGACACTAGACTCTAGTTCCTGACTCTAGATTCTAGTTCCAGACACTAGACTCTAGTTCCTGACACTAGACTCTAGTTCCTGACACTAGACTCTAGTTCCTGACACTAGATTCTAGTTCCAGACACTAGATTCTAGTTCCAGACACTAGATTCTAGTTCCTGACACTAGATTCTAGTTCCTGACACTAGATTCTAGTTCCTGACACTAGACTCTAGTTCCTGACACTAGATTCTAGTTCCTGACACTAGATTCTAGTTCCTGACACTAGATTCTAGTTCCAGACACTAGATTCTAGTTCCTGACACTAGATTCTAGTTCCTGACACTAGATTCTAGTTCCTGACACTAGATTCTAGTTTCTGACACTAGATTCTAGTTCCTGACACTAGATTCTAGTTCCTGACACTAGATTCTAGTTCCTGACACTAGACTCTAGTTCCTGACACTAGACTCTAGTTCCTGACTCTAGATTCTAGTTCCAGACACTAGACTCTAGTTCCTGACTCTAGATTCTAGTTCCAGACACTAGACTCTAGTTCCTGACTCTAGATTCTAGTTCCAGACACTAGACTCTAGTTCCTGACACTAGATTCTAGTTCCAGACACTAGATTCTAGTTCCAGACACTAGACTCTAGTTCCTGACTCTAGATTCTAGGGTCTTTTTTCAAAGCACGCCACCTAGTGGCACGCTGTGTGCTTGTTGATCTGCTGTTTTTCAAAAGCTAAAGTATAACATAATGCTTAAGACACACATTACACTACAGAAAGGCATAATGCTTATATTAAGTTGAAAATGTTTATTAGTATATGCGTTCCATGATTCCATAGTGCTAGATGTCCACACATGGACATGCTGACTAGAGCCCGACCGATGCCATATTTTTGGGGCCGATACAGACACTGATTTTTGGAAAAAAAAACTACACTGATGTTACCGATGTTTTGGACCGATGTTTGATAATGAATTAAAATAATAAAAAATACATTTGAAAAACTTTTAAACCCCAAATTTATTTTCTCTTTCAAGTAAACAATAGAATACGACATTGACTTCATTTACTTTTTGTGAAATAATTCCATTTTCTGTCTTTCTTTTTCTGTTCCAGGCATATATCGGCCGGTATATCGGTAGTAATATCACCAATACCGATGTCGATATATCGACCGATATATATCGGTCTAGCTCTATTGCTGACATCATCAACGTGAGACAGGTACCCTGTTGAGTGCAAGACATATTTGTCTCATTACCCAGGGACCACTGAACCAGTTCCCCAACAATTGGCAACCAACCGCTGTGCAGCTTCACAACAACAACCAGCGCCACCAACACGCTGTAACTTCCTCCATAATGAGTTTAGTTAGACCTTGCCATAATGCAACACTAAAAGGTAGACAATAAAAAAAAATTGCTCCGTTGATTATAAATGAGAAAACAATATACTCCTGCTTGACTGAGAAACCAGCTCCCAAACTATGACCTAAGCTAACCTTAACCCACAAACAATGGACCAACTGGCGCGAGCGTTGGCCCAACCTAACCCTAACCCGACCAACGGTCATGGTCGGAAAATGATTAAATTAAGTCCACTCACTCTGTATGTGAATAATTCTACATACGTCAAACTCAGTCCTAAAGAAGAGAAAACATGAAGGTTGCTGTGCGTGTGGACAATCAACATCAGGTGGAAATATATAATTTTATTGTGGCGTCATAATTAAATATACTGTCAATATGAGAAAATAAAGCACAGCACTTTATGTTGAAAAGCTTGCCCTATCGCTGGTCTAACTAACGGGAGGTCAGACTAATGGCCAGTCCCCACCAACCCTGGTGAAGAGCTGGCCCTGGAGCATTTTTGCCTGCATTCACGTAAATTCTCGACTCTAGAAAAAATTCTAGAAACGAAGTGTGCAGACACTTCCTCCTCCTTTCCAAGGACTATCTAATAAGGACAGGACGCCAAGACATGGCTTCCTGTCCTCATGGGAGGAAACAGACATGCGCAGTACAGACAAGGAAGTTTGATGCTTGGCAAACCATCCAAGAGACCAATGGCATGCATGGTTTGCAAGAGTCAAACTTCCTGGAATGCACTGCGCATGTCTGTTTCCTCCCATGAGGACAGGAAGCCATGTCTTGGCGTCCTGTCCTTATTAGACACTTCCTCCTCCTTTCTAACAAAGTTCTCAGCAAGTCACTCTTATGTTTCATTGTATAAAACAAACCAGGGCTGCCCCAAAACGGTAAGATTACGATCTCAGTAGATCACAAAGCGTGTGCAATTAAGACCACATGACATGCCCCGCCTACACATATGGTTGATTGACATCAAAAGGGTCCTATGACCGCCAAACTCAAACCCACAATGCAATTCTTTGTTTTAAAGAGCGTTGTTGCGTCAGTAGCGTTACATTACAAAGAAAGTCGCATGCACACAAAATCCTACCAATTCCATTCCCCTCCACCTCTATTTCAAAACCACTGATGTTCTAAGTTATGGAGGAGAATTCCACACCAAAACACATTAGGCATCAATCTACAATTCTACTTTGATTCAAGTGACCATCAGTGTACTTGATTTTTGTCATAGATGCCCAATGCTCTACATTTCACCATGAGGTCCAATGTGCAATGTCCAATCTGTTTTGGTGTGGAATTCTAATTAATGAGGAGCATATTTTCATTGTTTTCCATTAGTAATCAGCGGAGCAAAGACTGGTATGGCAAGGTAACAAACTAAGCTCTTTCCAAAGTATATTTATTTCCATTTAATAAACTAGATAATAATCATGCATTATAGACGTGTGCAGTGACGTCACCGCCCCGGTTCGGGAAGCGTTTTCCCAATTAATTTTCCCCTCAGACTTTACGAAAATAATTTATATAAAGACGATTTCGCCGCGGACAAAGCCAACTCGGGTGACAAATCACGACGACACACACAATATCATCATATAATATAATAATATAAGTAGAAAACGGCAGGATACGACACTTTTTGTTTTCGTTTTTCATCTTAGAAATTATTTGATTGTCCCAAAAGATTGTGTGTGTCATCATGATTCGTCACGACCCGAGTTGGCTTTGTCCGCGGCGTAATCGTCTTTGTATAAATTATTTTCGAAAAGTCTATGAGAAAAAAGATAATGGGGAAAACACTTCTGGAACCGGGGCGGTGACGTCACTGCGCAGGTCTATTAATAAGTATTGTTTCTTTCCACAGATCATGCAGTATGTCACATGGCCAGGCAGACAGACAGGCAGGCAGGCAGACAGGCAAGCAGGCAGTGCGACAACCACTGGAGCACTCATTAGTGATCATTGTCTCCAATCACTACAGAAAAATCACAACGTTATGCACATCATGCCGTACTGTACAGCCGCTATTGTTACATGCATGTGACCCGGTTCAACTTCCTGGTGGTAACAGGTGGTAACACAGGGGTTGACACTAAGGTCTCCGAGGCACTTGCCCATCGGGTAAGTGCAAGTCAGGTTCTACTTGCCCTCAGCTCATGGTCACTTGCCCCCCAAAAATATATTGTAAATTTTGCAGATGTAACTCTTGAGAACGTAAAAATGAAACCAAATGGACCCTTGCGGGTCCATTTGGTTTCATTTTTACACTCTCAAGAGTTAAAATATTCATCATCTGAATTAGCCCAAGTCTACACAACTAGAGAATGTATGTATGTTTGGCTGTTTTGTTTCCCAAATCCAGCCTGGAATTGTGGATATCTAGAAAGCAGGGAAAGACACAGAGGCAGAGTGCAATGACTGCCTTCAAGACAAATTTATCTTGTGTTGTGTTATAGTGCACTAAGTTGCACACTTGCCCGATCGGGCAACCAGGTAGCAGTCTTCACTTGCCCCATCTTTTTTTTTTAACTTGCCCCGGGCAAGCGGGCAAGTGTTAGTGTCAAGCCCTGCCAGTTCAACATCCTGGTAGTAACAGGTGGTACAGTACAGACTAAAAGGACGCAGGATGGACAGACAGACAGACAGACTGTGACCAGACGCCATGCCAAGCAGCATGAAGGAACCCTGCATGTAGCCTGTGTATGGTATATAGAGCAGGGGTTTTCAACCTTTTTCATCCCAGGGCCCACCATTTATTCAGCATTTGTGCCACGGACCACCAATTGAGGATATTTTTTAGCCCCACAGACTCCAAAACTAAAGATTTATTTTGCTTTTGTCCACAATTCCAGGCTGGATTTGGGGAAACAAAACAGGCAAACATACAGTCAGATCAAAATGACCACTAATCTTCTGCATTCTCTAGTTGTATAGACTTGGGCTCATTCAGATGATGAATATTTTAACTAAGAGAGTAAAAATGAAACTGGGATGAAAATGGTTTCATTTTTACGTTCTCAAGAGTTACATCTGGTTAACCAACTTACCGCTCTATACCACCGGTTGAAAATCCCTGGTATAAAGCAGGCATGTCAAACTTAAATACACAGCGGGCCAAAACAGATTGCTTATGCCTAGATCAGGGGTCGGCAACCCAAGATGTTGAAAGAGCCATTTCCGACCCAAAATAAGATTCAAAATCTGTCTGGAGCCGCATTTTATTATTTTTTTTCCTGAGAGTGTGCAAATGTGAACCAAATGGACCCGCCAGGGTCCATTTGGTTCCATTTGCACACTCTCAGAAAAAAGGTCCTCAAAGAAAAATCATTAACATGGTGAAACACAACCTTTCTTCAGAAATGGATTTTCTAAAAAAAAAAAAATAAAAAAAAGTTTTACAGAACTCCATTTCTAGTCCACCCAACATCTCTAAGGTATATTAATGACATAGTAAACTGAGTAAACCTTTGAAAATGGGTGGTTCAGATTGAAAGCTCCACCTCTGATAACTGCTGGGCTTTTTTGACATGGCCAAGTGCTACTTTAACTGGCAACTGTCAGACAGCGCAACACGTTTTGGGTGACTGAAATGTTTATATTATTTTGGTGCGGATCACCCCAGTGTGTATGTAATAATGCTACAGCCACTGAGCCACTAGGGCTGTGTTCTAGAGCCCAGTGTGTATGTAATAATGCTACAGGGAGCCACTAGGGCTGTGTTCTGGAGCCCAGTGTGTATGTAATAATGCTACAGCCACTGAGCCACTAGGGCTGTGTTCTAGAGCCCAGTGTGTATGTAATAATGCTACAGCCACTGAGCCACTAGGGCTGTGTTCTAGAGCCCAGTGTGTATGTAATAATGCTACAGCCACTGAGCCACTAGGGCTGTGTTCTAGAGCCCAGTGTGTATGTAATAATGCTACAGCCAGGGAGCCACTAGGGCTGTGTTCTAGAGCCCAGTGTGTATGTAATAATGCTACATCCACTGAGCCACTAGGGCTGTGTTCTAGAGCCCAGTGTGTATGTAATAATGCTACAGCCACTGAGCCACTAGGGCTGTGTTCTAGAGCCCCAGTGTGTATGTAATAATGCTACAGCCACTGAGCCACTAGGGCTGTGTTCTAGAGCCCAGTGTGTATGTAATAATGCTACAGCCACTGAGCCACTAGGGCTGTGTTCTAGAGCCCAGTGTGTATGTAATAATGCTACATCCAGGGAGCCACTAGGGCTGTGTTCTAGAGCCCAGTGTGTATGTAATAATGCTACATCCAGGGAGCCACTAGGGCTGTGTTCTAGAGCCCAGTGTGTATGTAATAATGCTACAGCCAGGGAGCCACTAGGGCTGTGTTCTAGAGCCCAGTGTGTATGTAATAATGCTACAGCCACTGAGCCACTAGGGCTGTGTTCTAGAGCCCAGTGTGTATGTAATAATGCTACAGCCACTGAGCCACTAGGGCTGTGTTCTAGAGCCCAGTGTGTATGTAATAATGCTACAGCCACTGAGCCACTAGGGCTGTGTTCTAGAGCCGCATGCGGCTCCTGAGCCGCAGGTTGCTGACCCCTGGCCTAGAACTTAGAGTTCTATAATAGAGAGTACTGCCACTCCCATTGGCTCCCAATGCTACGGCTGACCAGAGATAGCCTATTGGCTCAAAGGTAGACGTGACGGCAGCTATTGGCTGAAGAGCAACACGTGACTCCTGCTGGTTCCAAACAGACCACTCTCTACCATCCACTGGCATTGAATTTGACAGCAGAGTTCCAGTGCCGGGCGCCAAGCGCGAGACACAAGATCAAAAATTGTGTCAGTACTCTACTAGAACTGGCCCTGAATGAGGACAACCTGAAGGTACATTATACACCAGGGTCTCTGAGGTTGAGCTAAAGATGCAACTGATAGGATATTTTATTGATCACATGACCAGGCTGGTCAGTGCTCTTCCACTAGCTGGCCGTAGTGTAGTTCTGCTCTAGTCCTGCACTAGCTGCACTGACACAACCAATTAGGGTAATTGAGAGCAACATTCACTGTCTGTTGACAACCCAGACCTGTGTGTGTGTGTGTGTGTGTGTGTGTGTGTGTGTGTGTGTGTGTGTGTGTGTGTGTGTGTGTGTGTGTGTGTGTGTGTTCTTTGTGTAAGATGGTAAATTTACTCTATAGCTTAATATAGGAGTGAGGAAATTGTGTTGTTTGAGAGAGAGAAACATGCAGTTATTTGAAACGCCATGTTTCAGTCCAGGCCTGTGCTATTTGTTTACATTCATAGAAGGTGTACAGTTTGAGTATACGGTATCTCTACCTCACCAGACAGCCAGAACTTACATTCATAGAAGGTGTACAGTTTGAGTATACGGTATCTCTACCTCACCAAACAGCCAGAACTTACATTCATAGAAGGTGTACAGTTTGAGTATACGGTATCTCTACCTCACCAGACAGCCAGAACTTACATTCATAGAAGGTGTACAGTTTGAGTATACGGTATCTCTACCTCACCAAACAGCCAGAACTGACGTCTTTTCAATTCACTCTCAGGCTCTACCAACTGAAAACACGAGGCATGTGTTATTTTTGCTCCAATCAGAAGCCAGCGTTCTGGTCACGTGAGTGGTCACATGGGTCACAACAACAGACCTCACAACTGGAGATAAATAAAAGCACCTTCTCAGGGGTTGACACTAAGGTCTCGGAGGCACTTGCCCATCGGGTAAGTGCAAGTCAGGTTCTACTTGCCCTCAGCTCATGGTCACTTGCCCCCCAAAAATATATTGTAAATTTTGCAGATGTAACTCTTGAGAACGTAAAAATGAAACCAAATGGACCCTTGCGGGTCCATTTGGTTTCATTTTTACACTCTCAAGAGTTAAAATTCATCATCTTAATTAGCCCAGGTCTACACAACTACAGAATGTAGAAGATTAATGGTCATTTTGATCTGTATGTTAATTTGCCTGTTTTGTTTCCCAAATCCAGCCTGGAATTGTGGACAGCTAGAAAGCAGTGAAAGACACAGAGGCAGAGTGCAATGTCTGCCTTCAAGACAAATTTATCTTGTGTGCACTAGTGTGCACTAAGTTGCACACTTGCCCGATCGGGCAACCAGGTAGCAGTCTTCACTTGCCCGACCATTTTTTTACTTGCCCCGGGCAAGCGGGCAAGTGTTAGTGTCAATCCCTGCGTGTTACATATTATGTCTGCCATTTATTAGTTATTAGTTATAACTGTTCGATGTTCTTTTTACACATGGGGGTCGCCTTACATTAGACACAATACGGTAATGCACTAGCAGTGCAGAGAGAGCAGCATGGTGGTAGCATAGTGACTAGAATGTAAACACTAGATACACATGCATGACATGTATGCATGCAAGGAAAGGCAATGCAAGGCGGGGATGCTGTTTAATTTACAATAGTGCATACACCATCCCCCCACCCACCACCACCACTGGGGAGACCACTGTCTCTTTCTGTGTGTGTGTGTGTGGGAGGGGGGGGGGGGGGGTCAAATGTAAAGAATAGTCATAATTTAAGGTTCGAATTTAAAATAAATAGTAATAAAACTGTTATGCGAGTTCCCACAACACTCTGGGCCATATAAACTAAAACAAACCAATACAAAAACAGGCTGTTAAGATTAATGATTATCAATCATTAATTTGATCTCACAAGATTTGATCTCAAAAGAGCTCATTTCTCAGCACCAACCAACCATGGACAATACAAGACTGGAGCAAATAGAGGGACAAAAAGGATGTTTTACAGCATATTAGCCTGCAATATTTCATATTGAAATTATACACATACATTCGATATTCGAATAATTTGATATTAGTTCGAATCCACATGGTGTTTTAAATAGAAATATTCGAATGTAATTTTGGCCAGTTCTTGCAGCACTAGTGTGTGGTTGTGAGTGTGTGTGTGTGTGTGTGTGTGTGTGTGTGTGTGTGTGTGTGTGTGTGTGTGTGTGTGTGTGTGTGTGTGTGTGTGTGTGTGTGTGTGTGTGTGTCTGTCAGACAGACAGAGGAGATCGTCATGCGTTTTAGAAGATGCTCGCTCACAGCAAATCTGATTGGCGTTTACATAAAACAAAACAAAGTGAACATAGGAGGGAGCAAGCCAATGGCATATTAATACAATGTTGTACTGTACTATTAGCATACATAAACAGCAGTCTGTGCGTGTGTGTGTGTGTGTGTGTGTGTGTGTGTGTGTGTGTGTGTGTGTGTGTGTGTGGCGCACAGTGCAACAGCATCGATCTGACCATACTGTAGTGGTCATCGTTAGTTAAAACAGGTTTTCAACCTTTTTCATACCAGGGCCCACTATTTATGCCGCATCTGAACCACAGAGAACCGCCATTTGATGAAATTTCAGCCCCACAGACCCCAAAACTAAAGATGTATTTTGTCCACAATTCCAGGCTGGATTTGGGGAAACCAAACAGTCCAACATACAGATCAAAATGACCATTAATCTTCTACATTCTCTAGTTGTGTAGACTTGGGATAATTCACATGATGGATATTTTTAACTCTTGAGAGTGTAAACATGAAACCAAATGGACCCGCATGGGCAGGGGTTGACACTAAGGTCTCCGAGGCACTTGCCCATCGGGCAAGTGCAAGTCAGCTTCTACTTGCCCTCATCTCATGATCACTTGCCCCCCCAAAATATATCGTAAATTTTGCAAGTTTACACTCTACTCTGCTTTAAACATTTCCTTTCACAGTCAAAGACTGTTAAGTCACAATCAGCTACAGCAAATATTCAACTTGTAAATCAGTGGTTCCCATAGTGGTCACAGACCCAGTGGTCCCTGACCCCAGCAAAATGATAGTTTGGAACCAAATTGACCTGGGATAGAGATAGGAGAGATGGCTAGAAAGCAGGGAAAGACACAGAGGCAGAGTGCAATGACCACCTTCAAGACAAATATATCTCGTTTTGTGTTATAGCGAACTAAGTCACACACTTGCCAGGGCAACCAGGTAGCAGTCTTCACTTGCCCGACCATTTTATCACTTGCTCTGGGCAAGCGGGCAAGTGTTAGTGTCAAGCCCTGCGCAAGGGTCCATTTGGTTTCATGTTTACACTATCACAAGACTTACATCTGGATAACCAACTTTCCATCATTTAGCCTGGGGACCACCTGGAGAAATATCTCATCTGTAAACTCTGTGTAGGCTTGAAGATGTGCTGTTTTCTGGTCCAATGTATGTTAGACCTAGTGGAGTAGTAGTGGTTGACCATTCATCTGCATGTCAGCATGGGAATGCGATTGGATTGGGAGAAACCGGAAAATGCATAATATTATTATTATGCTCAAAAGCCACATTATAGAGCCTAAACTGGACATATATGTGTGTTACAATGTAGCCAATAGCCATTATTAGTTAATTAACAATGTAGCCAGTGCAGTTACAATGTAGCAATTATTAGTTAGTTAGTTAACAACGTAGCCAGGTACAGTTACAATGTATTCATTGTTAGTTAAGTAACAGGTTTTCAACCTTTTTCATTAAAGGGCCCACTATCTATTCTGCATTTTAGCTGCGGAGGACCACGATTGAACGTTGGCTTTAGTCTCCCGGACCCAAAACTAAGGATTTTCAAAGTTTTGGTCCACAATTTCCAAGGATAACTGGCAAAATGTGGGTCAAAATAGCAATCCTTCTGGACCCGTAAGTTTCTATTTGGTTTCATTTTAGGATCTCAAGAGTTACGGATCTATAAGGGTCCATTTGGTTACCAACTGTCCAACATTTAGCTGGGGGACCACTGGTTGAAAACCACTGAGTTAGAATGTAGAAGCTCCAGTTCCCCCTCCTCCTCCTCCTCCCCACACATTCAATCGCGCGCACACACACACACACACACACACACACACACACACACACACACACACACACACACACACACACACACACACACACACACACACACCAGGGGCGGATGTAACATGGCCCATTTGGGGGGCAAGGGAACATGTTGGAGGGGCAAGAGAAAATGGTATACGGCGGCTTCATCGCGATGTAGCCGCACCCATACCATTTTCAGTTACAGGACTTTTATTAGTCAAGTATAAATCATCAATAATAACATCAGTTGTTGTTGAAGTTGCAACAGACACGCAGCATGCATAAAGCTAAAGGTCTGACTCAGAGAGTTTTCTGTTTTCAATGATGAAATGCTGTTGGTTTAGTGGTGACACAGCTGTAGTTAGTTAGTAGCAGTAGTAGTGTTTCACATCAGTTTAAATATAAGCCACTTTAATTTGAAATTCATTTGAAATTTGGGTTGTTTTGCATGTTTGATGGGGGCAGTCAGGGCATTTAGTCCGAGAACATTGCCCCCCCCCCCCCCATACCCATGACTAGATCCGCCCCTCTCTCTCTCTCACACACACACACACACACACACACACACACACACACACACACACACACACAGGACATGTCTGCATCATGGCTCTCTCCTCTCTCTCTTGTGCAGGAAAAACAGGAACGCCTTCTATTCCTCCCCACTATTGGTTTTCATTAAGCAGAGCAGAGGCCTTTCCTTCCTTCCTGCGCCATTTTGTTAGCCTGATGTCTGTCTTCTAGCAAACAAAACCTTTCATTATTATTACTACTACCAGCACAAACGGACAGGCGACTTTTGGTTTGGTTTAAATAAACGCAAACGCAGTGGCGACATTGGCTGAACCATAAAGAAAAAACAGCCTCGCAAACCTCCGTACAGTGACGTTTAAAAGCAGCATTATTTATGAAGCTGTTTTTGTTTTATAAAGAGAGAGAGAGAGAAACAGAGAGCCGCCGCCTAGCTGTTAGCTAACCCAGAGCCGTGGAGTTACACACAGTTAACGCCAACTCCATTCACTTCATGGGGCCAGTCCCATGGCGGCTCTTCTGCATAGACATTCTATTGAGAAAGGGGACAACCCATTAGGGACAAAGTCCTGGACTTGAAGTATGCAGGCTTGTGGATCTTAAATCTTAAATCCCTTTAATTTTAGGTTATTTTCTAGTAATAGTAGGCCTACATCAGTGGTTTTCAACCTTTTTGTTACCAGGGACCACTATTTATTCATCATTTGAGCCACAGAGGACGACCATTTGAGGACATTTTAGCCCCACAGACCCCCAAAACTAAAGAATTCCACAATTCCAGGCTGGATTTGGGGAAACCAAACAGTCCAACATACAGATCAAAATGACCATTAATCTTCTACATTCTCTAGTCTCTGTGTAGACTTGGGATAATTCACATGATGAATATTTTAACTATTTGAGAGTGTAAACACGAAACCAGGTTAAAATCTGGTTAATAAGCTCTCCATTTAGCCTGGGGACCACCTGGGACCCCTCTCATGGACCAGTGGTGGTCCCCGGACCACTGGTTGTCATCTGGCACACATCCTCACCTTACATCTCACCTTACTTTTTTGCCTTCCCTCGTTTAAAAACAATACACCCCCTCTCCAGTTTGTCCCTATTCACTCTACACCAGGGGTTTTCAACCAGTGGTCCCTGAGAGGGTTCCAGGTGGTCCCCAGCTAAGTTGGTTAAACAGATTTAACTCTTGAGAACGTAAAAATGAAACCAAATGGACCCTTGCGGGTCCATTTGGTTTCATTTTTACACTCTCAAGAGTTAAAGTATTCATCATCTGAATTAGCCCAAGTCTACACAACTGGAATATGGACAAAACTAAGCAAAATAAATCTATATTTATCGGGTCTGTGGGTCTAAAATGTCCTCAAATGGTGGTCCGTGGCTCAAATGCTGAATAAATGGTGGTCCCTGGTGCCAAAAAGGTTGAAAACCCCTGTTCTACACGAAACAGCAGCTCCACTTATACAGCAGCTGGGTTTTCTGGCTCCCTCAATGTCGCCACTCCTCCTCCAGATGCCACCACCACTAGCTGGAGCTGCTCTGCGGCTAACTAACTACGGTAACCAAGCAGCAGCCAGACCCTCCACGGCCCTCTGTGTGGGTGAAAAGGCCTTTATCTGCGGCCTAACCACAAGGCCCTCATCACGGCCTCCGACACAACACAACACAACAACATGCAACATTACAAGCACATACCAAGGCTGATGGATGGATGGATGCGTGCAAAAAACGTGCAAAAATAAAATATATTTATATAAGAAATCAAGCTGCATACCAGATTTTAACGCATGGACGGACTGGGTTGGTGTTGGGTTGGGGGGAGACCCTCTCTGTCTGTCTTTCTCTCTTTCTTCTCGGTGCAGACAGACTGGGGCAGTGTGCGTGCAGTGTTTTCTGGTTCCCGTACGTTGCGCCTCCGAGCCGAGGGCCGTGGATTGCAGGGCCGTAGAGTTCCCCCCAACACACACACATGCATGCATGCACGCACACGCACGCACGCACACACACCAGACTCGAGCTGGGATTCGACCGGGAGCTGCGTGCGTGTTTTTGGGGCGGGGATGTGGGGAAGGAGGGGCCGAGGCTGTGGCTGTGTCTGTGTCTGTGTCTAGCAGCAGAGTCTTCTGGTAGAAGAGTTGCGACATTGAGGGGTCAGAAACTCAGCTGCTCGAGCTGCTGTTCATGCAGCCTGAATAGGGACATACTGGAGTTGGAAATACATTGTTTTCACAATGAGGGCGGCGCACATAGGAGCTGTTTTATGCATTTTCAACATGCCAACGCTATTATAGGCCTACAGTAACAATGTTACACTGTACAACAAGACATGCACATTATTGTCTCCACCGTCCTGGATCAGGGTAAAGACTGTAACGTAAAACAAAGCGATTTAAGATCTTTAACGCTGGGCTGTTGACTGGGTCCTATGCAATTTCAGGACTTGTCCCTGTTTGTTGTCCCCATTCTCTATTCAAGTCTATGTAGAAGAGCCGCCATTGGACTGGCCCCATGAAGTGGAAGGAGTTGTCGTAACTCTGCCTATACTCTATGGCTCTGGTAGTAGTGCAGTACAGTGTTCTCCTCCAGGCTAAAGGCTTTTAGAGGCTGCTAGACTGCTGCTGGCAGCCGGAGCGACCCGCCGCATGCATGCACTGCAGCCCCCCGCTCCTCTCCGCTGCGTTGCGGTGGGCTGCGCTGCTCTGCCGCTCCAAGGCCAGGGAGGGCCGGGCCGAGCCGAGCCGTGCCGTGCCGTCCGTATAGGATAGGCTGCGACGTCACTCAGTGGCCTCGCCGCCGCCGCCGTCGCGCACTGCGCTGCTGCAGAGAGAGGATTCTCCTGCACAGTCCCAAATAAATGCTGGTGCTTTGCTTTTGTAGTGGAATAGTAGGCTGTACTGGCAGCAGGCCCTGGTGTGGGGAATGGGGATGTCGTGATAAAGGCTCCCAGAATGACTGCAGTATTTTGCTATTATTCGTTTCAAAAGGTCTACTAGGCCTACATAATATCCAGGGGCGGATCTAGGCATGGGCAGGGGGGGGGGGGGGCAATGCCCCCCATAAATGCAAAGTCTGCCCCACCAAACATGGTGGCATGCAAAACAACCCAAAGATATTTCAGATTAAATTGCCTATATTTAAAATGATGTGAAACACTACTACTGCTACTAACTAACTACAGCTGTGTCACCACTAAACCAACAGCATTTCATCATTGAAAACAGAAAACTCTCTGAGTCAGACCTTTAGCTTTATGCATGCTGCGTGTCTGTTGCAACTTCAACAACAACTGATGTTATTATTGATGCTTTACTTGCCTAATAAAAGTCCTGTATTAAACTGAAAATGGTATGGGTGCGGCTTCATGAAGCCGGCCCCATACCATTTTATCCTGCCCCCCCATTTGGGAAATGTTACCGCCCCTGTAAATATCAATCAAAAATAAATATTGATTGTTTGATATGTAGTCCTACCCTGTATAATATGTTTATAGCATGCATTTAATGATGCAAAGTGACATGCTGTTGATTCAATGCTGTAACTAACAACCTCTTACCACTTTTATTAGAGTGTGAGTTTTGACACATGCTTCGAAAACAAACCACACAAACACTCCTTGTTATTATGTATGCAGACCCAGAGGACAGGCCTGTTGGTTGGTTGATTGGTTGGCTGGGTGTTTTAAAGGGGAGCTCCACCCGTTTTTAACATTTTTAATATGGCATTTATATACCTTAGAGATGTTGTGTGGACATGATAAAAAAAAAGTTCCCCCAATTTTGTATTTCCTAAAAAAAATGACGGTCTGAAAAAACCATTAACATGGTGAAATACATTTTTTTCTTTCAGACCCCTGCCCGAACGTCCATACAAACCCATTATAACTTAAAACTCCATTTTAACCATGACAGATTATTTGAAAACAACCCATCTTTTTTCTGGTGACTGATATTGTCCTCCTAATACGTGAGAGGGCCGTGGAATTTCATTTACAGTTTTCATTTATTTTATAAAAAAAAATATTGTTTTGAAAAAGTAGCTGCCTCTATATTTGGGCATGCCCACCCAAATGAATAAAACAATATTTTAAAAATAAATTCAAAAACTGTAAATGAAATTCCACAGCCCTCTCACGTATTAGGAGGACAATAACAGTCACCAGAAAAAAAAGATGGATTGTTTTTGAATAATCTGTCATGGTTAAAATGGAGTTTTAAGTTATAATGGGTTTGTATAGGAAGGAGGCTGATGCGCTAAAATGAACATCAAATATCTAAATAGTGAATGCAGTAACTTATAAACTGTCTGGTGTGTTCACATGAGACTGAGTAGACCATAAAATGACCAAAAGTTTTTTTGAAAGTGGAATGTCCCTTTAAGGTCTATCTATCTACCTACCATGTCCTCATTAATGATTGACAGGTTGTCAGTTAGGTTTAGTCTTAAGGAGAGTTCTTTTAATTTCCTCATTGTCTCAAGCAACCTTTGGAGTAATTAAACATTTTATTATCTCTGGTGGTTAATCCACTACTGGATACTGTATGATAAAAACACGTGGTTTACTGTATGTGAACATTATGAAACCAAACCCAACAACTTATCATGCTATTTGTTTTTAATTGATAATAGAGCTGCGCAGTGACGTCACCGCCCCTGTTCCGGAAGTCTTTTCCCAATCCCAATTTTTCTCATAGACTTTTCGAAAAATAATTTATATCAAGACGATTACGCCGCGGACAAAGCCAACAGCTCTATAAACCAACAAACAACAGATCAGGGCCGGATCTAGAGGGGGGGCAGTGGTGGGCAGAGTCCACCCAAATGTGCATCCTGTATGCCCACCCAATGAAAGTTAATATCAGTGGTTTTCAACCAGTGGTCCAGGGACCACTGGTGGTCCCTGAGAGGGTTCCAGGTGGTCCCCAGGCTAAATGATGGAAAGCTGGTTAACCAGATGTAACTCTTTGAGAGTGTAAACATGAAACCAAATGGACCCGCAAGGGTCCATTTGGTTTCATGTTTACGCTCTCAAGAGTTAAAATATTCATCAAGTGAATTATCCCAGGTCTACACAACTAGAGAATAGTGGGCCCTGGTGTGAAAAAGATTGAAAACCACTGCCTCATATAAAAAAAACCTTGGAATTGCCCACCCTGCCATTCTTCCAGCCCACCCTAGTAGGGCTGGCTAAATCCGGCCCTGCAACAGATTTTAAATGGTAAAGATGTGCACGTTGGTGCCTTGCATGGTTTCCTCTGACATCGGTGAGTAAACCTGTGAATGTAAACCTTGGATGAATTTGCACCACTTACTGTTATATTTGACCAGCCTTTAAAGGTAGGGTAAGTGATTTTAAATTCATGGTGTAGTACCAGCCTGGTGCACTAGGGGCGCCCAAGAGTAGCTACACTATGTGAACCTGCTGCTCAATCCTGATTGGAGGAGAATTCACCCACCACCTGGGGAACTTTTATTAGCTCCTCTGCTAACGTGGGGGAGGGGGAAACTCCATATATGGTTTCCACACCTTATAATAGAGCATTTTAACAGAAAAAAATATTTGGGTGATATCTGACAAAAGTGAAATCACTTCCCCTAAACCTTTAATAAACCTAGTAGGAGGTCTAGACTTAACCATGCATTAAATTTCACATTCGGACCAATCTACAAGCTAACATGGTTTAGACTGGCTCTTTTATTTTATTTTTTGTTAAAATGGCCAATTATATAATAATATATGACATCATTAATTTTATTATGGGAGTTTGCCCCTTCACTATAACAAGCTTATCAGACAACGCTGTTTGTCCTTAATTAGGCATCCTGTTTAATTCAGTAAACAAACACATGTTCCACCCTGCCCTGAACAAGTACACTGAGGTTAACTCAGGTCATTGTAAACTGTCTCCTTTCACTTTCATCTTAAAGGGAATTCCACCCATTTTCAACATTTTTTTTCTGAGAGTGTACAAATGCAACCAAATGAACCCTAACGGGTTCATTTGGTTCCATTTGTACGCTCTCAGAAAAAAAGAAGCGTCTAACTACTAACATGGTGAAAATACATCTTGATGATGTCATCAAGATGTTTCACCATGTTAGTGGCTTTCTTCAGACCTCCATGTCTTGAAAACACAGAATGGGGGAACTTTTTTTTATCATGTCCACACAACATCACTAAGGTACATTAATGACATATTAAAATGTTGAAAATGGGTGGAGTTCCCCTTTAAAGCGTTGGCCTGAACATGCAGACAGGATGCACAAATCAAAACATGAACTGGGATTATTAAAAAGATAACCTGTAATTATCTGTGGAATATTATACATGAACCTGTCATCATTTCCTGAGGTTCAATTTAAGGACCAAAAGGTCTGAGGAGTCATACATGTTTTATTATGTGTTATAGTAATATCTTAAAGGTCATAGAAGGAACTCTAGTGTGTACAAACACTGTGTTTGTAAAGAGATTTATTTTGTTTAAAAGCAGAATCTAACTCCACCTCACCTCCACTCTATTGGCTCATTATGAATCTGCTGGAGACTGCTGTGCTGTGATTGGATAAAACGCTGCCTCACCCCACACAAGCCAGCCCCCCTCCCATTAGCTCCGCCTATACTCAGACAGGCTCAAAGCATTGTCTCTGACCCATTACATGTTCTCAACTTCGAGTATGTGACAATGCGAACAGGCAGGAGATATAGAGCTCCACCGTTGATAAGGTATAACAGGTATAGACACTCTTTTGTACCTCTCTCTATTAAGCTCCTCAATGGCGAGAGCATTTAGCCCCTACCGTGGTCTATGTGTGTAACTGTATTGTCTTATGTCTACTGTTGTGTCTGTTTGTAACTGTATGCAGCCCTGGTCTCTGACCCCAAGACAAATCTCTCCCACGGAGACTAATAAAGCGAACCTTGAACCTTGAACCTTTCCTGAGCCCGACGAATGTTTTGTTCGAACAACGTTCTGGACCGTCTGCAGGACGAAGTAAGTGTCTGTCTGCAGGGAAACAGCTGCAGCATCAAAGTAGAAGCAACGTAGAGGAGGAAAGGCAAAAAGAATATAAAGCTATATTGTACATCTATCTGATTTTTGGCTAAAAAAATTGCCTCTACTACCTTTAAAAAGCTGCCACCAGTAATCAGTCCTTTGAGGCTTTACTTCTTAAGAGTATATATTGAATAGAGAAGGCACCAGGAGTTCCCCTCTCTCTCTCTCTCTCTCTCATCCACTTGCATTAAGTTTCTCACCCAATGCATGAGACGATTTCACTCCTCTTTGAGGGAAAAAAAAAACAGTGCATTCTGGGAAAATGGGCCAAAAACATGAACGTGAGTAGGGGTGTGCAAAATAATCGATACGCCAATATATCACAATTCTTAATGCCATGATATCAATATCGAATCGCCAGGTTTATTTTTATTTTTTTTTATTTTTTGATGTTGTGTTTGTTAATGATTTTTCTTTTCAGACCCTTTTTTCAGAAAAAAATCTTTAAAATTGTTGGAATCCCCTCCATTACAGCACAGTCATTTGTGGGAAAGAAATGCGATATAACAATATAACAAATCGAATCACAGCATATCTAAGAATCGCAATATAAGTCGATTCAGAACCCTAACTATCAATATTGTATCGTATCGTGAGGTAAGTGAATCGTCACACTCCTAAACGCGAGGCATCATGCTCTACCGGCGTACGTAGAGCGCTAAGGTTTCTGGGGGGCGGAGCCTATCATGCGTTCATGTTTTTGTATTTTTTCCAATTTTGTACATGTTTAAGAGGTGACAGTATGTAAATCCCTTGGTGTGTTTTTTATGTGCAATGATGTCTTCCCTTTGTATTTAGGGTTTCTTCCTGGAGGCTGAACCTTTCCAGTCAAATGTGCCAATGAAAAAAACTTCAATATAGTGACATCATGTGTTCAGCCCCTCCCCTAACTCCTCCCCCTTTATCATACAACTAAAGCTGTGGGCGTGGCTTCAGTTCAGGAGGGTCTCCACCCATCACCACCCACCAGGCAAACCAGGCATACTTAATGAACTGGTAGGGTGGAATCATAAAAATGACAGTTTAACAAAAACTGTACACTTTTTGGGAAAAAATCTTACTTTTCATATAATATTAATACCTGATGATCATGTTTTAGGGTAGAAAAAAATCATGGCACTCCATCTTTAACTTTGACCACTATGTCCCTTTTACCTCTAGGTTTCCTCCGGACACCGTCTCTGTTCAATATATACTCTAAGGGCTCTACTTGGCAGAGATCTTGGCCAGGACCTCCTTGTCGAACTCAAACAGCCTCCATCCCTCCTCCACTGACAGGTCTGAGGCTCCTCTGCGTTTGTAGAAGTCTATGGACTGTTGGTTGTTCTCTGCTACCAGGAAGTGCATGCCGCTGCAGCGCGCCTTCACTGCAGTCTGCAAGGGAGAAGGAGGACAGCTCTTAGAGCAGGGGTTTTCAACGTTTTTCATCTCAGGGACCACCGTTTATTCAGGATTTGAGCCACGGACCACCATTTGAGGATATTTTAGCCCCACATACCCCAAATCTGAAGATTTTGGGGAGCAAAGATTTTGCTTTTGTCCACAATTCCATCCAGGCTTCCCAGATTTGGGAAACAAAATAGGCAAAACATACATTCCAAAATGGCTAATTCAGATGATGAATATTTTAACTCTTGAGAGTGTAAAAATGAAACCAAATGGACCCGCCAGGGTCTATTTGGTTTCATTTTTACGTTCTCAAAGAGTTACATCTGGTTAACCAACTCAGACCACAGGTGGTCCCCGGACCACCTGTTGAAAACCCCTGTCTCTCACTGCAGTGTGCAGGGGAGAAGGTTTTCATCAACTCTGATGCACGGCCAGTTCTAGAAGTCTAGAAGGCTCTAGGTTAGGGGTTTTCAACCTTTTTGACTCCAGGGACCACCATTTATTCAGCATTTGAGTCACGGAGGACCACCATTTGAGGAGATTTTAGCCCCAAAGACCAAAAACTAAAGAATTATTTTGATTTGT
>CM076975.1:51427453-51484953 GCA_039105355.1 Benthosema pterotum | reverse complement strand
CGATTAAATTTTTTAATCGATTGACAGCTCTACTATAAACATGTGAACTGTTGTTACCTCTGAATTCCTCCATGACGTAGAAATCCTCCAAGTACAGCAACTTCCCGATCCATGGGTCATATGTGTAGTAGTACATGGCAAACCCGATCACTGTGAACCCTACAACACACAACACAACACAACATGGGTCATATGTGTAGTAGTACATGGCAAACCCGATCACTGTGTGTCCTACAACACACAACACAACACAACATGGGTCATATGTGTAGTAGTACATGGCAAACCCAATCACTGTGAACCCTACAACACACAACACAACATGGGTCATATGTGTAGTAGTACATGGCAAACCCGATCACTGTGTGTCCTACAACACACAACACAACACAACATGGGTCATATGTGTAGTAGTACATGGCAAACCCGATCACTGTGTGTCCTACAACACACAACACAACACAACACAACATGGGTCATATGTGTAGTAGTACATGGCAAACCCGATCACCGTGTGTCCTACAACACACAACACACACATGGGTCATATGTGTAGTAGTACATGGCAAACCCGATCACCGTGTGTCCTACAAACACACAACACAACACAACATGGGTCATATGTGTAGTAGTACATGGCAAACCCGATCACCGTGTGTCCTACAACACACAACACAACACACAGGGGCGGATTGGCACATATTTTCCCACCGGGACAATTTTGCCTTTGCCAGGCCACCCTGGGGGGGGGGGGGGGGGGGGGGGGGGGGCAGCTGGTTAAACCAGATGTAACTCTTTGAGAGCGTAAAAAATGTAACCAAATGGACCCTTGCGGGTTTCATTTTTACACCCTCAAGAGTTAAAATATTCATCATGTGAATTAGCCCAACTTAGTCTACACAACTAGAGAATGTAGAAGACTAATGGTCATTTTGATCTGTATGTTCCGGGCGAGCATCCGCCCCTGACAACACAACACGGGTCATACGTGTAGGATACATGTAGTAGTACATGTATCCTACAACACACAACACAACACAGAGAGAACTGAGAGACTGGATTCCATTCAAATGAGCTTTGGTGAGCTTTTTGTAAACATACTTGTGTGTGTGTGTGTGTGTGTGTGTGTGTGTGTGTGTGTGTGTGTGTGTGTGTGTGTGTGTGTGTGTGTGTGTGTGCGTGCGTGCGTGCATGTGTGTCTGTGTGTCCATGTGTGTGTGTGTGCGTGTGTGTGTGTGTGTGTGTGTGTGTGTGTGTGCGTGCGTGCGTGCATGTGTGTCTGTGTGTCCATGTGTGTGTGGTGTGTGTGTGTGTGTGTGTGTGTTGTGTGTGTGTGTGTGCGTGTGTGTGTGTGTGTGTGCGTGTGTGTGTGTGTGTGTGTGCGTGCGTGCGCGTGCGCCTGTGTGTGTGTGTGTGTGTGTGTGTACCCTCTGAGCTGGCCTGCTCTTTAGGCACTTCAGCAACAAGGCAGTGGTAGAATGGATGTTCCCCAAAACCGTCTTCAAGTAGATCTGTACAACAGTAAATGGTGCATTTATATATCGCCTTTATCCAAGGTGCTTTACATAGCTTGTGCATCACATTCACCACATTCACACACACATTCATACACTGATGGCAGTGGAAACCATGCAAGGTACCTGCTAGCACAAGGGTTTTCAACCTTTTTGACTCCAGGGACCACCATTTATTCAGCATTTGAGCCACGGACGCACCATTTGAGAACATTTTAGCCCCACAGACCCCAAAACTAAAGATTTATTTTGCTTTTGTCCATCTTCTAGTTGTGTAGACTTGGGGCTAATTCAGATGATGAATATTTTAACTCTTGAAAGTGTAAAAATGAAACCAAATGGACCCACAAGGGTCCATTTGGTTTCATTTTTACACTCTCAAGAGTTACATCTTGTTAAACAACTTAGCTGGGGACCACCTGGAACCCTCTCAGGGACCACTGGTGGTCCCCGGACCACCTAGGTTGAAAACCCCTGTACTAGCACATCAGGAGCAATTAGGGGTTCAGTGTCTTGCTCAAGGACACTTCGACACTAACTCTGCGGGAGCCTGGGATCGAACCGGCAACCTTGTGGTTACCATCCGGTGACTCTACCCCTCTGGCATTATGTCAAAATAAAGCCTCCGCAATGTAACTGTCATCATGTCAAAATAAAAGTACCTTTCTCTGTGAGTATCACCTGTTCCTCCATCTCCTCGAACCTGGCCAGGTCCTAAGGGTTATGACGCGCCACACACACACACACACACACACACACACACACACACACACACACACACACACACACACACACACACACACACACACACACACACACACACACATAAATGAAACTGAAAGTAAATAATATTAAATCCACAATAACCAGGACTAACAATAGATATTTAAAGGTAGGGGAAGTGATTTGAAATTCATGGTGTAGTACCAGCCTGGTGCACTAGGGGTGTAGTACCAGCCTGGTGCACTAGGGGTGTAGTACCAGCCTGGTGCACTAGGGGCCCCCAAAAGTAGCTACACTATGTGAACCTGCTGCTCGCTCCTGATTGGAGGAGAATTGTGGTGACCTGGGGAACTTTTATTAGCTCCTCTGCTAACGTGGGGGAGGGGGAAACTCCATATGTGGTTTCCACACCTTATAATAGAGCATTTAACAGAAAAAAAATATTTTTTGGGTGATATCTGACAAAAGTGAAATCACTTCCCCTACCTTTTAAAGGGGAACTCCACCCATGTTCAACATTTTAATATGTCATTAATATACCTTAGAGATGTTGTGTATGTGGACATGATAAAAAAAAAAAAAAATAATAAAAAAAAACGTCTCCCAATTCTGTATTTCCTAAAAATGGAGGTCTGAAAACATGGTGAAATACATCTGATGACATCATCAAGATGTATTTCACCATGTTAATGATTTTTCTTTCAGACCCATTTTTCCTGAGAGGGTACAAATGGAACAAATGGTTCACAATTGTATCCTCTCAGGAAAATTTGGAAAATGGGTGGAATTCCCCTTTAAACTAGGACATAGGACATAGGACATATTAATTCTAACTAGAGATGCGCGGGTGATCGGTGATCATCGGCCATATCGGCCAAAATTCACTCTGATCAGCAATTTACCTTATATGACAAAAATGATCTTTTATAGTATTTATTTGGCATAAATATCAATTAAATAGATAGTATAGTAAATAGATAGTAATATCTTTTTGCACCTTCGATTGAAGCCTAAACATTCTCCTCTTCCTTCTCAGACACACATTTTTGAAATATTTTTGGAAATATCCAATTTTTCCCCATACGCACAACTAGATCAATATTGTTATCAATCAGACTTATCAGTGATCAGTAATCTGCGGATCGGTTAAAAAAAAAAAAAAAAAAACTTCGGTCTGTGCATCATTAATATTAACAATTGATTATACACAAACACTACAAATGTATATTTCACAATATAAGCCTAAGAATGATCCAATATCCCAATCAGAAGAAATACAGTATCCAAAAATATTTTGACATCTGGTTGTCAAAACACATGACGTAACTGCAACCTATATATAGACTACTGTATACAGCATAGCTGGGCATTATCCGGCCGGGGGCCAAATGCGGCCCTTTGGCTGACTCTGACCGGCCTGTGAAAGAGTTTTAAACCAGTGGTCTGGGGACCACCAGTGAGCCTTGAGAGAGTTCCAAGTTAAAATATGGAAAGTTGGTTAACCAGATGTAACTCTTTGAGAGCGTATAAATGAAACCAAATGGACCCTTGCGGGTCCATTTGGTTTCATTTTTACACTCTCAAGAGTTAAAATATTCATCATCTGAATTAGCCCAAAGTCTACACATTCAGTCAGAGAGTGTTAGAGAATGGTCATGTTTGTTATCCTGTTTTGTTTTCCAAATCCAGCCTGGAATTGTGGACAAAAAAACAAAAGAAATCTTGAATAAAGTTTTGGGATCTGTGGGGCTAAAATGTCATCAAATGGTCCATGGCTCAAATACTGAAAATGGTTGGTCTTACTCTTACTTTTATCTTGAAATTAAATTAATATTAAGCAGACTTTAGTTCAGCCTTTAGTCTTGGCCCTCCATGATATTTTATGTATCTCATTTGGTCCCTTGGGAAAAATAATTGTCCACCTCTGGTATACAGTATATATTCCATAGTAGTATATTAATGACAGTGTCGCTTAGGGACAGACTCTGACTCTACACATAAAGACTATTACAGTGGCTTTCAACCTTCTTCATAACCAGGGCCCACCGTTTGAGCCACGGACCACCAATTTATGACATTTTGCTTTTGCTTTTGTCCACAATTCCAGGCTGGATTTGGGAAACCAAACAGTCCAACATACAGATCAAAATGACCATTAATCTTCTACATTCTCTAGTTGTGTAGACTTGGGATAATTCACATGATGAATATTTTAACTCTGGAGAGTGGAAACCTGATTTTGGTTTCATGTTTACACTCAAAGAGTTACATCTGGTTAACCAACTTTCCATTATTTAGCCTGGATCCTCCCAGGGACCACAGGTGGTCCCCGGACCACCTGTTGAACCCTCCTGGACCACACATATCCACACATTAAGGTGTAATAAATAAAGTAACTTACTTTAATGAGTCTCAACATGTCAGACACATCTCTGGGCTCAGCTTTACGCAACTCGACGTTCATGGCCATGGTGATGTTTTTCTTTCCTCTTTTCTTTCTTTCTTTCTTTATTATTGCTCTTTCTTTTTCCTTTTGCTCTTTTTTCCTTTTCCCACGAGTCCTTTGAAGCAGAATGTCAGCAGGATGTGTTTCTTCATTCGCGTCTTTATTTTTATTTTTTTAACGACGCATTAAAACCGACAGAACAGCTCACATTCAGACTAACTCTAAACACCACCGGCTACAGTATGAACAGTTCTGATCTGTCCCTCTTTGTCTGTACTGAGCACTGTGTGTGCGTGTGTGTGTGTGTGTGTGTGTGTGTGTGCGTGCGTGTGTGTGTGTGTGTGTGTGTGTGCGTGTGCGTGTGCGTGTGTGCGCGCGCGCGCGCTGCGCACCTACTGTTGTTGTACTCTAGCCAGAGTCTTAAAGACAAGCAGTCTAGTATAGACAGAGTTGCGCCAACTCCGTTCACTTCATGGGGCCAGTTCAATGGAGGCTCTTCTACTGTAGGCCTACACAGACTTCTTCTATTGACAATGGAGACGACAAAACAAACAGGGACAAGTAGTGCTACTTGACCTGAAGTAGACAGAAATGCAATGGAGCTTCGATGATCTCAAAGAAGAAATATAATATAAAAACGGTTGACGTGTTGTCACAACACATGCCCTAAAATAGCTCTTATTCGCGCAGTCCTAGTTTGAAACAAATACTTCGCATTTCCACCTCCAGTGTGTCCCTATTCTATTGTTCAGGCTGCATCAATTGAACAACAGCTCAGTTTCTGACCCTCAATGTCGCAGCTCTGACACTATGATGACTCTGAGCTGCGTCTTAAAAGCCCCGGAAACGCATAGCGGGTCACGAGACTGACACACACACACACACACACACACACACACACACACACACACACACACACACACACACACACCACACACACACACACACACACACACACACACACACACACACACACACACACACCAGGATTTGGGAAACAAAACAGTCCAGCATACAGATCAAAATGACCATTAATCTAAATGGACCCGCAAGGGTCCCTTTGGTTTCATTGTTTACGCCCTCAAAGAGTTACATCTGGTTAACCATTTGGCCTGGGGACCACCTGGAATCCTCTCAGGGACCACTAGTGGTCCCCGGACCACCGGTTGAAAACCTCTGGCTCCCTCCTCCTACAGTCCTACTCTTATCTTTACCACTGGGTTTGGTTCTGACAGACATGACTTGAATGCTGAGTCAAAGTTAATCATTAATACACATCAACATTATAAATGCTCCAAACAGGAGGTTGGGTTATTAGGAGTTAAAAACAGGGTTGGGGGAAGCTACTTTTTAAAAAGTAGCTTTTCTCTGAAAAGGCTATAACTTTACTCGTTACTAAACTACGAATGTAACTGCTATACTTTACTTGTTTTAAGCTCTACTTGTCAATGCAGAGGGGAAAAAAGAGCACTTATGTCGACAGTACAATATCCCAGTGGTTTTCAACCACCAGTGGTCCCTGAGAGGGTTCCAGGTGGTCCCCAAGCTAAATGACCAAAAGTTGGTTAACCAGATGTAACTCTTTGAGAGCGTAAACATGAAACCAAATGGACCCTTGCGGGTCCATTTGGTTTCATGTTTACGCTCTCAAGAGTTAAAATATCCATCATGTGAATTATCCCAAGTCTACACAACTAGAGAATGTAGAAGATTAATGGTCATTTTGATCTGTATGTTGACTTTTGTTTTTTTTGCTCACAGAATATGTACTCCATCATCCAGAATCACAGTAATATTCATTTAAACAGACACAGACATTCAGAGTTTGACTCTGTGAGATGTGTGTGAAAGTTGAATGGTCTTCAGATATGTGTAGAAAAACCACCAGACAAAACCTCAGAGTTACAGGAAGGAAACAGGAAGTTGCTCAAGAAGCGTACGAGTGATTTTCACAAGCAGACTACATATCTACAAGTGTAGCAGGTGGCTACAGCCTCTGTCGTGATGGCCTCCAAAGTCTAGTATCTGCCCCGGACCAAGAGGATGTCCTCTTGGTCTAGTGGTTAAGATGTTGGACTTTCACGTGGGAGACCCAGGTTTGAATCCCGGGCGTTACACAAGCTCACATGGCTGTGAGCATTTAGACAATTTACCTTGCCACTGCACACACCTGTGATTGAGTGGCACACACACACCTGTGACTGAGCGGCACACACACCTGCCAGCTCTTAAAATTCAAAAAACAGTGAATGCCAGCAGAACATTTCATCTTGCCACGTTTTGAGAGTGCATAATTAACCCACACGTTTAGCAGTGCTAATGTCGATCTCAATATAAAATACAACACATCTGTATTGCCGGTATGGTGGAGAAAATAGGTTAAAAAAACAAACAAAAAAAAAACAATTAAATATGTTAGGTTTCCAAACTTCCGTGGGCCAGTTTTAGAATCTGAGAATTAGAATTGGAGAACTAGAATCAGAGTTTTCTCAGCAGCCTCAAGTGATCAAGTGAAGTTACACCAGTTACTCCTAGAAGAAAAGCTTCCATTTGACCCAGACGTGACTTCATGGGATCAAGTTCAGATGAACTAGACTCCATCTAGTTGCTCTATTCTCTCTGTGTGTCAGGTCTATGTAATGTCATACCTGGGCATTATGCGGCCCGGGGGCCACATGCGGCCCTTTGGCTGACTCTGACCGGCCCGGGGACCACCAGTGGTCCTTGAGAGAGTTCCAGTTAAATATGGAAAGTTGGTTAACCAGATGTAACTCTTTGAGAGCGTAAAAATGAAACCAAATGGACCCTTGCGGGTCCATTTGGTTTCATTTTTACACTCTCAAGAGTTAAAATATTCATCATCTGAATTAGCCCAAAGTCCACACATTCAATCAGAGAATGTAAGAGAATGGTCATTTTTGTTATCCTGTTTTGTTTCCCAAATCCAGCCTGGAATTGTGGACAAAAAACAAAAGTAATCTTGAAGAATGTTTTGGGATCTGGGGTAGTGATAGACCGATTATCGGCCGCGGCCGATTATCAAATTCGATATTCATGATTTTATTAATAATCGGTATCGGTGCTCAAAATAAATAATCGAAAAAAGAGCAGCTGATTATTTGTATTTATTATAAATGTTCAAAAATTGGACATCGACCACTTTCATTGAAGATCCGGTAGATTGTGGTGGTAAGGAGATGTATAGCTGTGTGTCTCTGACTCTCTCACCTCATGTATTTATAGATTTATCCAAATTATCCAAAATGTATTTTCTCTTTTTCTTTTATGTCTGAAGCTCTGTGCCTGTACTTGAATTAAAAAAGATGCATTTGATGGAGGGGAAACTGAAACACTTTTGCTGCTTCCGCACTTTTATTCGATTAAAGTAAATAATAATCGTATCGGCTGATATCGGCTATCGGCCTTTTTGATGTTCCACTAATCGGTGATCGGAAACATCGGCCAAAAGTCTGATCGGTCGATCTCTAATCTGTGGGGCTAAAATGTCATCAAAGGTTGGTCCTCTGTGGCTCAAATACTGAATAAATAGTGAGCCCTGGTGTCAAAATGGTTGGTCTTACGCTTAGTTTTATCTTGAAATTACACAGACTTTAGTTCAGCCTTTAGTCTTGGTCCTCCACAATATTTTGTGTATCTCATTTGGCTCCTTGGGAAAAATAAACCGTAAATACACCGTATGGTTCCCCCCTGTGGAACTGTCTGGATACTACAGCAGTGTCACCAACCTTTACAGAGTTCATTTTCCTGATAGTCAGTCAGACAGTCAGTGTACCAACTGTAGCCTCGACACCCAGGCTTTCATTTTCGTCCACCTTGCACGAAAACGGAAAGCCTGGACTAACGCACGTTGGAAAGTGGCCTTGAGGGGGCGTGTCAACCTTCCGGGGTGGGCGTCGCTCTAAATGATGTGACGTAGAACAGCAGTGGACGGGAGGGGGAGGGGCCGGAGATGACGACACGTTAGTGAGATCAAATCAGAGCGCAGCACTTCCGCCGTGTGGATCCCACAACACCCCCGCCCCCCAAGGCCAAAATCATTGAGGGCTAGACCAGGCTATCAGAACCAACTGTGACATGTCAACATTAGCTTGAATTTTGGACACGTTTTTTCCTTCAATGAAAAATCACTAAATACAATGAAGAAATGCTTAATATTGTTAACGATTCCACACAGATTGTTTCCACTGCAAATTGTTATGATACAAAGTGAGACAATATTTACTTGTGTGTGAGCACAAGTTATAGTTACTGTGAGTATTACCTCGCTCTGCTCACGCACAAGCAGGCCATGTGCTCAACGCACATGTTTGCACTATACAGAGTATTTACCTACTTTGTTTTCATAGTTTTACTGCGTTTTTTTTTTTCCTATTCATTTTTCGAATATAGTATAGTACTTCGATTTGAGTTACTATATTGTTACACCCATAGAACATTAACGGATCCAAACCTGCTCTGTCAACAAACTATTTATTCAGAATTTGTCCACAATTGCGGGCTATGTAGACTTGGGCTAATTCACATGATGAATATTTTAACTCTTGAGAGTGTAAACATGAAACCAAATGGACCCTTACGCTGTTTTTTTATTTTTTTTTAATTATTATTATTTACATATTTTACATCTTTGTGATGTTACAGTGAATTATTAGCCATACAGAAGGCATCTTGAGTCGATGCAAACCCTGACATTTAAGGAGACAGACACCAACTTACGAAAACTGTCTTTATTTGAACGTTGTTTTGTTGTTGTTGTTGTTGTTGTGTTTAAGTGCAGGATGTCACAGATTCGTAAAAAACACAGCAGGACGGTCAGATCTTCACAGTTCCTTGTTCAGTTTGTCAAAATACTTCAGTTTGCCTGAAGGATCTGGAATGATCTGTGGAATAGAGAATGTTTTATTAATACTACAGATTAATGAATGATCTGTTTAATAGAGAATGTTTTATTAGAACTACAGATTAATGAATGATCTGTTTAATAGAGAATGTTTTATTAATACTACAGATTAAAGGACAACTTTTAATTTAGTTTTTCAAACAAAGTCCATGTTTTAGGTTTTTGTTAGACAAAATAAATGATTAGCTATATTGGTTTACATTTGATGTTTTCTTTAGTGTTAGCGATTTTAGCCATTTAGTTATATTTTTTCACCTTCAGTAGATGAACTGAACTTTTGTGGCCAAACAGAACTTCCTGGGGTTCATAAGGACTAATATAAGTATTTTAATATTTTTTATCCCTGTGCTTGAATGTCGCTGCCCCCCCCCCCCCCCTTTAAAAAAGTTGTTCTTTAAATAAAAATAATAAAAAAGGCATTCCACCAATGATTGACATAAACTTTACAACAGATTTTACTCACTGTGTCACTTCCTGGTTTCCAGTTTGCTGGACAAACTGAAAAATAAACAAAGAAAAAAGAACAATTCACATTAGTAACAGGAAAGCATCCAAGGGATCCGACCGACACCCTCTGTTATAATACGTTGTGTACTGTTGTCATGGCATAACATGTATAAATACCGTAATTTCCGGATTATAAGCCGCACCTGAATATAAACCGCACCAGCTAAATTTGGGGCAAAATACTGATTTTTCCTTGTATAAGCCACACCTGGCTATAAGCCGCACCAGGCTTATAGTCAGGTGCTTCATGTTAGAGCAGTGGTTTTCAACTTTTTCACAATTTAACAACATCTTCACCCCACAGACCCCAAAACTAAAGATTTCTTTTTTTTGTTTGTTTGTTTTTGTTCATTTCCAGGATGGATTTTCACAAACCAAAGAGGCAAAACATCAAAATTAGACCAAATGAACTTGACTTAAGAGTAAGACTTATTAATTAAGTGGGGCTAATTTAGATGGTGAATATCATAACTCTTTGAGAGTGTAAACATGAAACCAAATGGACCCGCAAGGGTCCATTTGGTTTCATTTTTACGCTCTCAAAGAGTTACATCTGGTTAGCCAGCGTTCTATCATTTAGTCTGCGGAGCACACCTGGAACCTGGTAAATCCATAGATTGGCTGCAGGGTCAAAAGCATGTGAAAAAAGTAGCGGCTTATAGTCCGGAGATTACGGTAAGTGTAGTGTACAGCAGCGATTCCCAACCTGTGTGCCGCATCACTTTAGTGTGACTTGGGATAGGCAGAGGTGTGCCGCGAGAATTGCCCAAAAAAAATCCTTAGCACCACCACGGAACCAATAGATACTGCATTCATTACATTGTTCTGAGGTGCGAAGAAAACAACACGCTGACCGTCGCTCCCTATCCAGTGAAGCTTCCCTTGGCCATAGTAATACTAATTCAGTCTTTGTTTTTAACGTCATCACATTACCGTTGACTATAGGTAGGCTATCTGGGTCGCAGAACTGTTGAAAACAATGCATTTCCAACTCCAGTTTGTCACAGCTCCAGGCTGCATGATGAACAGCAGCGCGAGCACAGCGCTACTCCTTCCGTGCCGTGTGTGTGAGAAACTTGAAATCAAATGACAACAAATATCGCTCGGATCGCTCCCACTATTGTGCCAAATCAATACTGTCGCAAAATGCCGGTAACCCGTGGGTTCACATTTGCCCAATGGATTAAAAAGCTCACTAAAAATGCCATGAGGCAAAACACGTGACCGAGGCTTACACACGAAGGACAGAGTAAATGCAGTTTCTCACACGCTCACTCACACACACACCATATATCTAGGTGTGCCTTGACGTTTAGGGGCTATGAAAAGTGTGCCTTGGGACAAAAAAGGTTGAGAAACACTGGTGTACAGTATCCACAATGCCTAATCCAGGCAAAACTAAATCCAGTAAAAGTAGTGTTTGGTACCTTCTCCGTGTTTGTCAGTGTACTGGAAGGCCTGAACCAGACGCAGAGTTTCATCTACTGATCTGCCAACAGGAAGATCATTCATGGTGATCTGTCTCAGGATGCCTTTGTTATCGATGATGAACAGACCTCTGAGAGAGAGAGAGAGAGAGAGAGAGAGAGAGAGAGAGAGAGAGAGAGAGAGAGAGAGAGAGAGAGACAGAGAGAGAGAGAGAGACAGAGACAGAGAGAGAGAGACAGAGAGATGGAGAGAGACAGAGAGATGGAGAGAGACAGAGAGATGGAGAGAGACAGAGAGATGGAGAGAGACAGAGAAAGAGAAACAGAGAGATGAGAGAGACAGAGAAAGAGAAACAGAGAGATGGAGAGAGACAGAGAAAGAGAAACAGAGAGATGGAGAGAGACAGAGAGAGAGAGTGAGAGATTATATTATACAGGTCCTTTCCAAAAAATTAGAATATCAACGAAAAGTTGGTTTATTTCCACAATTCCATTCAAAATCCCGAACTTTCATTAATTATAGATCCAGTGCTCATATTGTAAATGATTTCAAGTATTTATTTGTTTATTTTTACACAATTTTGGCTTCCAGCTCATAAAACCCACCAAATCAGGATTTCAAAAAATTAGAATATTTTATGAACCAACTAAAAAAAATGTGTTTTAAACAAGAAATGTTGACTATCTGAAAAGTATATGAATGTATGCAGTTAATACTTGGTCTGGGCTACTTTAGAACAAATTATTTCATTAATGGGGCGGGGCATGGAGGTGATCAACCTGTGGCACTGTTGAGGTGTTATGGAAGCCCAGTTTTGCTTCACTAACAGCCATAAATGAATTTGTATTTTTCAGTCTTATGTCTCACACCTTCCTCTTGACAATACAACCCAGATTCTCTGTTGGGTTAAAGTCAGGACAGTTGGCAGGTCAGTTAAGCGCAGTAATCCCATGGTCAGTACATCAGCTACTAGTAGTTCTAGCTCTGTGGGCAGGTGCCAAATCGAGCTGGAAAGGAAAATTAGCATCCCCATCAAGCTTGTCAACATATCGAAGCACAAAGTACTCTAAAAAGATGGCTGTGTTGAAGTTTTCAGCCGATAGCATGGCCTAAATCATGTGTTTTGCCATGTCCAGTCTCCAAGCCATGTTATTGGCTGGTGTTAATCCACTGACAGTGAAAACTCACCAGTGGTTGCAACACAGCCATCTTTTAGAGTACCCTATGCTTCGGTATGCTGACAAGCTTCATGGAGATGCTAATTTTCCTTTCCAGCTCGATTTGGCACCTGCCCACAGAGCTAAAACTACTAGTAGCTGCTGTACCGACCATGGTATTACTGCTCTTAACTGACCTGCCAACTGTCCTGACCTTAACCCAACAGAGAATCTGGGTTGTATTGTCAAGAGGAAGGTGTGAGACATAAGACTGAAAAATACAAATTCATTTATGGCTGTTATTGAAGCAAAACTGGGCTTCCATAACACCTCAACAGTGCCACAGGTTGATCACCTCCATGCCCCGCCCCATTAATGAAATAATTTGTTCTAAAGTAGCCTAGACCAAGTATTAACTGCATAAATTAATATACTTTTCAGATAGTCAACATTTCATGTTTAAAACACATTTTTTTTAGTTGTCTCATAAAATATTCTAATTTTTTGAAATCCTGATTTGGTGGGTTTATGAACTGGAAGCCAAAATTGTGTAAAAATAAACAAATAAATACTTGAAATCATTTACAATATGAGCACTGGATCTATAATTAATGAAAGTTCGGGATTTTGAATGGAATTGTGGAAATAAACCAACTTTTTGTTGATATTCTAATTTTTGGAAAGGACCTTTACATAGAACAAGCTCAGAAAGTGTTTTCCCTTCCTGTATCCTCATGTCAAAGAAAAAACAAATAAAACTGCATTCAGTCTGTAAAAGTAATGTTGAACAGTTGGTTTATGTTTGAGGTTGTTGTTTGGTCTGTACCTCAGTGTGTCAGGGACCCCCTGTTTGGTCTGTACCTCAGTGTGTCAGGGACCCCCTGTTTGTTCTGTACCTCAGAGTGTGTCCCTGTGAAAGGAGGGACCCCCTGTTTGGTCTGTACCTCAGAGTGTGTCCCTGTGAAAGGAGGGACCCCCTGTTTGGTCTGTACCTCAGAGTGTGTCAGGGACCCCCTGTTTGGTCTGTACCTCAGAGTGTGTCCCTGTGAAAGGAGGGACCCCCTGTTTGTTCTGTACCTCAGAGTGTGTCAGGGACCCCCTGTTTGTTCTGTACCTCAGAGTGTGTCAGGGACCCCCTGTTTGTTCTGTACCTCAGAGTGTGTCAGGGACCCCCTGGGGACCCCCTGTTTGGTCTGTACCTCAGAGTGTGCCCCTGGTCCTCCAGAAACACTCCGTAGTCCTTGGCGATCTGGTGAGTGAGGTCAGAGAGCAGAGGGATCTGCATCGGTCCGAGTCCGCCTGTTTTTCTGGGAGTATTGATCCTGAATGGAGATTAACCAGAAAAAACAAATAAAAGCATTGTATTAGACATGATGAAAGCTCATGGTTACCATCAGGTAGCATGGTGAAATATAATGTAAATATAATGTATGAACTCCCACAAGGGATGGGTAGATATGTCGGCCATACAGATATTATCAGCCAATAAAGGCTTAAAAAAAATAAAGGAAAATATTGGTATTGGGAAGAAATATTATAAGAATGACTATTTTAGGTTTTTTTGAAAAATCGACCATTTACAAATGGCCTTGGTGCATGTGCTGTTGTCTATTGGGGGTTTTCCAAATCGCAAAAGTCACTGAATGCTCCCATTATTTATTAAGCCTGCATATCGGTATGATCAAACTTCAAAGTCAATATCAATTGTTAGTATAGTAGTGCTTAATTGTAGTATGTGTGACTGTATAGTTTCTGTTTAGCTGCTTATTTGTAGTGTATATATACGTGCTTCTGCTTTCTGTCAGTAAATTCTCTGCAGGTGATTATTTTTCTCAGTACTGTAGTTTGGAAGCGCTCATCATTAGTCACTGAGCGTCCCTGTGTACCACCTGTTTAGAATCTGCACATAATGCAGGAGACACCAACCTGACCCGTTAATACAAACGAGTGTCTCCCAAGTCCAGCACTATTATTTACAGACAAAAAGTAACTCATAACATGTCTAATGTGGATTTTTATCAAATAAATGCTTTGCAGATAGAAAGAGGATAATTCAACCTTTCCATACAGCTGTAATGTTGGTGAGTTTAATGTTGTTTAATACAAGTAAATCACAGATAAATTCTTGTTATGGGAGAGTCGATGGATCGTACTGCAACTCCAGATTGAGCCCAATGATAAGAATCTAGAATAGAGAACATAAACAGTGCAGTTTAACACAGAAGAGACAACATTCAGGGTTTTTCTGCTCACCAGGCCAGGTGTGTGAACTGAGAGTCCACAGAACAGGCCACAACCTCAGCGTTGATGGAGCGGAACTCCTGCACACGATCACTGAACGCTATGATCTCTGTAGGACAGACGAACGTACTGGAGAGGAGAGGACAGAGAGACAGACGTTAACAACAACGTACTGGAGAGGAGAGGACAGAGAGACAGACGTTAACAACAACGTACTGGAGAGGAGAGGACAGAGAGACAGACGTTAACAACAACGTACTGGAGAGGAGAGGACAGAGAGACAGACGTTAACAACAACGTACTGGAGGACAGAGACAGAGAGACAGACGTTAACAACAACGTACTGGAGAGGAGAGCAGAGAGACAGACGTTAACAACAACGTACTGGAGGACAGAGACAGAGAGACAGACGTTAACAACAACGTACTGGAGAGGAGAGCACAGAGACAGACGTTAACAACAACGTACTGGAGGACAGAGACAGAGAGACAGACGTTAACAACAACGTACTGGAGGACAGAGACAGAGAGACAGACGTTAACAACAACGTACTGGAGAGGAGAGGACAGAGAGACAGACGTTAACAACAACGTACTGGAGAGGAGGACAGAGAGACAGACGTTAACAACAACGTACTGGAGGACAGAGACAGAGAGACAGACGTTAACAACAACGTACTGGAGAGGAGGACAGAGAGACAGACGTTAACAACAACGTACTGGAGAGGACAGGACAGAGAGACAGACGTTAACAACAACGTACTGGAGAGGAGAGGACAGAAAGACAGACGTTAACAACGTACTGGAGAGGACAGAGACAGAGAGACAGACGTTAACAACAACGTACTGGAGAGGAGAGGACAGAGAGACAGACGTTAACAACAACGTACTGGAGAGGAGAGGACAGAGAGACAGACGTTAACAACAACGTACTGGAGGACAGAGACAGAGAGACAGACGTTAACAACAACGTACTGGAGGACAGAGACAGAGAGACAGACGTTAACAACAACGTACTGGAGAGGAGGACAGAGAGACAGACGTTAACAACAACGTACTGGAGGACAGAGGACAGAGAGACAGACATTAACAACAACGTACTGGAGAGGAGGACAGAGAGACAGACGTTAACTATGATCTCTGTAGGACAGACGAACGTACTGGAGAGGAGGACAAGGACAATTGTAATTATACATGGACAAAACCAGGGCTGCAACCATTAATCATTAACCAAATCGATTCTTCTATTAGTCGTCAACTATTTTGGTGATCAACTCGTCAACTAATCACTTAAGTTTTTACCCCTGTCCCCACTTAACCATAGTTCTTCCAGTGTTAACAAATCCCACCCATTTTCAGCATTTTACTGTCATTAACTAATACACCTTAGAGCCCGTATCGGCCGATATTTGCCTGGAACTGAAAAAGAAACACAGCAAATGATGTCAATGTCGTATTCTATTGTTTACTTGAAAGAGAGAATAAATTTGACGTTTAGAAGTTTTTCAAATGTATTTTTAATTATTTTAATTAATTATTATACATCGGTCCCAAACATCGGTAACATCGGTGCAGTTTTTTTCCAAAAATCGGTATCGGCCACAAAAATATGGCATCGGTCGGGCATTAACTAATACACCTTAGAGATTTTGTGTGGACATGATACAAAAAAAGTTCCCCCGCATTCCGTGTTTCCTAGAAATGGAGGTCTGAAAAAAATCATTAACATAGCCTTTTTTTTCCCTGAGGGATTTGGTTCCATTTGGTACTTCCATTTGTACACTCTCCGAAAAAGAAAATGTTGAAAATGGATGGAATCCCACTTTAAGGCGATTAATAGATGAAACAGTTAAATAGTTGGTTAGGTAAACCAACAACCCTAGACAGAACACACCTAGCTTTTGGTGGGCTCTGAAAACAGTTAAATAAATACAAAATGATACCAAAGAGGATAAATGTTTTGACTCACAAGTCCAGAGGGTAGAAGAAGAACACCAGGTATTTTCCTTTGAAGTCGGAGAGTTTCAGATCTCTGAATTCCCCGTCGATCACAGCCGTTCCCTCCCAATGAGGGGCAGGTTTGGAAACTGAAGGAGTTAAACAAACACGAGCGCTTGTGATTACACTGTGCTGCACAGCAGTGACCAAACAAACAAACCTGTACTGGTCACAATAGGAATGAGAATGAGTCACTGTGTGATAGTGATAGGAGCCTAACAAGCAACAACCAAAACATAAGATCTACAAGCTGTATGAAATTACATGGCTTGAATGAATGCTCCAATCAGAAGCCAGCGTTCTGGTCATGTGAGCGGTCACATGTCACTACAACGGACTGCACCGCTCAACAACAGACCTCCTAGTCTACACAACTGCAGATAAATTAAAACAGCCTTTTATGTCAATCATTAGTTATTTATTAATGTAATAAGTGGGATAACACCTTTTGATTTGTTTCCCAGTAACTGACCGGGGAGCTGCTGAGGTCAGTTATTAGGAAATTAACATTGTTCAATACAAGCAAATCACAGATGAAAATTCTTGTTATGGGGGAGTCGATGGAGCGAATTGCAACTCTAGATTCAGCCCAATTCTAAAAAAAATCTAGACTCTAGATTCTTTTAGAATTGGGCTGACATCTAGAGTTGCAATAGAGTTTCATTGCTGGTACACACTAGCTCTGGTCCAGAGCTCCACTGCCCTGCATTGGAGCTCTGTAAAATACAATACAATCTGCCATGACTCCACCCGACCCAGACTCTCTTCTGGAGTGGAGATATAAAGAACGTTTTACCTTCTCACCAACACAAACACAGCGTGTGTGACTACAAATACTACTTTCCTTAGTGGAAACACTCTGAGCCTCTAGCTAAAATGTTCTTTATATCCACTCCAGAAGAGAAGAGAGGCTGGCCGGGGTGGAGTAATGGCAGATTGTTTTGTATGTTACAGAGCTCCAATGCAGGGCAGTGGAGCTGCATTGGAGCTCTGGACCAGAGCTACCATGTGTTTCAATTACATGTGGTCATAGGGGGTGGTGGGTGTGTGCTGTCAGTAACTGTAGTGGGAGGACCCTGGAGGAGCAGAATTCACCAAATTTCATTGAATGACGTGTCCCTTCCTTCAAAGTTAGCAGGCCTATATTATACTACACTGTATGTGTGTGCGGGGGGTTAAATTAATATCCTATTACTTAAAACAACCTCTTCTGAAAATAAACACAAACATATACAATAAAACATATACATATATAGGCCTATTTGAAATGCACACGTCGGACTTGAACTTGACATTTTGCATGCATGTTACTTGTCCATTTCCCATTTGTTCTGCAAGGCGCACAGACACAGCCTTGGATCATAGACGAGGAAGTTGCGACAACTCCGTTCACTTCACCGGGTCAGTCCAATGGAGGCTCTAGTCTCGTCTACATAGACTTCTATTGAGAATGGAGACGATTAACAAACAGGGACAAGTCCTGGACCTGAAGCAGGCAGAATGCACAGGACCCAGACAGGAGCAGGCGACAACAGCCCAGCTTTAATGATCTTAAATCCCTCTATTATAAATCGGTACGGTGTTACTGTACCATAAAATAAATAAAAGAAAAAATGCGCTGCCCTCGTTGACATCATCAATGCAACTCCAGTTTGTCCCCATTTATCCCCCAATGCCCTAGTCAAAAAAAATCCTATAGGATTTTAGAAAAGTCAGATAGAAAAGTCCTATCAGATTTTGGAACAAATCCTATTGGATTTCCAATAGGGTTCCAATAGAATCCTATAGGAGATTTTCCCCAAAATCCCAGAGGAATCCTATAAGGGAATGCATGAACAGCAGCAGCTCGAGCGGTGAGATTTCTGACCCCCTCAATGTCGCAACTCTCTAGAACTCTGACACCAGGATGTCTCCGAGGCACACCGTCTGCTGCACGTAGCACCAGGAAACCTCAACCTGTCCTGCAGCATTTATTCAATGAATCATCTCCACTGTCATACTGAGGAAACATTCATCTGTAAAAACCCTCAAATCAACTCACTCTTGGCTTTGCTGAGGTGCAGGGAATGGTCGGACACGCCGGAGGGTCCGCGGAAAGCCTCCCCGGGGTAGACGTGTCCTCCGGCGTAGTTGTAGCACGCCTGGTCCGTCTTCTCCGCCGCCGTGCAGAGAGCCAGGAGAGCGGGCAGCACTGCCAGCAGCACGCCGGGCAGAGCGCACTGGAGCCGGCGGCACGGTGTCCTCATTCTGGAGGGTCTGCTGTGGGACACTGAGTGGACAGACAGACAGACAGCACTGTAACAGCAGCTAAAAGGCTAAAGGTGGTTTTAGTTGTAGCTCAAACTGCTTGAATCTCTTCCTCTTCCTTTTCAGATTGTCTGGGAGTGTGTTGAGGTCCAGAGGTCTGGTACTGCCCTCTACTGGTGTAGTCTTATAGTCCAGACTCCAGACACTGTTCATTAAGCATAAGGTATGTGCTAGAACCCCAAAACTGAAGAGAAAACCAAACAGTCCAACATACAGATCAAAATGACCATTAATCTTCTACATTCTCTAGTAGTGTAAATGGTGCATTTATATATCGCCTTTATCCAATGCTCTTTACATAACTTGTGCATCACATTCACCACATTCACACACACATTCATACACTGATGGCAGTGGAAACCATGCAAGGTACCTACTAGCACATCAGGAGCAATTAGGGCTTCAGTGTCTTGCTCAAGGACACTTCTACACTAACTCTGCGGGAGCCCGGGATCGAACCGGCAACCTTGTGGTTACCATCTGATGACTCTACCGCTGAGCCACTGCCGCTCCAGTAGTGTAGACTTGGGGCTAATTCACATGATGAATATTTTAACTCTTGAGAGTGTAAATGTTTATGCTCTCAAAGCGTTACAACTGATTAACCCATTTGTCCAACATTCAGCCTGGGGACCACCTGGAACCCTCTCAAGGACCACTGGTTGAACACCAGTAGTACTGAAGATGCTGTATTGATTTGATGATCTCTGGGTTGGATTCAGATAAAGTTGCCCATTGAGAAATCAACCACCTTTTTGTTAGTTAAGATCATGTCCATGTCAACCATTTCCAAAACATATCGTCCCCCCCCCCCCCCCCCCCCCCCCCCCATCCCATAAATATAAGCAGGAATTATTTGTAAGGAAACATTACAGAAAGTTACCTCCTGAAATCCAACAACGCCGTCATCATTCTTGCAAACACATAACAAAAAACTAGGGCTGGGACTTTAACTGATTAATTCATTACAGAAACATTAACGCAATTTAAAAAATTAACTCATTTTAATCGCACATAAATTTTGCACCACAGAACCTGGACGGATTTCAAGTGTACTCAGGGGCGGATCTAGGCATGGGCATGGGGGGGCAATGCCCCCCTAAATACCCAGTCTGCCCCCCCAAACACGATGCCATGCAAAACAACCCAAGATATTTCAAATTAAAGTGCTTATATTTAAAATGATGTGAACCACTACTACTGCTACTAACTAACTACAGCTGTCACCACTAAACCAACAGCATTTCATCATTGAAAACAGAAAACTCTCTGAGTCAGACCTTTAGCTTTATGCATGCTGCGTGTCTGTTGCAACTTCAACAACAACTGATGTTATTATTGATGCTTTACTTGACTAATAAAAGTCCTGGAACTGAAAATAGTATGGGTGCGGCTTCATCGCGCCGCGGGCGATGAAGCCGCACCCATACCATTTTCTCTTGCCCCTCCAACATGTTCTCTTGCCCACCCAAATGGGACAAGTTATATCCGCCTCTGAGTGTACTGATCATGGGTTATTCTCACGAAGCAAGATTTCAACGTGCAAATTTTCAAAATGCTTTTTTTGAAAAATTTCTTTTTGAAACATTATTAACAAGATCTTAACTATATTAAAACAATATTTTGCAAATATTTAATGACAATTTATTACCTTTTTTAGCAAATTTTCAAAAATTTGTCCAGAAAAATTCTCATTACCGCAACAGTTTAAAAATGGCCATAACTTTAGGAAAGATGATCATTTTGATTTTTTTTAAATGGATTATTAACAGTTATGCACAGTTAACTTAAACTGTAAAATAATATATATATTTACATTTTCTTTTTTATCAGAATTTGACACATTTATCTCATTACCGCAACAACTTTGATAATTTACAACCCAATCTTTGAGATATTTCCTTGAAATCTGAGTTGTTTTCAAAATGATATGGCAATCCTGAAAGAACACATTACATAGATTCTAGACATGTATTTAGCAACAGATCTACATTTTGCATGTGCTGAAAAATTGTTAAATAAACACCTGGTTGCGGTAATGATATGTGTGTTTCGGAAATGAGGTTGATGATTGCGGTAATGATAATTACCATATAGTAGTATAGTATAGTGTAGTTAGTATAGTAGTCTGAGGTTTGTTTAAAACATAAAATGTGAATTTTGATTTGGCAATGTATTTATTATGAATAATAATAACATGCTAACAATGATTCAAACTGCTCACAACTCAGAACATGCACACTATTTAAACTAATAGGCTGTTAGAAAAGAACACACAACCTTAAACATTAAGTTCAAAAGAGAAATGGCACTCTGTTTCATTGGTATTGAAAATAGCAGATATATCAGCACTTAACATATTTACAACCTCAGAATGACAAAAGACAGTAGCAATGGCTGTGACAGAGGCAAAGCAGTGGGTGTGAACTGTGGGAAAGTTTGGAGAATCCATAGAGAAGGACTTTCTAGCTAAGCTGATTGAGATTGAAGATCTTGTTTCACAAACTACTATTATTTGGAATCACTGTAACAAATCCCTGAAGAAGGCAGGCCTTTTTTTCAAGTTATTTGAAAGATGATTGGCAGCTCTTGCCCGTTGTTGCTGCGGATTGGTCAGAACTATATCCAGTCCATGTCTTTGCAGATTGTGAACTGGTGGAGTCAGGCTACATTTGGAGCAACAAAGTGTTTCTGGAAAACCATCCAACACCTCAAGGTTCAAGGTTCAAGGTTTTTTTTATTTGTCACTCCAGTGTATGTCAGGACATATACAGGGATGAAATAGCGTTTCCAATTTTCCACAGTGCAATAGACAAGACAGTGCAATAGACAATAGTCAAGACAATAGACAGTGCAATAAGACAAGGTCGAGACAAAAGATGAGACAACAGTAGTGCAGCAGACCAGTAAAGTGCGAACAGTACACCTAACTTGAGGTGAAGGTGCTTGGCTAACCAGGTGTGATAAAGTGGCAGTAGTGTGAAGCTAACAGACAGCTAGACAGAACATATACAACTACTAGAAACTACTACTAGAAACTACAGTATACTACAGCTAGAAACTACAACTAAAAATCTAAAGCTATATACGAGACTACATAGCTACAACTAAACAAACAACATATAGCTTACTATGAGGTGAGGTATACATGTGCAAGATAGGATAGGATAGGATAGCAGCAGTTCGATCCAGTCCTTCAGTTGTATGTGTTTGACCATGTGTGAGTGTGTGCGCGTGCATGTGTGTGTAGGGAGTTCAGCGTGTGCGTGTGTGCGTGTGCACCCCCACCGTGGGAGGGGGGAGGAGTGGCAGCATGGGGGGGTGCGGAGTGGGAGGGTGCACAGTGGCGTGCGCAGTGCGAGGGAGTGGGAGGGAGTTCAGCATCCTGACGGCTTGGTGAACGAAGCTATCGTTCAACCTGCTGGTCCTTGCCCGGAGGCTCCTCAATCTCTTCCCTGATGGGAGGAGGTTGAAGAAGCCGTGCGTAGGGTGGGTGATGTCGCCTGCGATCTGTAGCGCCCTGCGGGTCACCCGTGTGTTGTAGATGTCTTGCAGGGACAGAAGGGGGACACCCGCGATCTTCTCCGCTGCTCTCACTGTGCGCTGCAAGGACTTTCTGCAGGATGCTGTGCACCCACCGAACCACACAGTTATGCAGCTGGTCAGGATGCTCTCGATCGTGCCGCGGTAGAAGGAGCACATGATGGGGGCTGGGGCTCTGGCTCTTCTCAGTCTACGGAGGAAGTAGAGGCGCTGCTGAGCCTTCTTGACCAGTGCTGTGGTGTTCGTGTTCCAGGAGAGGTCCTCTGTGATGTGTACACCAAGGAATTTGGTGCTCTTCACTCTCTCCACTGCAGTTCCGTTGATGCTCAGTGGGGAGTGCTGGGTGTGCGCTCTCCGAAAGTCCACAATGATCTCCTTCGTCTTCTCCACGTTCTCCACTCAGGAAGGGAAAGCAGTGAAACAAAGCTGTGTACAGCAAGGATTGGACATTGTCAACTTAGAATAAGGAAGTCATTGAGTAATGGAAGGAACACTTCAGGAACTCCTGAAATTCTGAAGGCTTGGATGTTGAGGGCCGGTCTTGGTTTCTTAAAGAGTAGCACTACTATTCCAGTCTGCCCAAAGCAAGAGCTGTGTCAGAGTGTTGGGCAGTAAGTCGTTTTTGTTTCGTGTGGGGGTTGGCCACTGCCTTAACTTTTCAACTATCCGGCTTATAATATTCATGGATGGACAGGATCTTGAGACAGTCATGGACAAGAGGGTATACAGTTTGGGGAGCTATGGGTTGTTTTACTGCTTTTTTCAAATGATGTGGTCCTGATGGCACCATCAGCCCTACACCTTAAGCTCTCACTGGAGTGACTTGCATTTGAGTGGGTGCCCACTGGGGTGAGGATCAGCATCTCCAAATCTGAGGCCATGGTTCTCAGCAGATGTAAAGTATCCCAGGGTCTTATTTACAAGGGGAGGACGGAGTATAGATCAGCCAATCAGAGTAGCAAGAGTTGTATTGCTCACGTTGTTGTTTAATAAAGAGAGAGCAGAGTAAGTGCAAGTCCAGTTGGGGGATTATATCTCCACACTGGCTTAGGAACAAGCTTTAATGTTGCTCTGGAAAGGGAAGTATGGACTCTGAAGATGGATGGAAGGTGGTTTCCTGATTAGCCAATCTAAACCTACAGCTTCAGGGATTTGTTTATGCTATAAGTCCCTACTTGGCCACAATGTTCGTTCAGTTTGTCAATAATGTTTTTACTAACGCCTACTAACACTATCATACCAATGAAGCGACAGTGTAAGATGGAGTGTATCAGATCTTCTCAGCTGGGGCCAATTATTTGGGAGCACCTGCTCAGTAGGACTTGAATAACACTGCTCTGTATTGCATTTTAAATTAAATACATACTACCAACCAACCAGAAAGCAACTGTCTACAACTATCTCATGCTAGCCCAATGGTTGTGGCAGTGTAAATACAACACATTCTCTAACGTTTACCACCGACAGTCACCTGTGATTGGAAAATCATGAGTTAACAGTAACGAATATTAGAGTGGGGCCCATAGGCTCCACCCAATTATTCTGTTTGTGTCCCTTGTATGCTCATAGATGGAGTTCTTTGTGAGGAATGCCCAAACATGGAACCTATAGATGTCAGAAGAGTTCAAGTGATAGAGTAGTGATCAGGTCCAGAGCCTGGGCAAAGGCCTTTTGTGGCGTTTCTGAACAACCGTGGGTCAGACCGTCACCTAACACTGTACCCTTTGTGGTGGGGTGGAATACATGTGTCAAATTTGGGTCATGGGGTGAACGGTTCCTGAGTTATGTTCATGGTGTATGTGTATATACAGCTGTACAGAGACTTGGTGCATTTATATTTAAAATACACTATGATCCTTGCAAAAGCCACTGAGAGTCCAACAGAAAAGTATAATGTTACATCTCATTATGGCATGCATTTTGCTAAGATGTCTTTAAGAAGAATGTTTGGTGCTTCCTTTGCCATATTATAAATTGATTATATTAGTGCATTGTAGTGGTTTATAGGCCATTGTCTTCACTAAACAAGTCAGCAGATGGATCTCCGAATTTTGACAGCCTAGTCTTTGCTCTAAAACTTTCTTTTTAAGAAAAAGGGAATGCATAAAATATCTAGAATTAATTAATAATACTAGAATTATTTTTTGATCATTATTACATATATTTATGATTAAAAATATAGTCTGACCTTATTAAATTCTCATTACCGAAACAGCCATTCTCTCTACCGCAACTACTTAAAATCATTGCGGAGTATGAGAATGGGTGTTGCGGAGGATGAGTAACTTTAGCATTTTTTGCTCATAATAGAGAAGCCATGATGGCTGAGGCATTTTTTATTCAATGTACAGCACTAGACATTAATAAAGTATATTGTCACCAAAAGAAATCTTTCTAACTATTATCTAAATGTGGAAAAGTGCCTGTTTCGGTAATGATAATCAACAATGCGTTTTCAGACTTTTTTAACAGAGATTTTAACTTTGCACTTGATAAATGTAAAGTGATCTGCTAAACTTTTAGCCATGTTGAATATACTGTCAGATGTATTAAGTTGCTCAAAATCAAAATTTATTTGCAATTCTTTGTTTGAGTTTAAACAGCCCTTCAAAAACATTGCGGAGGATGAGAAATTTGCATGTGGACATGATGTTTTTTCCCAATATATATTTAATTGAAATATGTTTTTTTAAAATTATTTCAATTTATGATTTTAAAAAACATAATGAATAATTTGAATTTATTTTGAGCAAAATCCATAAAGGTTATCCAATAAAAAATCCAATCTAAACACCACTAAAATGACTGCGGACGCATTGCGGTAATGAGAATTTCAGCTAAAAACGCATAAAAAAACAATAATAATGAATTTTCAGATAAATATAAACCTCTGAACAAGAAAGAGAAAAAAAATATCTTTAAAATGGTAATTTCATTGTATTATAAAGTTGTGTTTTTGATGTTGAAATGTTCACGGACATGCAATTTCATGTTTCGTGAGAATGACCCTCATAGAGGTGCACACAATGGGAGTTGAAGCCAATCAGGGTAACCAATAAGGGCTGACATTGACCCGAAACTCCAACTGTTCTGTCCTCTCATTGGTCAGAAATACTAACACTATCTCTAACCCTCACCCTCAACATAACATGATGCAGTGTGAACACAGTTTAGATTTAGAAATACTCACTCACATATTACCAACCTGTTTTAAGTGAGCCAAAAATGCTTCTCAGGTAAAATATTAGTATGCAATTAAATTAGATTAATAGATTAGATTAGATGAATTAATTACAAAGCTTTAAATTAATTAGATACATTTTTAATTGAGTCACACCCCTAGAAAAAACACAAACACAGACATTCCAATGTTTTTTCCTTTTATTGCATGAATCCAAAGTTTCTGCAAATCATCATGTTGCTCTGCTGTCTGTCTGTCTGTCTGTTCTGTAACAGTTAATACTCATCGGCAGCTTGAGGTTTTCACACATTCTTTGTCCCGTTTTCATGTACTTTTCATTTCAAACGTCTCTGTCATGTTTGCCAGGTGTTGGTTAAACTACGGTGAGAACGAAGGCTTTATTCTGCACTCCATCAGGGAAAGAAAACAGGAGTGTAGAAAATATTGCTAAAGTGGATTCCAGACAGATCACAGGAGATCCTTCATCACTAAACAACCTTCCCAGCATTAAATAAGAGGAATGCAGGGATTAAAGTAAAAAAAAATCTTGAGACTGAAATTGATTTTTTGCAAATAAGCACTGAGCTAATTCAATGACCCCTGTGAAATCCTCAGGACTGAAATCAGTACCCAGTACTGAGAACTTTAATCCCTGGGAATGGCCACAATGGTACAAAGTAAACCTCCTTTCTATCTAGAAACAATAAAGACAATAAACTACAGGAAACTGATATGTTTGAATGGTGGAAACCATGAAATCACTGAATAGAAGTACACACAGTACAACAAAAAGAGTTTGGGATGAGGGTTCAATGTTTACCGTTACAATCATACATGTTTAGGATGTTCCAGATGAACCGTGTGACCATGGCAAATGGAGTCGTGTGTCGACGGTGTTGAACATGTATGTAAATTTGTCCCTTTTGGGTCCTTCACACGAGGATTGATAAAACACGCCTGGTCTAGTTAATATTCAACAGGAGCTGCGTTTTGTGCAGAGAAGACGCGGTGTGATCCGTGAACGCGGCTGTTGCGATGTGTGCTAGTTCACGTGCACTCGTCCGCGATTTCTGTTTATTTTATTCATTTATTTTTATCGTGTCCCTCTAGAGCAGGGGTTTTCAACCTTTTTGATCCCAGGGACCACTACTTGAGGATATTTTAGCCCCCCTGAGACCACAAAACTACAATTCCGGGCTGGATTTTGGAGGGGAAAAAAAAGACCATTAATCTTCTACATTCTCTAGTTGTGTAGACTTGGGGCTAATTCATGTGATGAATATAAATCTGGTTAACCAAGTCAGCTGAGGGACCACCTGCAACCCTCTCAAGGACCACTGGTGGTCCCCGGACCTCTGGTTGAAATCCACTGCTCTCTGTGTGTGAGCGTTCAGCTCCTCCCATCATGCTGACTTTCCTCTTCCAAACATCTCTGGATGGTTTTAGGCACACGTTTGGTTTGGCAAGATGAAGAATGGCTGCATGCTCAGAACTACAGCAATTATAGGTCTTCTTAAAAGGATCACTGGTTAATGAGACAAATATGGCTTAAAACATTATACTTTCCATATATAACTATAAAACAATAAACAAATAAAAGCACCGTCTGTATCTTAGTTCTTCCATAAATATAGAATCTTTCACTCAACAGGGAGTGCTCCTGTCGCAGTTTGATGATGTCACATGAGCATGTGTTGTTTAGCCCTATGGAATATATGGAATGCATATGCTAACAAAAAAACAACTTATATTAACTTACAACTTTGTAACTGTAATATGAGCATTGAGCACCAAAGCAATATTTTAAATATGTTTATTAGCATGTACATTGCACATATTCCACAGGACTGAACCACACAGTCTCATGTGACATCATCATCCTGCGACAGGAGCAGTCCCTATTGAGTGAAACTAAAGTATTGGAGGTGTTTTACCTGTATTTTTCAGTTATAGATTGCAAGTATAGTGTTTTAAGGCATTTCCGTCTAATTAGGCAGGGATCCTTTTAAAAGGAAAAACAATGAGGGGGTAACCAAAGTCTTTTTGAGGTTCCCTCAGTTACATCGTTGTGAAACAGCATGTGACGACCATATACAGGCCGAAGAATATCTAACTATAAGTCTATTATACAACTAGAACTATAACTATTCATTTTCTGCTGCCGACTTGAAAAGAACTACGTGAGAACTTTTACCATGGATGAATATTCTTGAGAGATTGCACAAATAAGAACATTTTCTATGATGCAGTGTTGGAGTATGAGGTACGCTGATTATTTTTATTATTAAACAACTGCCTACAACCCTGTTTTACTGACGTTTTACTGTCCAACCAGTAAATTCATCATCTATAACCACAGATACAGATAACTTAGGGCTCAAGTCAGCATTTCTCTGAAGCAACAAAATACCTGTAAGTGCTGTTGTGTCTTTACAATTTATTGTCCCTTCTTTTTTCACTTGTTTTTTTTTTTTTTTTTTTTACTTTACTTTTCCCCACATTAAAACAATGGTTAACTTGTTAACTTGTACAGTATGCCAGTAGGGTATGCCTCCTACTACTTTATTTTCTTTAAATGCAGCCTAATAATAAATAAGAGAAACTATCGAATGTTTGGATTTCATAAATAACTATGTTTTAATATATTTTGACTCGTTGATGCCATACAGTAGAAACTGTTGTTAACGGGTGTTATTAATTACAGCTTCAATACTGAGCCTTGTGGCCGGTCGTCTGAGCATTACAGTACACTATATGACCAGGGAGTGTTTGAGTTAGAGTTCTCAAAACATTTGAACATTCTGTTGTCCTCAGGATAATATTCAGTCCACAATTCCATTCTGTTGGGCAAAACGATCAAATAATTCATCTACCTTCTCCCATTGCCATATGTATTTTGTAAAATTAAGTAATACAGAATGCTTAACAAAGACCTGACAGTGGAAGAATGAAACCGAACAGACCTGTAAATACAGGTCCGTTTGGTTTCATTTTTTAAGATCTATAGAAGGCTTCCATTTGGTTACCAACTCTCTGTAGTTTAGCTGGGGACCACCTGGAGTGGTGGGGTGGTGGGGGTCATAGCTGGGGACCACCTGGAGTGGTGGGGTGATGGGGGTCATAGCTGGGGACCACCTGGAGTGGTGGGGTGATGGGGTCATACAGTATCTGACAGAGAGAACAGTACAGAGGGCAGAATACAAAAAACACCCAGAAAGAATAATAATAATAAGTATAGGGGAGATAGAGAGAAAGAGAGAATACATGAAGGCTTGGCCCAAATGATACTCTGACCAGGCTATATGTTGCGACATTGAGGGGTCAGAAAACTGGGCTCTTTTTGGGAGGGCTGCTGCGGCCTGCCCGAAAAAAAAAAGGGACAAAAGAGGGACATTTACAAAATTTTCCCAGAGAGTGAACGAATGTGAACCAAGTTCCATTTGTACACCCTCTCGAAAATGTTGTACACCCTCAGAAAAAAAGGCAAAGAAAAGAGCCGCCGTAGGACTGATCCCATGAAGTGATGGAGTTTTTGCGACAGCCTAATTCTGTCTATACTCAGGGTCGAGTTATTATTTGGGCAGAGCCTTCCTGTTTTCCTAGAGCAGGGGTTTTCAACCTTTTTTGACCCAGGGACCACCAATCTGACCAACCTGCAACCTGGGGACCACCACTATTGTGTCGGCCTGTCAAGCATCTTGCGGGATGGTCCCAAAATCATGAATTAGATAAGATAGATAAGATCAATATTTTAACTCTTGAGAGCATAAACATGGAGCCAAATGGACCCGCCAGGGTCCATTTGGCTCCATGTTTTACGCTCTCAAGAAGTTACATCTGGTTAACCGACTTTTCCATCGTTTAGCCTAGATGATGGACCAACTGGATCTCTCTCAGGGACCACAGGTGGTCCCCGGACCACTAGTTGAAAACCCCTGACCTAAAGAGACATAGAGAAAGATCTAGAGGGACAGAAGAGAGGTTGTTTTTTTTCCGTCTAGCTGACAGACTTGAGCTTGGTCCAGGGGTTGACTCCCCGGACCTCCATGGGAGGTTCGTTGTAGAAGATGTGGTTACACAGGTCCTCCAGAGGGGGCTCTGGGTCGGTGGTGGCGAACAGAGCAGCGTCCTCGATCTCCTTCCTCACCTCCACGTCGATCTCCTGCAGAACACAGACAGAACACAGACTCAGGGTATGGTCCAAGAAAGTCGAGGCCCATTTTTTATTATTATTATTATTATTTCTTTACCCCGCGGCGCCCGCCGGACCCAACGCAAAATGTTGCCATACGGCTCACAACACAGCCGTGTGCATTATGTTCTGAGAGAATCCATGTTAACTTAGGCTACTGTCACTGTGTACCTTTTGCAGTATTTTAGCAAAGATATAATCCATATATACCGTAATCCACGAGGGTTGAGGGAGGGGAAAGAGCGTCTGTGGATCGCCTTCTTTCTTTCTTTCTTTCTTTCTTATTTCCTTTTTTTTTGGGAAGCATTTGCAGAGCCGGATAAAAGGCTGTGCACAGGGGGGGAATGCCCCCCTAAACGCCCTAAATCTCCGGAATCTCCGCTTAAACTTTTCGCCTGCCCCCCCTATTGTGAAATTTTATACCCGGACCTGAAAACAGTAACGTAAGCCGACAACAAGAGAGAGCGCGCACACCGGAGCTCGAGATTTGACAAGAAAGCAGTGACATGTTCACAAACGGCTCCTCTCATCACGTTGGTGGTGAACTTTAGGTGTTTGTGCCGTGGTTCCAAAAAATAAGCAAATAAGCGATCATAGCCGCGTTCTTTGAGACAGACTGCGGGGGGAAGGAGGAGGAGGACGCCGCCGCGGCAGCAGCAGCAGCAGCAGCAGCACAGACTCGTAAAGCACAGACATGTCCTCGGTACAGCGATAGTAAAATAAGCAAATAAGCAATTCTCTTCCCTATAAAACAGTAACGTTATAACGTTTTGAACAAGAAATGACAAAGAATAGGCTACAGCCGGACAGCGATGCATTCATATCCTGCGCTCCGTCTGGGTTATCATTGGCTTGTCCTCTGCTGTTCTCTCCACTGGGCGTTTGTGAGATCAAGTGCACGGTCGGACTTTTTACTGACAGTTAAATCTGACAGCACTTCAACAATAGGCTCTCTCTGTTCATTTGTTTATGTTAGACATTAAACACCCCAACCCCGAGAGTGGAATGATAAAAAAAAAAAACGAGTAGGCCTACAAAAAAAAAAAAAAAAAAAAAACGACATTCGACTGGGAGGTTGTCAGTCGACAGCGCCCCCTACCGACTGACTAGTCGACTAGTCGACTAGTTGGGGTCAGGCCTACTGCCTACAAATGCGCGTCACCCGGCAGTGATAGACACCAGCCAATGGAACAGAGAGGGGGTGTCGTAACTCTGTCCCACTTTGGCTCTGCTGTACGTCTCCTCTTGGAACCGCCCAAAGCCTCGGAAGTATTTCAAAGAGCCGGACTTTAGAGCGTCAGTGTGCCCAGACTGTGTGTGTAGCCAGGTATGGTGTAAGTCTTCTCATTGGCTAAAAATCAGTAAATCAGTTCTGGGGCCTTGGGGTAGGCCGAAAGCCTACACCACCAGCCCTGGAACTGTGCTTACCAAATAATTACCCAGAATTAAAACCTGTCAAAAGGTCCAGAAATCGCCTGACCCCCCCCCCCCCCAACCCCCCCAATTAAAAATGTTACTGTACTCCCTGGCTTTGTTCATCATGAGTTGAAGCTCTTGATGACTGGTTTTAATTATTATGGATAATTATTTGGTAGACCCAGGTAAATGAGCACAGCCCCAGACCTGATTCGCTGCCATGCAGCCAATGAGCACGGCCCCAAACCTGATTTGCTGCCATGCAGCCAATGAGAGGACTTACACCATACCTGCTACACCACAGCGATTGAGAATTGCACCCATTATCAGTAGATAACCTCCAATCCAACACTTGATGTAGACTGCCAAGCAGGGAGGATCCCTCCACCCCCACCCAGCAAACGATGCGCTTTTGAGACTGAATGGTAGTTGTGGAAGTTACTGTATTTACAGTCCCCAGAGAAACAACCCTGTTCAGTCCTCACTAGTGTTACTGTATTTACAGTCCCCAGAGAAACAACCCTGTTCAGTCCTCACTAGTGTTACTGTATTTACAGTCCCCAGTGAAACAACCCTGTTCAGTCCTCACTAGTGTTACTGTATTTACAGTCCCCAGAGAAACAACCCTGTTCAGTCCTCACTAGTGTTACTGTATTTACAGTCCCCAGAGAAACAACCCTGTTCAGTCCTCACTAGTGTTACTGTATTTACAGTCCCCAGAGAAACAACCCCGTTCAGTCCTCACTAGTGTTACTGTATTTACAGTCCCCAGAGAAACAACCCTGTTCAGTCCTCACTAGTGTTACTGTATTTACAGTCCCCAGAGAAACAACCCTGTTCAGTCCTCACTAGTGTTACTGTATTTACAGTCCCCAGAGAAACAACCCTGTTCAGTCCTCACTAGTGTTACTGTATTTACAGTCCCCAGAGAAACAACCCTGTTCAGTCCTCACTAGTGTTACTGTATTTACAGTCCCCAGAGAAACAACCCTGTTCAGTTCTCACTAGTGTTACTGTATTTACAGTCCCCAGAGAAACAACCCTGTTCAGTCCTCACTAGTGTTACTGTATTTACAGTCCCCAGAGAAACAACCCTGTTCAGTTCTCACTAGTGTTACTGTATTTACAGTCCCCAGAGAAACAACCCTGTTCAGTCCCTAAAGCTAGATGTCTCTCCCGCGCTGCTGGCCAATGGGGAGTGATGTCGTTACGTGGCGACCATCTTGTAAGAGGAGAGCATAACATTGTGTCTATGAGCATATACTTTTTAAATGACGATAACTCGCTTATTTTTTCAACCGTTTCTCAAACAGATTGGTTTGTTGTAAACGTCAGAGACGTCTGCATAATATGAGCCATTATATGATGTTTTTAGAAGAAAAAACATCTAATACATCATGTAAATCCGTCAAGTTTTGAGTGAGTTCTATCTGTTTTTGTTTGGGCTGCCATAGAGCATAGTGTATTTAGTCCTCTCACAAGATGGCCGCCGTGAACGACGTCAGAGGCTCCGCCTCAAGACATCTAGCTTTGTATATATATATATATACACACTGTATATATCTATGACTCCAACCACGAGGCTAGTATGTTTGACTGTGTTGTTGACAGACAGACACAGACAGACAGACAGACAGACAGACAGACAGACAGACAGACAGACAGACAGACAGACAGACAGACAGACAGACAGACAGACAGACAGACAGACAGACAGACAGACAGACAGACAGACAGACAGACAGACAGACAGACAGACAGACAGACAGACCTTTAGTTCCTCTACACTAGCCATGTTGTTGCTCAGCATTCGGTCCTTCAGCATGGAGATTGGATCACTCTTACTGCGGACCTCCTGGATCTCTTCACGAGTACGGTAGCTGTGAGGGGACAAACAGTATGGTTAATATTACACCTCCAGGGTTAATATTACACCTCCTGGATCTCTTCACGAGTACGGTAGCTGTAGAGGACACAGTACGGTTAATATTACACCTCCTGGATCTCTTCACGAGTACGGTAGCTGTAGAGGACACAGTACGGTTAATATTACACCTCCTGGATCTCTTCACGAGTACGGTAGCTGTAGAGGACACAGTACGGTTAATATTACACCTCCTGGATCTCTTCACGAGTACGGTAGCTGTAGAGGACACAGTACGGTTAATATTACACCTCCTGGATCTCTTCACGAGTACGGTAGCTGTGAGGGGACAAACAGTACGGTTAATATTACACCTCCTGGATCTCCTGGTTATCAAGGAAAATAAGAGGAAAGGACACCAACGTCATTTTTTCTGACTGTCAATTTAAATCGTCCGGTTCGTCACGGTGACAAACTGCCGCAGGAAACTGCAGGGGATACATTGAAGTCAATGAAGCAAAGTGTGTATGCACATATTCAAAAATTATTTCTGAACGACTGATACAATTGTACACTTCTGGAAAATAACAGAATACACATAACAGATTATTATCCCCTGTGTTTCTTCTCGATGAGTAGAGTACACCGTGTAACTTTATAAAGCTGTGCAAATAGCAGTCCGATCTGCCACTTACTGTGACGAATCTGCCGGCCGAAATCACAGACAGTCATGCCAGATTGTGTGCAAGAAACAAGCAACCAGGTTGCTTAAATTGCCATCCATTTTCAGTAGAAGTCGAATGATGTTATTTCTCACTTCACTTGAATTGTTATGGAAATAGTTGTAAATCTAAACGCATTACCTCTGATCTATAGCCTGCTTGTTTAATTACAATAGTGACCACTTGTTAATTTTATCAAGACATAAAGAGACGTACAAAATTATAACTAGCAAAGCAAATCATGGTGAGGGTGGCACAAACCACATGTACATACTGTAACAAACCACATGTACATACTGTAACAAACCACATGTACATACTGTAACAAACCACATGTACATACTGTAACAGATCATATGCTGTAGGGTGGCACAAACCACATGTACATACTGTAACAAACCACATGTACATACTGTAACAAACCACATGTACATACTGTAACAAACCACATGTACATACTGTAACAAACCACATGTACATACTGTAACAAACCACATGTACATACTGTAACAAACCACATGTACATACTGTAACAAACCACATGTACATACTGTAACAAACCACATGTACATACTGTAACAGAACACATGTACATACTGTAACAGAACACATGTACATACTGTAACAAACCACATGTACATACTGTAACAGATCATGGTGAGGGTGGCACAAACCACATGTACATACTGTAACAAACCACATGTACATACTGTAACAAACCACATGTACATACTGTAACAAACCACATGTACATACTGTAACAAACCACATGTACATACTGTAACAAACCACATGTACATACTGTAACAAACCACATGTACATACTGTAACAAACCACATGTACATACTGTAACAAACCACATGTACATACTGTAACAAACCACATGTACATACTGTAACAAACCACATGTACATACTGTAACAAACCACATGTACATACTGTAACAAACCACATGTACATACTGTAACAGACTGACACAAACCACATGTACATACTGTAACAGACTGAAACAAACCACATGTACATACTGTAACAGGGTGACACAAACCACATGTACATACTGTAACAAACCACATGTACATACTGTAACAGCGTCATATGCTATGTGTATACTGTATGTAATTGTTTTTCTTCTTTCTTCTGCCATTGAAAACCATCAACTTTGAAATGAAATCATTCCTTGGATGTTTGTCTAGTCTCTAGTCTTGTCATGGTGCATTAAATGTAATGATCGAGTGTATGATGAGTATAACTAGGCTACTTTCATCATATAGGCTACATATTGCAGATTTACCAGCTCACACTCTGATCGGACAAATATAGAATCATGGGCTCTAAAAAAAAATCCCCGCACAAGGTCACGGAACGGTCGAAACCGACCCAACTATGTGGACAATTTAAACTTTTAAATGAACCAATGGGTGTTTGGAGCCAGCATTCCTTTCTAGTGGAGGGAAAATAGTGGGATGGGTCTATGAGTTGAAACCAGCCGCTCTCTCTCTCCGTGTGTGTGTGTGTGTGTGTGTGTGTGTGTGTGTGTGTGTGTGTGTGTGTGTGTGTGTGTGTGTGTGTGTGTGTGTGTGTGCGCGTGTGTGTGAGTGCGTTAGAGAGAGAGAGAGAGAGAGAGTTCCCCCTCTTGCCTGACTCATCTGACACAGAGAGACTTCGGAGTAAGGAAAGACAGACTGGATTTCTAAAAACTACAGGAGTTCTTTTTCACCCAAAACCACTGGAAATAATCTGTCAACTGAATGGACTTTAACAGAAGTTAATACTAACCAAGAACACTGGAAGCTGCTGCTGTCTGTTTTGTCTTTAAGAAGAAAAGGGAGAAGTAAACTTTCAGGGAACATTCTGGAACAGGGAGTTTTACCACCACTGACTGGCTGGATTTACTGTTTTGAGCTGAGAGTTTGTAGATTCACTGAAAAGACTAAATGGCTGCCAAGGTGTCTCTCCCAGAAGAGGACTTTTCCTGTCCTGTGTGTCGTGACATCTTTAAAGATCCTCTTGTACTGTCCTGTAGCCACAGCTTCTGTAAAGACTGTCTGCAGGACTGGTGGAGAGAGAAGACAATAAAGCAATGTCCACTTTGTAAGGAAATATCTTTGACGGATCGTCCGCCTCGTAACCTGGTTCTGAAGAACCTGTGTGAGGCTTTCAAACAGGAGAGAGAGAAGAGACCGTCAGCAGGGTCTGAGGTTGAGGATCTCTGCAGTCTGCATGCTGAGAAACTCAAACTGTTCTGTCTGGAATGTCAACAGCCAGTGTGTCTTGTGTGTCGGGATTCTAGAAAACACACTGGCCACCGCTTCAAACCAATCGATGAAGCTGCTCTGGATCACAAGGAGGAGGTCCAGGAATTGCTGAAGCCTTTACGGGAGAGGTTACAGGTCTTCAATAAGGTGAAAACAAACTACAACCAAACAGCAGAACACATAACGTTGCAGACCCGACACACAGAGACACAGATGAAGGAACAGTTTAAGAAGCTTCACCAGTTTCTACATGATGAAGAGGAGGCCAGGATCACCAAACTGAGGGAGGAAGAGCAGCAGAAGAGTCAGATGATGAAGGAGAAGATCGAGGCTCTGAACAGAGACATATCAACCGTTTCAAACACGATCAGAACCATAGAGGAGGAGCTGAGAGCTGAACACATCTCATTCCTGCAGAAGTACAAGACCACCATGGAAAGAGTCCAGCTCACACTGCAGGACCCACAGCCGGTCTCAGGAGCACTGATAGACGTGGCCAAACACCTGGGCAACCTGAGCTTCAGAGTCTGGGACAAGATGAAGGACATTGTCTCCTACACTCCTGTCATTCTGGACCCAAACACTGCACCTCCAATATACACCCTGTCTGATGATCTGACCAGCGTGACATGTGGAGAGAAACAGCAGCTCCCTGACAACACAGAGAGGTTTGACCATCATGGCTTTGTCCTTGGTTCTGAGGGCTTTAACTCAGGGACTCACAGCTGGGATGTTGAGGTTGGAGACAATACATGCTGGGAAGTAGGTGTGTTAGCAGAGTCCTATCAGAGGAAGGGAATACCAGGGGGTCCACACTGGAGCATATGGTATAATGGAGGTACATACGTTTCATACTCCTCAGGGTCAGTCACTGATTCCACATTGAATCAGAAACCTCAGAGGATCAGAGTCCAGCTGGACTGGAATAAAGGAAAGCTGTCATTCTGTGATCCTGATACTAACACACACATACACACCTTCACACACAGGTTCACTGAGACACTCTTTCCATACCTTTTGACTGTTCCTTTTGGTACTCTGAAGATCTTATCTAGATCAGTCTAACTCTGGACAATGTAGACATGATGATGAATGAGTGTAGGGGTTCAGTAGGGGCTACAGGAAATAATAATAAAACATCAATGTTATCATTAATAAACTGATGATATTATTGACACTGTTAATAGTTATGGTTGCTGTTATAATATTGGGGATTAGAGGTATAATAAATTAACCAGTTTGTAGATTCTACAAATTCCTTCTATGTCAGTAAATCTCACTCTTTCCAGATGTTTTGTAAAAATGTTGATAAATAGACAGATGTACAAGCTCACAGCACAGCAGGTCTGGGTTTAACCAGATCTACTGCAGGAGGACATTGGAAGATAAACCTTTTACACTATAAAATGTAATATTATTCACTTGATGGCTGTTATTGGGCTACTATAGATTAAAACTAGACTAGAAATAGTGGTACCTTATGTACTGTACAAGACACTATGTAATACTTTTACTGTAGTACTTTCTCCTATTTTTATTTAGTACTAGGACCTTACCCGTTGAATATGTGAAGTCCAAATCATGCAAAGCGTGGGCAATGTGATGTACTAATCATACCAATGATGTAAGTGGTTTTGAGGAACAATTGTTTTAATGTATATTGTAACATGGGAAATGATAAAATCAGTTGTGGCAAAGCAAGGCGTACAGAAAAATGGTGATAAATAATGTTGTTGCATAAAAATGGTTGTTTCTGTGGACATCATGAAGCATTGTTTCAAGGGTTTATCTCTGTTTATCTGAATATTCCTCAAACATAAGTTGTCAGAACCTGTTATGATTACCTGGTTGTGTTTTGACTGAATGGTAATCCTTGGTGTTGCGTGCCAGCCGAAGGTATGCTGTGTTCTTAACTTCTTTGTGGCATGATGTGCATATAGAGTTACATCTGGTTAACCAACTTTTCATCGTTTAGCCTGGGGACTACTTTGAATGCCGGGATCACTGGTTGAAAACCACGGTGTTAAACCATTCGTGCGGTCGGATGGACACACACACACACACACACACACACACACACACACACACACACACACACACACACACACACACACACACACACACACACACACACACACACACACACACACACACACACACACACACACACACACACACACACACACACACACACACACACACACACACACACACACACACACACACACACACACACACACACACACGTTGGCCATGGGACCACCTGGAAACCTCTCAAGGACCACTGGTGGTCCCCAGACCACTGGTTGAGAACCACTGAGTTAAGCCATTAATGCAGAGTCGAAGGGAGACACCCTGTGTGTACACGCACACACGCATAGCAAAAGTAAAGTTGCACATCCAACGCTATGTTTTTTGTGTGAGCAGCTGCGCTGCAATAACCACTGAGGGATTAAGGAAATGCGAGGCTGCATGGAGGATCAGCGATCCATCATATGTCTCACTCGTGTCCATGTGAGAGTCAGCGTTGTTCCCTTCTGTTATCATCATGGTGGATTATATCGTTATATTTCATGTTGGTGTCGAACGCTGCAACACTTAGGGGAAGATCGCGGTGGAAATGTTACTCTACAGCTTGAGAGAGAAGAGATGGGCATATGTGGCAGCCGGTCGCTTGTGTAATGATAGGGACGGGGCACATTCCCCATATAAACTAATGGGGAAATTGTCGTGCACAAATAAATTCATTATTAATCGAGGATGTGTTCATTTGAAAAAAAAAAAAGGCTTTGTGAGTCTCTTACTATTATTATTATGCTCAATGACTGTGTGAAAACTCAGAGCGATTGGTGTAGCCAGGACGGACTTATGCCTGTTTCAGACATTCATTCATTCAGACGGACGGACAGACATTTCCTGGATCATAGTATGGACGTATAGAGGCATACCATTTGTACCCTTTGATTTTCTGTTGAAATTACAGTTCTGAAAGAAAGAACTATGTATACCTTTAGGAATTATTGGGGAAATTAAATAAACATAATCTACCACACAAAGCTCTACTGTATAGTTGTGAATTGTATGTTTTACTATTGATACTGTTAAATGCATCACTGATTTATTATACTATTCATGGTTTTAAATCAGTTTATTTATTGAACTGAAGTTGCTGTTAGTTATGAAGGTATAAATTGGACCCAATACCTCCCTGCTTGACACTATGGGCTCTATTTACGTCACATGCTAAACCCCTTATCCCAAACCTCTTTTTTACTGTTTTGCAAAACATTTTTTAACAGTTCAACATACAGTATATCGATATATCAAATCGGATCGCAGCATAACTAAGAATCGCAATATAAATCGATTCACAACCCTAATTATTGATATTGTATCATATCGAGAGGTAAGATAAAGGTAAGATATCGTGAGGTAAGTGAATTGTCCCACCACTAATAAACAGCAAACATGGTACATATATAGCAGGGGTGTCAAACCCAAATACAGAGTGGGCCAAAATAGAAAAATTGGTACAAGTCGAGGGCCGGAGATACCGGTCTGTGTTTCAACACCGGTTTACGATGACGTCACTGTCAAACAGCAAAAAAGTAATTTCCCTTCAAAAATCAATGTCTCTTAATGGCAAGATAATTGTAAAGATGAAACTGCCTGCATTAAAATAGTGTCCTCGAAAAATCCTTGAAAAATAGCAGGTGTTCACGTCTATGAGACGTGAACACATGCTATTTTTCGAGGATTTTTTTCTTCTATGAGGAAGTAAAACAATTAGTTGCATTCATTTCTTATCATGGGCCAGTTCTAATACTAATTCAATATCATGTGATGTATAGTGAACGAATCACACCAAAACTGCATGTGTGTGTGTGTGTGTGTGTGTGTGTGTGTGTGTGTGTGTGTGTGTGTGTGTGTGTGTGTGTGTGTGTGTGTGTACGCATGCACACGTTCAGGGCAATGATTCAATTATAAGCAACCGGCAGTGATGGGCAGTAGCTTGTTACAAGTAGCTAAGCTACATAGCTTAACTTCATTTTCCCGTACCTTGTAGTGTAGCTTACTACATTTGTTTTGGGAATAGCTTGTAGTGAAGCTACACTACTTGTTTCGAGTAACAAGGATTGTAGCTTACTACATTTTACCCAAATACATTTTCAAATTCCACCCATTTTTAATGGGTAGAAAACCTTTAATATACATCCCAAAACTTAGCCATGCCACCATCCTAGGTTCAAACCCACCCCTAGATTATTATTATTATTATGATTAAATATCATCATTATGATATTTATATTATTTTATTATTATTTAGAAGGTTGTACATCAAGCTACTTTTGTCATGTAGCTTGTAGTTTAGCTTGCTACAATTTTCTGGGGATAGCTTGTAGTGTAACAAGTAGTGTAGCTTACTACATTTTCCCAGTATCTTGCCCATCACTGGCAACCGGTAATAAACACATGAGCAGCACACAGAGCTAATACTAGACCAGGGGTTTTCAACAGGTGGTCCGGGGACCACCAGTGGTCCCTGAGAGGGTTCCAGGTGGTCCCCAGGATAAATGATGGAAGGTTGGTTAACCAGATGTAACTCTTGAGAGTGTGAAAATGAAACCAAATGGACCCTTGCGGGTCCATTTGGTTTCATTTTTACACTCTCAAGAGTTAAAATATTCATCATCTGAATTAGCACCACTTAATTAAGAAGTTTACACTGTTTTGTTGGCAAAATACAGCTTGGAATTGTGGACAAAACCAAAAGAATTCTTTAATTTTAGGTCTTTGGTGTGAAAATGTTGTCAGATGGTGGGCCCTGGCATCAAAAAGGTTGAAAACCCTTGTACTAGACGACAAAACCACCCAAAAAAGCAACAAAAAAGGGGACAAAAGTGACATAACGAAATAGGGAAATATACAAGTCTATATGCAATGAGTTGTTACTATTATGAACCTCCTGAAAGTGATGATCTATTAGATAAACAGGGATATTTGATATCGTATTATGCTCCGTCAGACGGTCCCTCAGGGGCGGATCTAGGCATGGGCATGAGGGGGGCAATGCCCCCCTAAATGCCCCACCAAACACGATGGCATGCAAAACAACCCAAGATATTTCAGTGCTTCTATTTAAAATGATGTGAACCACTACTACTGCTACTAACTAACTACAGCTGTGTCACCACTAAACCAACAGCATTTCATCATTGAAAACAGAAAACTCTCTGAGTCAGACCTTTAGCTTTATGCATGCTGCGTGTCTGTTGCAACTTCAACAACAACTGATGTTATTATTGATGCTTTACTTGACTAACAAAAGTCCTGTAGCTGAAAATGGTATGGGTGCGGCTTCATCGCTCGTGGCGCGAAGCGACACGGGCGATGAAGCCGCCCCCATACCACCCCCCCCCCCCAATTGGGAAATGTTACATCCGCCCCTGCATGGCCTCAGTAAGGTGACAGTCATTATGTCAAAATCATGTCAAAATAAAGCCTCAGTAAAGTGACTGCCATTATGTCAAAATAAAAGTACCTTTCTCTTTTCTCCTGCCCCCCCCCCCCCCCCCCCCCCCCCCCCAATTAGGAAATGTTACATCCACCCCTGCTTCTTCTGGTAGCTTATATTGACTGAAAGTCCCAGCCAGGAGTGGGTCAGAAACACAGGTCAACATGGCAGCACATGTTTGAATTAGTGATAGACCGATTATCGGCCGTGGCCGATTATCGAATTCGATATTCATGATTTTATTAATAATCGGTATCGGTGCTCAATTATTAATTATTATTATTTGTATTTATTATAAATGTTCAAAAAATTAGACATCGACCACTTTCATTGAAGATTGTGGTGGTAAGGAGATGTATAGCTGTGTGTCTCTGACTCCATCACCTCATGTATTTATAGATTTATCCAAATTATCCAAAATGTATTTTCTCTTTTTCTTTTATGTCTGAAGCTCTGTGCCTGTACTTGAATTTAAAAAAATGCATTTGATGGACTGAAACTGAACTGAACTGAAACACTTTTGCTGCTTCCGCACTTTTATTCTATTAAAGTAAATAATAATCGTTCGATCTCTAGTTTGAATACACAAGACGCAAGACAAAGGAAACTATATAGTACAGGCATTATATGGAATAGAAGAACTCAACCTGGAACTAACCGCAAAAAAAATCAAACTCAGCTGATTTTGTATCTTCAATATATCCTGAATAACAGATAAAAAGTTGCCTGGAATTGTCTGTCAGATTTGAAAATGGCATTTACAGTATGTCCACCGTTGACATTGTATTTAAGCCAAATACTTTCTAAATTTCATTTTGTTTTAAATAGAAAGTGACATATCAAACTATGGAGTTTTCTTGGTGCTGAATCCATTCCAAGCATTAATTTTGCCCCCCAAAAAATCTTTCTTGGTTGGAAACAGACATAGCTGTGTACAAATATGATGTGGTCAGCACATTTGGGCAAGTTGTTATATTTCATCCAATGAGTGATTTTGTGCAAAACTAATGCTAAGAATGGATTCAGCACCATAAAAACTTTCTAGTTTTATATGTCACTGTGCTACTTAAAGCATAATGAAATTTAGAAAATATTTGCCTTAAATGGGATGTCAATGTTGGACATAGTGTAAATTCCATTTTCAAAGCTTTCCCCTCAGACAATTCCAGGCAACTTTTTATCTGTTATTCAGGATATATTGAAGATACAAAATCAGCTGAGTTTGATTTTTTTTTTTTTTTTTTCAATTAGTTCTAGGTCAAATGACATTATTACTGGACTAATAGTGGAGGTGTTAGATAGGAAGTTAGTGTGGGGGAGAAGCAGGAACAAAATGCCAGATATCACACCCTCACAGCAGGGTTTCAGAGCTTCAAACAGGACTTTCTAGGTCTTTTAGTAATGGAAATGTTGCTATCTCAGTGTGTGTGCGAGTGTGTGAGTGTGTGTGTGAGAGAGAGAGTGAGAGTGTGAGGGAGAGAGAGAGAGAGAGAGAGAGAGAGAGAGAGAGAGAGAGAGAGAGAGAGAGAGAGAGAGAGAGAGAGAGAGAGAGAGAGAGAGAGAGAGAGAGAGAGAGAGAGAGAGAGAGAGAGAGAGAGAGAGAGAGAGAGAGAGAGAGAGAGAAAGAGAAAGCTCCACCCCTTCCTTGCCTAACTCATCTGAGACAAAGAGACTGCACCTCAGAGTGAAGAAAGACAGACTGGATTTCTAAAAACTACAGAAGTTCTTTTTCACCCAAAACCACTGGAAATAATCTGTCAACTGAATGGACTTTAACAGAAGTTAATACTAACCAAGAACACTGGAAGCTGCTGCTGTCTGTTTTGTCTTTGGGTTATTCTCACGAAGCAAGATTTCAACGTGCAAATTTTCAAAATGCTTTTTTTGAAAAAATTCTTTTTGAACCATTATTAACAAGATCTTAACTATATTAAAACAATATTTTGCAAATATTTAATGACAATTTATCACCTTTTTTAGCATATTTTCAAAAATTTGTCCAGAAAAATTCTCATTACCGCAACAGTTTAAAAATGGCCATAACTTTAGGAAAGATGATCATTTTGATTTTTTTTAAATGGATTATTAACAGTTATGCACAGTTAACTTAAACTGTAAAATAATATATATATTTACATTTTCTTTTTTTATCAGAATTTGACACATTTATCTCATTACCGCAACAACTTTGATAATTTACAACCCAATCTTTGAGATATTTCCTTGAAATCTGAGTTGTTTTCAAAATGATATGGCAATCCTGAAAGAACATATTACATAGATTCTAGACATGTATTTAGCAACAGATCTACATTTTGCATGCGCTGAAAAATTGTTAAATAAATACCTGGTTGCGGTAATGATATGTGTGTTTCGGAAATGAGGTTGATGATTGCGGTAATGATAATTACCGTATAGTAGTATAGTATAGTGTAGTTAGTATAGTAGTCTGAGGTATGTTTAAAACATAAAATGTGAATTTTGATTTGGCAATGTATTTATTATGAATAATAATAATAACATGCTAACAATGATTCAAACTGCTCACAACTCAGAACATGCACACTATTTAAACTAATAGGCTGTTAGAAAAGAACACACAACCTTAAACATTAAGTTCAAAAGAGAAGTGGCACTCTGTTTCATTGGTATTGAAAATAGCAGATATATCAGCACTTAACGTATTTACAACCTCAGAATGACAAAAGACAGTAGCAATGGCTGTGACAGAGGCAAAGCAGTGGGTGTGAACTGTGGGAAAGTTTGGAGAATCCATAGAGAAGGACTTTCTAGCTAAGCTGATTGAGATTGAAGATCTTGTTTCACAAACTACTATTATTTGGAATCACTGTAACAAATCCCTGAAGAAGGCAGTCCTTTTTTCAAGTTATTTGGAAGGTGATTGGCAGCTCCTGCCCGTTGTTGCTGCGGATTGGTCAGAACTATATCCAGTCCATGTCTTTGCAGATTGTGAACTGGTGGAGTCAGGCTACATTTGGAGCAACAAAGTGTTTCTCGAAAACCATCAAACACCTCAGGAAGGGAAAGCAGTGAAACAAAGCTGTGTACAGCAAGGATTGGACATTGTCAACTTAGAATAAGGAAGTCATTGAGTAATGGAAGGAACACTTCAGGAACTCCTGAAATTCTGAAGGCTTGGATGTTGAGGGCCGGTCTTGGTTTCTTAAAGAGTAGCACTACTATTCCAGTCTGCCCAAAGCAAGAGCTGTGTCAGAGTGTTGGACAATGGGCAGTAAGACGCTTTTGTTTCGTGTGGGGGTTGGCCACTGCCTTAACTTTTCACCTATCCGGCTTATAATATTCATGGATGGACAGGATCTTGAGACAGTCATGGACAAGAGGGTATACAGTTTGGGGAGCTATGGGTTGTTTTACTGCTTTTTTCAAATGATGTGGTCCTGATGGCACCATCAGCCCTACACCTTAAGCTCTCACTGGAGTGACTTGCATTTGAGTGTGTGCCCACTGGGGTGAGGATCAGCATCTCCAAATCTGAGGCCATGGTTCTCAGCAGATCGTGTAAAGTATCCCAGGGTCTTATTTACAAGGGGAGGACGGAGTATAGATCAGCCAATCAGAGCAGCAAGAGCTGTATTGCTCACGTTGTTGTTTAATAAAGAGAGAGCAGAGTAAGTGTATGTCCAGTTGTTGGGGATTATATCTCCACACTGGCTTGGGAACAAGCTTTAAATGTTGCTCTGGAAAGGGAAGAATGGACTCTGAAGATGGATGAAAGAGTGGTTTCCTGATTAGCCAATCTAAACCTACAGCTTCAGATTTGTTTATGCTATAAGTCCCTACTTGGCCACAATGTTCGTTCAGTTTGTCAATAATGTTTTTACTAACGCCTACTAACACTATCATACCAATGAAGCTACAGTGTAAGAAGGAGTGTATCAGATCTGCTCAGCTGGGGCCAATTATTTGGGAGCACCTGCTCAGTAGGACTTGAATAACACTGGTTATTCAATGGTTGTATGTATGTACTGTACACTGCCAATGGTTGTGGCAGTGTACAGTACATACAACACATTCTCTAACGTTTACCACCGACAGTCACCTGTGATTGGAAAATCATGAGATAACAGTAACGAATATTAGAGTGGGGCCCATAGGCTCTACCCAATTATTCTGTTTGTGTCCCTTGTATGCCCATGGATGGAGTTCTTTGTGAGGAATGCCCAAACATGGAACCTATAGATATCAGAAGAGTTCAAGTGATAGAGTAGTGATCAGGTCCAGAGCCTGGGCAAAGGCCTTTTGTGGCGTTTCTGAACAACCGTGGGTCAGACCGTCACCTAACACTGGTTGGGTGGAATACATGTGTCAAATTTGGGTCATGGGGTGAACGGTTCCTGAGTTATGTTCATGGTGTATATGTATATACAGCTGTACAGAGACTTGGTGCATTTATATTTAAAATACACTATGATCCTTGCAAAAAGAGAGTCCAACAGAAAAGTATAATGTTACATCTCATTATGGCATGCATTTTGCTAAGATGTCTTTAAGAAGAATGTTTGGTGCTTCCTTTGCCATATTATAAATTGATTATATTAGTGCATTGTAGTGGTTTATAATGTATTATAGGCCATTGTCTTCACTAAACAAGTCAGCAGATTGATCTCCGAATTTTGACAGCCTAGTCTTTGCTCTAAAACTTTCTTTTTAAGAAAAAGGGAATGCATAAAATATCTAGAATTAATTAATAATACTAGAATTATTTTTTGATCATTATTACATATATTTATTATTAAAAATATAGTCTGACCTTATTAAATTCTCATTACCGAAACAGCCATTCTCTCTACCGCAACTACTTAAAATCATTGTGGAGTATGAGAATGGGTGTTGCGGAGGATGAACAACTTTAGCATTTTTTGCTCATAATAGAGAAGCCATGATGGCTGAGGCATTTTTTATTCAATGTACAGCACTAGACATTAATAAAGTATATTGTCACCAAAAGAAATCTTTCTAACTATTATCTAGATGTGGAAAAGTGCCTGTTTCGGTAATGATAATCAACAATGCGTTTTCAGACTTTTTTAACAGAGATTTTAACTTTGCACTTGATAAATGTAAAGGGATCTGCTAAACTTTTAGCCATGTTGAATGTACTGTCAGATGTATTAAGTTGCTCAAAATCAAAATTTATTTGCAATTCTTTGTTTGAGTTTAAACAGCCCTTCAAAAACATAGCGGAGGATGAGAAATTTGCATGTGGACATGATGTTTTTTCCCAATATATATTTAATTGAAATATGTTTTTTTCAAATTATTTCAATTTATGATTTTAAAAAACATAATGAATAATTTGAATTTATTTTGAGCAAAATCCATAAAGGTTATCCAATAAAAAATCCAATCTAAGCACCACTAAAATGACTGCGGACGCATTGCGGTAATGAGAATTTCAGCTAAAAACGCATAAAAAAAACAATAATAATGAATTTTCAGATAAATATAAACCTCTGAACAAGAAAGAGAAAAAAATTATCTTTAAAATGGTAATTTCATTGTATTATAAAGTTGTGTTTTTGATGTTGAAATGTTCACGGACATGCAATTTCATGTTTCGTGAGAATGACCCCTTTACGAAGAAAAGGGAGAAGTAAACTTTCAGGGAACATTCTGGAACAGGGAGTTTTACCACCACTGACTGGCTGGATTTACTGTTTTGAGCTGAGAGTTTGTAGCTTCACTGAAAAGACTAAATGGCTGCCAAGGGAACTCTCTCAGAAGAGTACTTTTCCTGTCCTGTGTGTCGTGACATCTTTAAAGATCCTCTTGTACTGTCCTGTAGCCACAGCTTCTGTAAAGACTGTCTGCAGGACTGGTGGAGAGAGAAGACAATAAAGCAATGTCCACTTTGTAAGGAAATATCTTTGACGGATCGTCCGCCTCGTAACCTGGTTCTGAAGAACCTGTGTGAGGCCTTCAAACAGGAGAGACAGACGAGAACATCAACAGGGTCTGAGGTTGAGGATCTCTGCAGTCTGCATGCTGAGAAACTCAAACTGTTCTGTCTGGAATGTCAACAGCCAGTGTGTCTTGTGTGTCGAGACTCTAAAATACACACCGGACACAGATTCAGGCCCATCGGTGAAGCTGCTCTGGAGAAGGAGGTCCAGAAATTACTGGAGCCTTTACAGGAGCAGCTAGAGATCTTCAATGAAGTGAAAACAGAATACAACCTAACAGCAGAACACATTACGTTCCAGACCCGACACACAGAGACACAGATGAAGGAACAGTTTAAGAAGCTTCATCAGTTTCTACATGATGAAGAGGAGGCCAGGATCACCAAACTGAGGGAGGAAGAGCAGCAGAAGAGTCAGATGATGAAGGAGAAGATCGAGGCTCTGAACAGAGACATATCAACTGTTTCAAACGCGATCAGAGCCATAGAGGAGGAGCTGAGAGCTGAACACATCTCATTCCTGCAGAACTACAAGACCACCATGGAAAGAGTCCAGCTCACACTGCAGGACCCACAGCCGGTCTCAGGAGCACTGATAGACGTGGCCAAACACCTGGGCAACCTGAGCTTCAGAGTCTGGGACAAGATGAAGGACATTGTCTCCTTCACTCCTGTCATTCTGGACCCCAACACTGCATTTCCATGGTACACACTGTCTGATGATCTGACCAGCGTGAGACGTGGAGAGAAACAGAAGCTCCCTGACAACACAGAGAGGTTTGATGAGCTCTGCATAGTCCTTGGTTCTGAGAGCTTTAACTCAGGGACTCACAGCTGGGATGTTGAGGTTGGAGACAATAAAGGCTGGCATGTAGGTGTGTTAGCAGAGTCCTATCAGAGGAAGGAACAAACAGAGGGTCCATACTGGAGCATAGAGTTAGAGAGAGGTAAATACGCAGCTGACTCCTTGAGGTCATACACTCGTCTCTCAGTGAATCAGAAACCTCAGAGGATCAGAGTCCATCTGGACTGGAATAAAGGAAAGCTGTCATTCTGTGATCCTGATACTAACACACACATACACACCTTCACACACAGGTTCACTGAAACACTCTTTCCATACATTGAAGTTCATTATAGTGGTACTCTGAAGATCTTATCTAGATCAGTCTAACTCAATGTAGACAAGATGATATGATGATGATGATGATAAATGATAAATTGAATCTTGACATTATGCGTTAAATGTCAGTAGGGGCTATTAAAAATGTTCATAAATAGACAGATGTACAAGCTCACAGCACAGCAGGTCTGGGTTTAACCAGATCTACTGCAGGAGGACATTGGAAGATAACCTTTAACACTATAAAATGTAATATCAATCACTTGATGGCTATTATTAGGCCTACTATAAATTTAAACTAGACTAGAAAGAGTGTTGAAGGAGATTTCCACACCAAAACACAGTGGCCATCAATCTACCTTGATTCCAGTGACATGATTCATAATGTCCTTGATTTTTGGAGCCCTGGTACAAGGTTTCTTTGACTATGCCTGCACCTCTTGGTACCACAGCACCCCAAAAATCTTAAAAACAAGGTTACAGACCTCCCAAAACAAACTTGTCAGACTGTTACTTGGCCTCACACCCCGAACCCACCTCACCCCTGCCCACTTCGACAGTCTGCGTTGATGACAGAGTACAACATCTCGCAATGGGCTTGATCCACAAGATACGATACTAACCATGTCCATGTCCAAGCCAGATTTGGCACAAACAAGAGACTTAATTCCTTCCGCTCATATGCGACCAAAATGTGGAATGCCCTACCAACAGTCATAAAGGCATGTGAATCCCTTGACTCCTTCAAAACCGCTCTCAAAGGGCACCTACAGATGGCTGCAATTCGAAACTGTCATCTGTAAAACAAAATGTATATAAAATCCCCCCACCCACCCCGCCTCTCCTCATTGTACATTTCTCTTTTCCCTTTTTACCTCCACTATGATTTTACCTCCATGATTTGCTGCTTCTGATTATAAAAGTAGTTGTTTTGTATGTACGGTATTTGAATGCCTTAATGAAATGAACAAGTTGGACACTATTGTAAACAAGTGTATGCTTAACTAGTGTGTCCAATCAGCTCTGTCAGATTTGATGCAGTTGTACTTGAATTGTACTGTAATTCTCCAAGCTGTTATCAGTTTTGTTGCAGTGTGTACTTGACTTGTACTGTAACTCTCATCTCTGTTAATAAAAAAAAATCATTCATTCATTCATTCTGGTCCGGTTTGTGCTAAAAACTATACATGTATGTTAAACATGTGTGTATTCCAGATACCACAGTGCTATGGACCGTATGTAACCTTTGATTTTATGTTGAAATTACACTTCTGAAAGAAAGAACCATGTATTCCTTTAGGAATTATTTGGGAAATTAAATAAACATGACCTACCACACGCATGTTCTACTGTCCATAACGTTAAAACCCTTAGTGTACTGAACGCGTTTTGGTGTTCTAAGCATTATGTTTTAAACTATTGAAAAATAGCAGATCTACAAGCTCATAGCGCGCCACCGAGTGGCGCGCTATGAGCTTGTATCTCTGCTATTTTTGAAAAATCGTGAAAACGTGGTGCAAATCTTTGAATATTATGTTATTCAGAAACTAGAAATCTAGACAGGACACACATGGGTTAAGTGTGTTATATATGGAGAGTCTATATTTTTGTATATTTCACATATAGCAAAACACAGGCTAACTTTTGTTTACAGTGTTGGACCAACAAAGTAACAGACGGCTGTCTGCGACTCCAGCTGGGTTTATCCATTTACATTACCATACTATTGTCTTTTGAGAGCCTTTGAAGACAGGGCAGGAGTGAGAACGTCAACACTGACTATTGTTCTGTAAAAGCCAGAGACAAAAGGCATAGCCATGTGTCTGCAACTTGATCAAATTACTGTCTCTGTATGTTGATCACACCTTGTATGTTAATTCACCTCTGTTAAAGCCAAAATACAGTAGAGATATACGTTTTTTGAGATCAGTGTATCTTCGGTGAGTGGCCACGCAGGTCGGCCACTCTCTGCTCCTGATGGGGCCTTGCATCACTGATTTATTATACTATTCATGGTTTTAAATGGGTTTATTTATTGAACTGAAGTTGAAGTTTGCTCTCAAGAGTTAAAATATTCATCTCAATTAGAGAATGTAAAATAATGGTCATTTTTGTATCTATGTTTGCCTGTTTTGTTTGTGAAATCCAGCCTGGAATTGCGGACAATTAAAGCAAAAGAAATCTTTAGTTTTGGGGTCTGTGGGGCTAAAATGTCACCAAATAGTGGTCCTCTGTGGCTCAAATACTGAATAAATAGTGGGCCCGGGTGTCAAAATGGTTGGTCTTACTCTTACTTTTATCTTGAAAGTTAAATTAATATTACACAGACTTTAGTTCAGCCTTCAGTCTTGGCTTCTCCACAATATTTTATAGATCTCATTTGGCCCCTTGGGAAAAATAATTGCCCAGCCCTGCCCTAGTATGTCACAGGGACTGAGCCTTGATGCAGAGAGCCATGCAGGGAGGCATTGGGTCTGTTTTACAGTCTTTGGTGTGATCCAGGATGGAGTGGAGTTTGTATGCAGTACCTCTGCTTTGACACAAGGTGTGTCAAAGCAGATCTCTGACTCCAGGGGCGGATTGGCACATATTTTCCCACCGGTAAAATATAACCAGATGTAACTCTTTGAGAGCGTAAAAATGAAACCAAATGGACCCTTGCGGGTCCATTTGGTTTCATTTTTACACCCTCAAGAGTTAAAATATTCATCATGTGAATTAGCCCAACTTAGTCTACACAACTAGAGAATGTAGAAGATTAATGGTCATTTTGATCTGTATGTTCCAGGCGAGCATCTAGCACATTCTAGTGCATTTTGGAAGTGCCACTACTAGTGCATTTTGGATCTTGGCAGTTTGCAACACTGCCTCCAGCAACTGTCCAGGCCACTAGGTGGCGCAGGCCACCGGGAAAACTCCCTGTACTCCAGATGGCCAATCCGCCCCTGTTTGACTCCTCTATCACAACTATGTACAGGTCCTTCTCAAAAAATTAGCATATTGTGTAAAAGTTCATTTTCTTCCACAATATAATACAAAAAGTGAAACTTTCATATATTCTCAATCAATTGTGCATTAAGTGAAGTATTTAAAAACTTGTTTTGTTTTAAACCTGATGATTATGGTGTACAGCTCATGAAAACCCCAAAATCCTATCTCAATGAATTAGCATATTTTGGCGAGAACACTAAAAAAATATGTTTTAAACAAGAAATGTTGATCTTCTGAAAAGTATGTTAATGTATGCAGTTAATACTTGGTCTGGACTACGTTTGAACAAATTATTTCATCAATGGGGCGTGGCATAGAGGTGATCAACCTGTGGCACTGTTGAGGAGTTATGGAAGACCAGTTTTGCTTTGATAACGGTCGTAAATTAATTTGTATTGTTCAGTCTTATGTCTCACACCTTCCTCTTGACAATACAATCCTGATTCTCTGTGGGGTTAAAGTCAGGGCAGTTGCCTGGTCAGTTAAGCGCAGTAATACCATGGTCAGGACAGCAGCTACTGGTAGTTTTAGCTCTGTGGGCAGGTGCCAAATCGAGCTGGGAAGGAAAATTTGCATCTCTATGAAGCACAAGGTACCCTAGAAGGATGGCTGTGTTTTCAGTTTCCAGCCAATAACATGGCCTAAACCATGTGTTATGCCATGCCCAGACTCCACGCCATGTTATCGGCTGGTGTTGATCCACTAACAGTGAAAACAGTCAGTGGTTTCAACACAGCCATCCGTTTAGAGTACCTTGTGCTTTAGTATGTTGATAACCTTCATGGAGAAGCTTATTTCCCCTTCCAGCTCGATTTGGCACCTGCCCACAGAGCCAAAATTACTAGTAACTGCTGTACTGACCATGGTATTACTGCACTTAACTGACCTGCCAACTGTCCTGATTTTAACCCAACAGAGAATCTGGTTGTATTGTCAAGAGGAGGGTGTGAGACATAAGGCTGAACAATACAAATTCATTTATGGCCGTTATCAAAGCAAAACTGGTCTTCCATAACTCCTCAACAGTGGCACAGGTTGATCACCTCTATGCCACGCCCCATTGATGAAATAATGTGTTCAAAAGTAGTCCAGACGAAGTATTAACTGCATACATTAACATACTTTTCAGATAGTCAACATGTCTTGTTTAAAACATATATTTTTTGTGGTTTTGTAAAAATATGCTAATTCATTGAGACGGCATTTTGGGGTTTTCCTGAGCTGTACACCATAATCATCAGGATTAAATCAAAAAAAGTTTTTAAATAGTTCAGTTAATGCACAATTGACTGAGAATATATGAAATCTTCACTTTTTGTATTATATTATAGAAGAAAATGAACTTTTACACAATATGCTAATTTTTTGAGAAGGACCTGTATGTTGTGTCACTACGCCCAAAAAGTAGTTCCATGTGATAGAGGGGTCAAAAATGAACGAAGGAGGTCCTAATATTTTAGGAATAATTCAACAAAACAAATTACGTTAGTTGTGGATTCATTTACTTTTACTACGTGGCCCCAGGAACGTTATCTCCACAAAATGATCAGAACTACTTCATATAGAACAAAACCACAGCAGAACTCTCCCCATGGCACTCTGGACATCAATTAATACAGTAGACACCACTATTAATGGACAGTATTTTTACACAACTTAAGTTCCAAAAAATATGAACTATTCCTTTAACCAGTGGACTGGTTAAAGTTTTCATTTGTTGAACATTAGAACAATGTGGACAATTTAAACATTTAACTCAACCAATGGGTGTTTTGAGCCAGCATTCCTTTCTGGTGGGGGTGGGGCTGGAACCAGACTGTGTGTGTATGTGTGTGTGTGTGTGTGTGTGTGTGTGTGTGTGTGTGTGTGTGTGTGTGTGTGTGTGTGTGTGTGTGTGTGTGTGTGTGTGTGTGTGTGTGTGTGTGTGTGTGTGTGTGTGTGTGAGAGAAAGGGAGAAAGAGAAAGCTCCACCCCTTCCTTGCCTAACTCATCTGAGACAAAGAGACTGCACCTCAGAGTGAAGAAAGACAGACTGGATTTCTAAAAACTACAGAAGTTCTTTTTCACCCAAAACCACTGGAAATAATCTGTCAACTGAATGGACTTTAACAGAAGTTAATACTAACCAAGAACACTGGAAGCTGCTGCTGTCTGTTTTGTCTTTAACAAGAAAAGAGTGAAAGTAAACTTCAGGGAACATTCTGGAACAGGGAGTTTTACCACCACTGACTGGCTGGATTTACTGTTTTGAGCTGAGAGTTTGTAGCTTCACTGAAAAGACTAAATGGCTGCCAAGGTGTCTCTCTCAAGAAGAGGACTTTTCCTGTCCTGTGTGTCGTGACATCTTTAAAGATCCTCTTGTACTGTCCTGTAGCCACAGCTTCTGTAAAGACTGTCTGCAGGACTGGTGGAGAGAGAAGACAATAAAGCAATGTCCACTTTGTAAGGAAATATCTTCGACGGATCGTCCGCCTCGTAACCTGGTTCTGAAGAACCTGTGTGAGGCCTTCATACAGGAGAGAGAGAAGAGAGTTGAGGATCTCTGCAGTCTGCATGCTGAGAAACTCGAACTGTTCTGTCTGGAATGTCAACAGCCAGTGTGTGTTGTGTGTCGAGATTCTAAAAAACACACCGTCCACTGTTTTATTCCCATCGATGAAGCTGCTCTGGATCACAAGGAGGAGGTCCAGGAATTACTGAAGCCTTTACAGGACAAACTGAAGGTCTTTAATAAAACTAAAACAAACTACAACCAAACAGCAGAACACATTACGTTCCAGACCCGACACACAGAGATGCAGATGAAGGAACAGTTTAAGAAGCTTCATCAGTTTCTACATGATGAAGAGGAGGCCAGGATCACCAAACTGAGGGAGGAAGAGCAGCAGAAGAGTCAGGTGATGAAGGAGAAGATCGAGGCTCTGAACAGAGACATATCAACCGTTTCAAACGCGATCAGAGCCATAGAGGAGGAGCTGAGAGCTGAACACATCTCATTCCTGCAGAACTACAAGACCACCATGGAAAGAGTCCAGCTCACACTGCAGGACCCACAACCGGTCTCAGGAGCACTGATAGACGTGGCCAAACACCTGGGCAACCTGAGCTTTAGCGTCTGGGACAAGATGAAGGACATTGTCTCCTACACTCCTGTCATTCTGGACCCCAACACTGCACATCCAGGATGCATCCTGTCTGATGATCTGACCAGTGTGACGGGGGACAGAGACAGAAGACAGAAGCTCCCTGACAACACAGAGAGGTTTGAATACTGTGGCTATGTACTTGGTTCTGAGAGCTTTAACTCAGGGGACTCACAGCTGGGATGTTGAGGTTGGATACAATACACACTGGAATGTAGGTGTGTTAGCAGAGTCCTATCGGAGGAGGGGATTACCAGAGGGTCCACAGTGGTGCATACGGTTATATGAAGGTGAATACTCAGTAGAATCCTTCGAGTCAGACACCGATCTCTCATTGAATCAGAAACCTCAGAGGATCAGAGTCCAGCTGGACTGGAATAAAGGAAAGCTGTCATTCTGTGATCCTGATACTAACACACACATACACACCTTCACACACAGGTTCACTGAAACACTCTTTCCATACATTTTCACTGGTCTTGGCCGTACTCTGAAGATCTTACCTAGATCAGTCTAACTCTGGACAATGTAGACATGATGATGAATGATAAGGATATAAATATGATAAATGATAAAGTGAATCTTGACATTAAATGTCAGTAGGAGCTACAGTAAATAATAATAATAACGTAACATTAATGTTAACATTAATAACCTGATGATATTATTGACAATGTTAATAGTTATGGTTGCTGGTATAATATTGGGCATTAGAGTTTTAATAAATTAACCTGTTAAGATCTGAAGCAGATTCTACAGATTCCTTCTATGTCAGTAAATCTCACACTTTCCAGATGTTTTGAAAAATGTTGATAAATAGACAGATGTACAAGCTCACAGCACAGCAGGTCTGGGTTTAACCAGATCTACTGCAGGAGGACATTGGAAGATAAACCTTTAACACTATAAAATGTAATATTATTCACTTGATGGCTATTAAACATTAAAACTAGACTAGAAACAGTCTAGAAACAGTGGTACCTTTTTTTAAATAGTACTTTTTCTTGTTTTATTTAGTATGTATAGAGGCATACCATATGTACCCTTGATTTTCTGTTGAAATTACAATTCTGAAAGAACTAACCATGAAACCCTTTAGGAATTATTTGGGAAATTAAATAAACATGATCTACCACACAAAGCTCTACTGTATAGTTGTGAATTGTATGTTTTACTATTGATACTGTTAAATGCATCACTGATTTATTATACTATTCATGTTTTTAAATCCGTTTATTCATTGAACTGAAGTTGCTGTTAGTTAAGAAGGTATAAATTGGACCCAATACTTCCCTACTTGACACTATGGGCTCCATTTTCATCACATGCTAAACCCCTTATCTCAAACTGCGTTTTTTAATGTTTTGAAATACATGTTTGAATAGTTCAGACCAGTCTACATTGATGTTTTGTGAGGTTGTTGACTGGCCATTTGAAATATTCAAAAATGTTTTTCAAAATGGTAAAAAAGAAAAGAATATATAATTTTAGGGATAGTGGGTTTAGCAGTAATAAAAATAGAGCCCTTAGCATCAACGTTTGGATTTGGTTTCAGTAGACTGTGAAAGTTGGAAAGTTGGTTAACCAGATGTAACTCTTTGAGAGCGTAAAAATGAAACCAAATGGACCCTTGCGGGAGAGTTAAAATATTCATCATGTGAATTATCCCAGGTCTACACAACTAGAGAATGTAGAAGATTAATGGTCATTTTGATCTGTATGTTGGACTGGTTTGTTTGCTCCGAAATCCAGCCTGTAATTGAGGACAATCGTGAAAAAAACAAAAGAAATCTTTAGTTTTGGGGTCTGTGGGGCTAAAATGTCCTTAAATAGTGGTCATCTGTGGCTCAAATTCTGAATAAATAGTGGGTCCTGGTATGAAAAAGGTTGAAAACTTGTTTTTTATCTTGTTTTTTCCAACTGCCACAGTCTACTGAAACCAAGTCCAAACGTTGATGCTAAGGGCTCCATTTTCATCACCGCTAAAATCCCTTATCCATAAACTTGGACTTGGTTTTAGAAGACTGTGAGCCTTGCTAGTCCATATATATATCTCCTGTTTCTGTAGCGTCAAGCAGCATGATGTACAAATACATTACCTGTACATGACCCTAGTATGTCACAGGGACTGAGCCTTGATGCAGAGAGCCATGCAGGGAGGCATTGGGTCAGGACTGGATGTAACATTTCCCAATTGGAGATGAATGGTATGGGGACGGCTTCATCATCGCGATGAAGCCACACCCATACCATTTTCAGTTACAGGACTTTCATTAGTCAAGTAAAGCATCAATAATAGCATCAGTTGTTGTTGAAGTTGCAACAGATAAGCATGCATAAAGCCAAAGGTCTGACTCAGAGAGTTT